>MU968558.1:0-374966 GCA_034641835.2 Pinus albicaulis
CAGGTGTATGTTTTTTATCCGGATTTTATGCAGGAACGCAACAGAATATAGAAATAACCATGAACATAGAGATGCAGTGGAAATAATGCTTCATTTCATTAATATCAAATAACAGAAATATGCTTACAGGCATAATGGAAATACAATAGCTAGGGTGTTGGTAGCGAATCTCTGAGAAGAGATGTGATAGCTACAGACCTCTGAACTGTGTTACAATGAGGCTCGAGGGCCTATTTATTGTTGAGAAACAATGTAGAATCCGAAACGTCCAAAAACCTAACCGTAGGAGATGAAGCGCCAAAACTATGGGCCCCGTTTGGGTAAGTTGGTGGTTCAACTTCCTAGGGACGTAACTTTGGCATACGATCTCTGTTTGATGCGCTCAATAGCTCGTTAGAAAGATCTATTCGAGGACTACAAATTTCAGCACAAATATCATTCTGGAATGGAATGATATTCGCTGGAGGCGCGATGCCCAAAAAACGTCGTTTAGGGCTTCAAAACAGCTCCGGAAGTTCAGGACCCGAAAAACTGCTAAAAATAGTAAGTTTTGGTGCAACTTGAAAACTGAAAGAACTGATGATGGGGGTTCAAATGGAATAGGTGGGTGGCCACCAATATCCACCTGGATCATTAAGCCCCCAAAACGGCTCCGAGAGTGGAGGACCCGAAAACCTGCTAAAAATAGTAAGTTGTGCCGAATGTGAAAATCTGCAAGACTTGATGGTGCTGGTCCAAATGGAATAGGTGGGTGGCCACCGATATCCACCTGGATCATTCCTCCCTCCTTAGGAAGCAATGGTCCCCATTGCGTTGAGATCCTCCATGAGATGAGCAAAATTCTATTGAACTGAGTATTAGATGTGTTGAAGATGTCATGGACCTGCGGGTGGACATGCTGGATGCGTTTAGTAAATTTGGTTTCTTTATCAGCCTCATACAGTACATGTTTGGATTCTATAGTTTCGTGATGTGGCACAACATCTGTGGCAAAAGTGGGAGCCGACTGAATGGAGTGTTTGAACTCAGCCAGCAGGTAGAGGAACCTCTGGGAGTGAGGAGAAAATGTCCTCGTATTCCTCCATGAGACTGTCCATTAGTCCCTCCTCTTTCACAAGGAGCCCCTGCTTTCGAGGTTGTAGCCTCCACTATTCTTTCTCTTTCCCCTCGTAGCCAGTTGTAAGGAAAATGAAATTACTGCTGGGGAAACACCCCATCGTGTTGTTTTGGCAAGAGTCAAAGAGATGGCTGACAGAGTTGGCCACTCCCAGATCCTCGGCATGTTATTTCCAGGTACACAACACTCACGCAGGCCTAGACCTTGGCTACGCATGTCGCCTCCACAAGTATGGTTGGCCCAATAATACATCAGCTACCTCAAGAGGAGCAACATCAAATAATACCCCATCCGTGAATGGCTTGATACTGTATGGAAGGCGGCACTGCTGGCGGATGCGGAGATCTCTCCCTGGGTGGAGCCATCCGATGGTATATGGCTGCGGGTGTGCTATGGTTGGTAGGCCGAGCCACTTCACGACCTCTGCTGAAATGTGGTTCTTTTGGCTTCCGCTATCGACAAGAAATTGCAACGGAGAACCCTTCACCCACATCTGTGACTGGAAGAGGTGCTCCCCCTCCTCTAGATCCTCTAGACCCTCCCTCTGGATCTTGGTGGTGGCAATAATGGCACTGGGATCTGCATCAATGATCTGCTTCCCTTTGTCATTGCCTTTTTCTGGTTCTAACTCAGGATCAGAAAATGCATCTGATTCGGGTGCCTTTAGTTTAGCCACCAAAGACTGTTTGGCCCGACACTCGTTTGTGCTGTGAGTGGGGCTGTTATGAAATTCACACCACTTCCCTGTGTCCTTCTTTGTATTTTTGGTGTTGTTCTGAGTCGCATTGCTTTGGCCTTGCCCCTTGTTCTTTGGTTCGGGGGCACCTTTCAGATTCGTAGATCCAAAGTCTCGCTTCTTCTGCTTAAATTTATGCTCGATCTTGGTGGCATAGCGATATCCCGTGCCAAGCAATGTAATGTCGAGGAAATCCATTTCCTTCTGAATGTGTTTGTGCAGACAGCCACGGTACTTGAGCACCAAATGTCTCTCTGAATCTTTAATACCCAACTTTTTGCATAGGGTATGGAACAGATTCGTCAATTCGTGCACATCTTGATCCTTTTGTTGCCGCAGCGTGGTCCATTGGATGTATTTGTCCTCATAGCTCCCCATGGGGTAATATTGTTCCTTGATGCCATCTCGAAACGAATTCCAAGTGGGTGTGGCCGAGAACAGAGAGGGTTCCCCTTCTCCCTCTTGCTCACGGTAGGTTTCCCACCAGTCTTTGACATGGGGGGCGTCTTTGAGGAGTGCAAAAATAATCTTTTCTCGATCAGAGAAGTCATGGACCGAGAAATACCCTTCCAGCAAATTTAACCATCTGTCTACAGCATCTACATCTATTTTTCCTTCAAATATAGGAATTTCAAAGTTTACCTATACCTTGAAGGGAGTGGCACCTCCAGAGTGGCTGTTGGATGCAGATGTGCCATATGTGGGCAGTCGTTGAAGGATTTGAGCAAAGTTATCCATCATCGCATTCCTTTGTTTCTCGAGGGCCTCATCGAGCAGTATTTTGATAGGATCTCCTGCTCCCTCATCTTTCTTTTCTTCCGCCATGGGAGGTCGTCAAGGTTTGTGAGGCTGATCTTGCAAGGGTTCAACCAGATCGAGCCCTAACTCCTTATACCCTAACCGCGTTGGGGACATGCAAAGAAAAACAAAGAAAGAGCAGACCCGCTGTAATACCACTGATCCGGATTTTATGTAGGAACACAACAGAATATAGAAATAACCATGAACATAGAGATGCAGCGGAAATAATGTTTCATTTCATTAATATCAAATAACAGAAATATGCTTATAGGCATAATGGAAATACAATAGCTAGGGTGCTGGTAGCGAATCTCTGAGAAGAGATGTGATAGATAAAGACCTCTAAACTGTGTTACAATGAGGCTCGAGGGCCTATTTATTGTTGAGAAATAATGTATAATCCGAAACGTCCAAAAACCTAACCGTAGGAGATGAAGCGCCAAAACTATGGGCCCCGTTTGGGTAAGTTGGTGGTTCAACTTCCTAGGGACGTAACTTTGGCATACGATCTCCGTTTGATGCGCTCAATAGCTCGTTAGAAAGATCTATCTGAGGACTACAAATTTCGACACAAATATCATTCTAGAACAGAATGATATTCTCTAGAGGCGCGATGCCCAAAAAACATCGTTTAGGGCCTCAAAACGGCTCGGGAAGTTCAGGACCCAAAAAACTGCTAAAAATAGTAAGTTTTGGTGCAACTTGAAAGCTAAAAGAGATGATGATGGGGTTTCAAATGGAATAGGTGGGTGGCCACCAATATCCACCTGGATCATTAAGCCCCCAAAACGGCTCTGAGAGTGGAGAACCCGAAAACCTGCTAAAAATAGTAAGTTGTGCTAAATGTGAAAAGCTGCAAGTTTTTTAATTGCTTAAGAGATTTAAGAACATTTTTTATTTCTGATATTAAGCATGTGAAACAACCATATAATACATCAAATAAGCATCAACACATAGAAACAAATTTAATAAAGGATTTCACCTGAATATCGTGGGCTACGTCTCCTTGAGCTCTTGTAAAATTGACTTGGATCTTTGGGATTATGATGTATAAGCTATTTTACGAGTAAAAAATTAACTTCAATGGTTATTGTAACTGAACCAATGGGTTTAGAATACCATCATACCCCTGTCATGGTTGTCATCAATTTGAAGAAATAACTAGGCTTCGTTTGACATGATTTCTATTGTTCATTCCTTAAGCTTCCCTGAGCTTCACTGTGGCACTAACCCTTTAAGAAATCATTTTATATCCCTGAAACCTCACCTATTGTCTCTAGCACATATCATACCTCCAAAATAGACTGATCATTTTCTCAAAATGAGCTCTGGTTCCCAAATCCTCCATCCATTGTTGGCCCTCGGCCGCCTGAAACTTCCTTGTGGCTTCTTGACATTCAGAATTCTCCAAATTACTCTAAAAATCCTTCCATTGGATTTATAAGGCTCAAAACAGTTCTAATAGACTACTGGTTTGCTGAGAATGGACATTGGTTCCTCTAGATAGGCCTCATTCTCTTGTTGACACCTAATGGCCCTAATTGCCCTTGGAACTTCTCTGAAGCATCTCGACCTTTAGAAGTATTATACTATCTTTGAAAACCTCACCATTAGTTCTATAATTTCTAAAACATCCAAAATTGACTATTGGATTCCTGAATAAGTGTAATGTTCCCAAATTGGGATTGCACAACAGGATTGGAAAAATAACGCACTCTTGGGAGATTGATGTAATGAAATGAGTTTGCAGCCCTTGGATCCATTATATCAGTAGATCTGGAGTCTAAATCCAAAAGGGGAGCAAAAAAAAATCAAACTAGGTGTGGTAAACAAATCTCCCACAACCTAGTCTAGCTGGAAAACACCCTATAAGAGGGGTTGCAGCTATGCACAACAAACTACTTCGAATAAAATAGACTTGGAAAATATGAGCAGGAGGCCATCAAATATGATTAAAAAATGAATGTACAACAGAAAAACAGAAGTAAAATGAAGCTCTTTCAATATACAGTAGTTTACATGAGACAATAGAGCAAGATATCTTCAGAAAAGTGAGCTACAACACATATATATCAGCAGAAATGGATCAACAGCGTTATTTTCAGGAGTTGTAGTAGCTGCATATTACAAATCAGATCTAGGAAATATCTATGGACAAAACATCAGATCTATTTCAGATCTGGAAACTAGATATTTTTCTTTACAAGATCCCCTTGGGGTTTTCACCAAATCATGCATAAATAAGAGTAGATCTGAGATACAAGTTGCAGATCTATAAAATTTTGCAGTAATTTTTCAATATAAAATTTCATTACAATATATCATATCTAAACAGAACATGGATCAACAAGCTAATCCATGGATCACCAAAGTGAAATGAAAAGCCCAGCACCAGAGATCTCTGATGAAAACTGGAATCAAAACACCATAAAGAACCTCATATCAAAATAACACAATCCATCAATGGAAACATCACTATAGCTCAAATGACATAGATGGCCCACTGCCAAGTTACAGATCTGAAGTAAAAATAGAAGAGACACTCTTCCAGGAGGTTAAAAGACACACTCCATGAGAAGAGGTTCCCAAAACAAGCTAGATCTCTGCAGATCTAGAATCCCACTTGTTGCAGCTTACAAAAGAAGACAAAACCCTCAATGGATCAACGCTGCAATTGGAAGTAGATCTTGATCTCAACCCTGATAGTGGATCAAATCAGCAAATACTCCTCCAAGAATCCTCAAAGGAAGAGGTGAAATCCCTACATAGAAACTCCAAGTGCTAAGAAACACAATTCTCTACTAAACAACAGAGAATAGTATTTGTCTAAGCAGATAAGATACTCAGAAATATGATCAATCAACAACCCTCTCTTGATGCCTCCCTTTCCTTTTATAATATGAGAGCCTTTGCAAACCCTAAACCACCTTGATGAGTTAGCTCTTTTCACATGAGGGGCTTCCTTATAAAAATGTGTTGTCCCTTTAGGAGATACATTGAACCTATAAAACACTATAGATTTGGTCAAGGTTGACCCAGTCTCACAGCTCAAACCCCTTTCACACCTACAAGTGATTATTTACATGGCCTTGATTTATATTTTTTCACATGGGCATTGATTTATTCAGTGTTTTTAGGAGTTTTACATGTCCTCCTTTATACATTTATTCATGCAATTGAAAGTAAAACAAAAATGAATATTCCTCTTAGCTTAGGCTAAGTAGGAATATTACGGTCCTCCCCTCCAAAATTTTGCTTCTCCTCAGGCAACTGATAGGGTAGGAGCCATAGTTCTTCTCCTCCTCCATTGATGACATCATCAAGGATCAAGTCCTCATCATAAGCCAAGTGCTCAACAAGCCAATGCATCATGAAGTTTTCCTCCAAGGCCAACATAATATGAGCATAGTCCATCCCTTCAGGAGTGAAAAACTCAACAGAATTAAACATAGTTGGAGCAATGCTACATCTAAAACATGTATCATGAAGTATAGGTAGAAGTTCCAACCCATGTGGTACATACACACTGCCCATCCTCTATCCATACAATCCCATAAACAATACAACTATATCATCAATGTATGGAAACAAGACTACATATATGCAAACTGAAATCTGCACTTGAGGAGGTGGGTCAAAATCCCACATGAGATGCCAGTGCAGTGCACCTCTTGTCTTCATTAGATCTAGGTGTGGTAAGTGGCATTCCCACCACACTCTTACTGCATGAGTCACCTTAACATGGCTGAAGGTGTTACATAAGTTTGGTGCCTTTGGGAAGCACCCATCATGGAAAGGAATCTCACTTTGCACATCAAGGGAGTGGCCAAGTTCAGAATTTCCATTGGCCCCCAACAAAATATGAGATCCACATGATCTCTCACTCCATTTAGGAGTCATATCCTACAAAAACATGGAAAAGGAATTTAATAGATCAGAAAATACAACTTTCTTATCATGATCAAATCCTTTATCATCATATTCCTTCACACACATGGAGTTGTGCATGAGAATTCCCCTCCTCTCAAGAAAAGGAAGAGCTGGCTGAAATGACTCTTGCAAAGAGTCCATTGGCTGCCCCAATCCTCCATAGCTATTACACCCTTGAAAGTGCTGATGTAAGTCCTCTCTCATGCCTTCCAAATCAAAACTCTTCATGATGAGGGAATAGATCTTCATTGAATACATATGGCTGAGGAAGAATTCTTCATATGCTCCTTGTAGGATCTTCTGCTTGAGCTTGGAGGCTCTAGCCAAGAAGACCTTACCATGATAATAGATGACTCCCCCTTGGACTAAGTAGCCCTCTTCTTGCTACATGCCATCTAGTATCATACCTGTGTGGAGATCTTTGGAATACTCTACAAGCAGTTGACATTTCCAATAAATATCCACACTGCCCAACAATGACAGCGCTGATGATACATCCATGGGAGTGCTTGTCTTGTTGTTGATTGTATTTTTGACATTACACATGCCAAAATGGTTTGTTGGAAGGTTGATCCTCCCATTCTTCTCCTCCCACAACGTTGTATCTTGGTCTTCCATTGCTCCAATCCTTCCTGGATCTAGATTTGGAGCAGCACTTTGTGAGGCTTTCCCCACTAGATCTGAATCTAATGGCATTCCAGGTGGCTTGCCATGAGATAAGAATGTCGCTTGCAGGATCCTCATGAACATGAGAGAAGGAACTATGAGATCCCTGCTTCCACTGCATAAATCCATCTCTGTTGTTTGTGTGGAAACATTCCTTAAAAGGCTTGGCACGGGCATAACACAAGGACAAAGATCCATCTAGCACGCCCACTAGTGTGAATATTCCCCATTGGTGCAAGGGATGAATTGGCTACCCACGCAAATGCCAAAACATGGATTTTTAGGGTTTTCCAGAGGAAATATTCTTCAGGGTAATTCTTGTCCTTATGCAGAAGGATGCCATCAAGGTGTTTTCAGGACATTTTTCTGTTCACAGGTCACAGGATTAGTCCTCCAATGTACGGGACGAGGGATTGCAGGGACACTGAAAAATTTTTTTGTAGCAGATTCCCCCTAAAGCATGAGGTCCGAGAGAGAGGGAGGGGTGAAATGCTTTATGAGAACACTCCCAATTGAAAACACTATTGTTGGAAGATCTACGAATACAAATACAATTGATATCTCTAATACATTATATGTGGTATGGGCGCAGCCATCCATAATAGAGTGTACAAAAACTAGGATCCAAGGTATGGACGTAGCCATCCAGTAAATAAGGACTAACAGGTAGACTCAGGTATGGTCGTAGCCATCCAATCAAATGATTCATGTAATCAATCATAATAATCCACAAAGAATCCACAACCTAGATATTTATCAGAAAAAATCCAGGGTCTTGCGCTCTGTCTCGACCCGAAAAGAGTACAAGTTCGAGCATGCGAATATGTGAGCTGAAGTCGAACATGCAAGAAAATTGTTTGATTACCAGCCAATAATGAAATCCATTAACATATGCGAGAGAAACCACCAATAATGAAAATGGCCCTCAAGGTACAAAAAGGTACAATCCATGGAATGTGAACAGTGAGCTGGCGTCAAACACCCGCAGAATCATCCGATCGAAGGCCAATAATGAAAACCTTGCATCGAATGCAAAGAACCTGCCATTGAGGCATGCAGGCTCCAAGGCACCTGAAGGGAGTCTCTAGATCAGCTTCCTAGATAATGAGATGAAGTCAACAGGAAGTGACCTTGATCAAAGGTGGGCCATAATGTTTCCCACATCATCGACAAAAAACAAATGGAAATATTTGTGAATCAAGACCAACAGAGAATCAGAGGGGGGTTGAAAACTGTAGAGGCCAACTTCTCTTGAACATATTGGCAGCACAACATTGGATTTGGCAGTATTTGACATCAAGGGATCTGAGTTCATGGTGACGTGGCAAAGAGCAGATGAGCGGTCAAAATAGATTACCCAAACCCATGAAGACAAGCAGATAACGAGATGAGATGTCCCCAACCCGACACGAATGCAGACAAGTGCCATGTTCAAGAGCAACATATTGCTGACACGATTATAATACTGGTTCCATTTCCCCCCACCATTTCTGGCAAGTACCCCAATTATTTTTGAAAACAAGCTTGAAGGGGATAGCATGCGCTTGCGATATAAGTTTTTCCTTCAGACAAATCCAACCTAGTACATTTAACGAGCCCTAGGAAGGAGGAACTTGAGTAACGTCATGGAGACGGAGTTCGATGTCATCAGTTTTTAACGAGTCTGACAAAGGAAGAACTCAACGTCTTTTCATGTTTAGAGAGTTTGAAAAGACAACAAAAAAGAAAACTCCAGCAGTCCCTTTTCGTAGATAGTCCCACAGATCCGAAAAGGTAGAAAACTATGTGTGAGAGAACCTCCTAGTCGTGATAGGCTAGGGTATTCATTTTTCGTAAATAATCTATCCCAACTTGAAAAAGGGGTAAACGTATACTGGGTAGATGTTGTTTCATAGCCAATTTAACGAGCTCAAAACGACAAGCGACTCAGTGATCTTTTTAGTTTTAGAGAGTCAGAAAAGAGCTGAAAGGTGACTCTAGTAGTGACTTTTTCGTGTTTTTACCGAGTCTTAAAAAGTGTAAAATACAACTCATGTCTTTTCCCTAATCACATGAAAACCTGTCATTTCACAAAAAGCAAGTGTAAAATCCATTTTTTGGCAAAAATATAATAACATATCGGAAAAACAAGTCCTAAAACCTAATTTTGATTTTGAAAAGTTATAAATATTACCAATAGTAAAAACTTATTCACTTTTCACTTTTTACCTCTTTGCAAAGTGATAGTTAGCCATTTCCTTTGCGATTTTGAGGTGACAATTGTGAGCAATCCAGTGGACGAAACAAGATCCCCTCTTCTTCAGGTAAGAGCTGCTTCCATTAGCCATATTTTAAATCATATTTCATAGCTTTTGACCGTCATTTGGTATCCCTGAGGGGAGGAATTGCAAAATTATGGCTTCCACAGTTGGCATGGGTATTAGGTGTGAACCCACGCCAACCGACCCTTTTTCATACAGGGGCCACGCCAGGTGGCACGACTGTTAGCAAAACACCTGCGCCAACTGCGCAACCCAACATTCTGCTTAAATTTAACAAAAACACAGCTAATGAATTTTTTTTTTTAAGTACCCAAGGGATCTTACAATGTGTTTATGACCAAATTGATGCAGGTACAAAGCCAAAATGGTAATTGAATGGAAGGAAAGAGAGCACAGTGAGGAAGATGAGTTGGCAATGGGAAACGAGTAGTGTATGAATGCTCTCTGAAATTGCGGTTTGAAAAAATTCTTCCTAATGCCATGTCTCCGGGCTCAGCCCGAACTACTGCAATATCTGATTAGCCTATGGGATGAGGGCGAGGAGAACTTTAAACTTCGAGATCAGGTACTTGAGCTCGAAGTGTCAGACATGTACTTCATCACTAGACTGTCACATAGGGGTCCAATTCTTATCTTGACTGGCACCAGGCCCTCAGGTGAAAACATGACAATGGTCATGAACAGGGTGTGCGAAGGGGCACGGAAAGGGAAAGGTAGCAGAAAGGTAGAAATTCAGACCGTCCCTGATTTAGCACTAAGAGTAGTGCTACATACTATTACGCAGGCTGGGGGGTAACAAGCACCACACGAGGCTACCAAGACACAGCTCCTTCTTGCATCAGAGTGCATGAACCCAACAGTGTTTGGCTAGGCCACAACCGTGACTATGAACATCAAATGACAACTGACCAAATGAAAAAATACCAAACTGAAACAGTTTGGATATGGGTCAATTTTGGTATCGTTCTTCCTGGAACGACTATCTATCTTCCAGTGCCAGGGGGCCATAGTCCTGGATCCACCATTGAGAGAGCCATGGATGGCTCGATGGGTAGCATTGATGCCCAGGGTAGGGGGTGGCCAGCAGATGTCTTGGCGGCCCAAGTTCTTTGGATGGCTCCGACGATAGCTGATCGTCATAGAGGACTGGCCCTATGCAGGCACTGATTTCACTAGAGACCCAGACCTTCCGCTCTCAGAAGGAGAGGACTGGGATGAGGAGCTGGTTAAGAATCTTTTTAATTTTATGAGTTTTATGATATTTTGGTATACATGCATGCTATAACAGCTCATCCTATATGTATGTATATGTTGGCCCAGAGAGGCCCGCCAGGATGTCACCAGTAGCGAGGAGGACCCCTCTCACTTATGACCTTCAAGGTGAGGGGGGCGAGGGGTACGAGCTTGTCCAGAACCTATAGGGGATTGCTCATGGAGTTCTGGATTATGCTCGTTTAGCTGATGTTCCATTAGCTTATCGGAGGCACACCATAGGGGTGTTGAGTCGACTCCATCGCTTATTGAGGTAGTTGGTGCGGGCACTGATGTGCTACCACGAGCACCATGCCGATTAGTCACCTAGGCTTTTTATTTGTATATTTTTTGAGAGACATGTTGTCTCCGGATGTAACTGAAACAGACATGTATATTTTGGGTTTCATATGATGCACACGTTACAAACACTCGATATATATATATATATATATATATATATATATATATACATCTATTTTCTACATGGATCTTGCTTACATATGATGATGTTTTCACAAATTACGTAAATGTTTATATAATACCATGTTGGCTACTGCATATGTTAGTGTATTCATTCGTCTTGGTATATGTTGATATGTAATGTAATCAAAATTTCTTTCAAGTAAACGAATACGTAGATACAGTCTTAAAATGCAAGGGTTTCTAACTGAATAATGACCATTGAGCTATAAAACCACAAGCTGTGAATCTAGATGTAAAAGTAACGCACGAATACCAAGGTTAACAACCTCGTTTAATAATTCCAAAACGGCACTATATTGCACGACATTATTTTTAGCAGGCCCTAGACAAACACCTTGTAAATTAACCAACTCACCAGTAGGATTGTAAATTACCCAGGCTGCTGAAGACAAGTTCTTGGTACTGCGGGAGGCACCATCCGCGAAACCGACATAAGGAGTAATAGACATCTGCACAATCAGGAAGACCCAATGAGCATAAAATTCTTACAAAGCACACCACACCACACATGAACAAAAATTAAAAAATCACCAATGTACATATACTACACAAGAATGATTCAAGCATAATATTTCTTCAGGTATAGCCCATTTCTGGGCTGCGCCAAAGGAAGACCTTCATAATCGATCAGATCATAAGCCCCATTTTTCAATACATGTTTAACGATATAGGGCCCATGCCACATAGGTTGGAATTTTCCTACCCCAAGCTTGTCATGGGCTTGATCATACAAGAGGACGAGGTCCCCTTCGATAAAACAGAGCGCAGAAACCGTTTGATCGAAAAGAGCTTTAACCCGCTTTTTATGTGCCTTGATAACTAAAGCATCCAAGTGGCGAGTTTCATCCAATCTCTCAAGATATAGGAGACATTCTTCCTCCGGGGAAGTATTGGGTAGTAATTCCACAGCCAATTTTAGTGAACGGATCTCACATTCAACCGGAAGAGTAGCTTCTAGGCCATACAACAACTGAAATGGTGTGAATCCGGTTGCACTTTTCACTGATGTTCGGTAGGCCCAAAGAGCTGAAAACAACTGTAGATTCCAATTTTATTTGTGTATACCAATTATTCATTGAAGCATCGTGACAAGCACCTTGTTCACGGCTTCAACCTGGCCATTTGCCTGAGGGTAGCATGGAGTTGAGTTGTCGTGACGCAATCCCAACTTAGATGTCAGCTCTGCTATCATATAGTCCCGAAAATGAGAGCCATCATCAGTGATGATGGCTTGAGGAACTCTGAAACGCGTGATCACATGGTTGAAAATTAATTGTGCAGCTATCTTACTGTCTGCAGCTAGTGTAGGCATCGCTTCGGCCCACTTGGTGAAATAATCTATGGCAACGATGATATAAGCATGCCCCATGGTCGAGTGAGGGTTACACATCATAAAATAAATGCCCCATTTGGAAAAAGGGCCTACGATAATGACAAGATGTAATGGGAGAGGCAGCGCATGGATCTTGCGTTGGAAAATCTGGCACTCATGACACTTTCATACTGCAATAATACAGTCTTTAAAGAAATATGGCCAGAAATATCCTGCATGAAGGATCTTCTGTGCGGTAGCATAACCGAACATGCGACCGCCACTGTGGCAGTCATTCAGAACTTTCTCAGCCTCTTCTAAGGTCAAACACTGGCGGAGTACAGAATCGACTTCGACACGATATAGGGTATCTCCGACAATGCGATATGGTTGTGAATGATGTTGAATGCTATGTTGAGCATCCTTTTTTAACTTGGACCGGAAGGTAGATGTCTGGAGGTACATGATGATATCATCGTACCATGGATCGAGAGTGCTGATTAAGAATAGAGTTTCATCCAGGATATGATCGTCAGATTGAGATAGAACAGAGTCGGTAGGGAGAGAACAAATGAGATCAGCAAAAACCAGCGATTTCTTTGATTTGGCAGTAGTGAAATCCAAATCAAACTCTTGGAGGATCACAATCCACTTTGAGTACTTTCCCCCCAGCAATTGTCGAGACAAAATGTAAGTCATGGGGTTGTAGTCGGAAATCACAGTTACCGTGTGTAACAGGATGTAATGGTGAAACCTCTAAAAAGCCTAGACCACAGCCAGCGCCAACGTGTGCATAATGTGTTTTAGTGTCAAGGAGGTTCCGAGACAGATAATAAACCACCTGTTCGTTACTGTCATCGTCATCCTGTACTAGAACCATGGCAATCGTACTGAATGTGGCAGCCAAATAGAGGTTAAAGTTGTGATGATAATTTGGAGGAAGGATTAATGGCATGTTTACAAGAAATGTTTTGATTTTATCAAAATATTGCTGAGCGATCTTGTCCCAACAGAAAGGGACATCCTGATTTAGAAGTCACATAAACCCTTTGGTTACCTCTGCATAGTTCGGGATAAATCAACGTAAGAAATTCGCTTTCCCTTGAAGACTCCGAAGTTGATGCAACGAGGATGGGGAGGGGAGATTGACAATAACCTCAACCTTGAGAGGGTCAAGGTGAATTCAGTCCTTAGAGACAATGAATCCTAAAAGCTGACTAGAGTCAACAGAGAAGACGCACTTATGAGGATTAAGCCTGATGTTGTAATGTCTGCAATGGAGAAAAATCTGGTTGAGATGTTCTGGATGGTCTTCACATAGAGCTGAATGAGCCGGAAGGTCATCCAGGTATGGCTAAACAAAATTATGTATGTCATGAAAGGCCTAAGACATGGCATGTTGGAAGGTAGCCCCAACATTCTTTAAGCCAAAAGGGAGCTTCTTATAAGCAAATGTTCCCCACAAATAGATGAAAGAGGTCTTATGTTGATTAGATGGAAGGATATTGATTTGATTATAACCCGAAAAGCCATCCATAAGGGAAAATATCTCACTCCCCACACAATCGTCAATGATCTGATCGATAAAGGGGGTGGGATAGTTGTCCTTAGGGCAAGCCCAATTGATATCTCAAGAGTAAACATAGACTCGAATTGTGCCCTGCTTATTATCTATAGGGACGATATTGGAAACCCACTCTATCAGAGGGATCAAATATATGAAACTTGCTTTAAGAAGTTTCTCAACTTCAGCTTTAATAGCAACAACTTTCCGAGGATGCACTGGACACAGACGCTGGCGCACAGGCTTCGCACCGAGATAGGTGGGAATTTTGTGCACAAAAATACTGGGATTGATTCCAGGCATCTCTTCATAAGACCACGCGAAAACATCACGGAATTCGCGGAAGAGACTAGTGTACACTTGAATCTCATCAGGAGAACAAGTGACTCCCACATGGATGTTCTTGACGACCCTCAGTTTAACCGAAATGTCGATAAGCATCGTTTGCGTAATGTTACTTAGATTTCCTTCTGAAAAAACTTCATGAGTCAATATTGGAATTTGGAGAGGCAGAGAGGGAACCTGAGATGAAAAACGCTCGAGAAAATTAGCCATTGCCCCCAGGTCGGGGATAAACGAGGAACGATGATGTCCATCGCTCCACAGCAGATCTTTAAGAGACATAGTCTCCACGATAGCTCCATCAGACGGAAAAAATTCTCTTAAAGGATTGGGCGAATCTGCATCGCCGAGCCAAGGGGATTGAGAATAAACATCAAGAGCCATGCTCAAAGGATCATTATCAGCAGGAGGAGGATCCGATGTGGCAATGATCTCACAATAATTGATTTCAACGGGGGTCAGAGGCATCGATTCTCCAAAAGAGGCAACTTGTTTAGGAGAAGGGATGATCCATGGGTCATTTGACCTAGAGATCATATTGACTTGAATGGTGTATGGTGGTGGAATGGGAAAAATACCCATGAGAACGGGGTCCTTAAAAAGACCAGGTCCTATAATGTTGGGGGATTAGGAATTTGATCCACGTACGGCATGTTGTTCTCGAAGGATGAAGTAACGAAAGACAACTGATCGACAGTAATAATCTTGCCCTCATGTGGAAACTTCAAAAGTCGAAAGAGGGTGGATGGAACACACAACATGGTGTGGGTCCAACTGTGACCGAACAAAAGATTGTAGTTGAGTTTGGCATCAACAACTTCCACTTTGACGTTGACTATCTTACCTTGCAATGTAATCAGTAGACTCGCGAGAACACCCAAGGGTTTTGATTCCCTTCCATCGAATGCCTCAAGGGCATTGGGAGATGAAGTGAGGGCTGGAGAGCCAATGGCCTTCCAGCAAGCAGATGACATAACGCAGGTAGAGGCACCTTCGTCCACAATGACTCTGTGAATATTGAGGTTGTTAATGCCGACTTGTGTAACAAGCACAATCTGGTGCAGAAGTCGGGGGACGAAATTCTCTAGATCGAAGGTGAGAAGGCTAGAATCGGCAGGATCAATTCTGTCGATCGCAGATAACAAAGCTTTCCATTGAGATGGACAACTCTGAAGTACTTCCAACACGGAAATAGTAGAAGGCACCTATGCCAAATCCTCAATGATGTTGTAATGCTGAGCAGCATGGGCGTTCAGATTATAGGAAGAATTTCAGAGAACACCTTTGGAAGGTGGCCGTACAACGGGTTCAACACTGGGCCTTTCAATCTCAAGAGGACCAGAGGCAGGCGGGGGAGGAGGGCCATCAATAACTTCCTTCCCAGCTTCCTGGCATGATCTAGCATAATCCTTCGATCGAGTGGCAATAGAAACAGGTGCAGCACCATTCATCATGAAAACCTGAGACCCAAATGGCACAGATGGCGAAGGCTGCTCGACCATTTGGGTCTGCGAAGATGGAAAAGGTTCCTTAAGAACTGCCGGAGTTCCTTTAGAGCCCTTAAGAAGTTGACTAACTTTGGACTGTCTAGGACAATATTTGGTGTAGTGGTCTTCATCACAAATCAGGCAAGGGTACTTCGGTTTTCGCTATGAACCATCATCAACATGTGGTTTGGATGATTTTGGTTTTGGGGCATTGGATTTTTCTTTGCCTTTGCCCTTATTTTTCCCTTTGGAAGTCTTGTCCGTAGGATTGGCCTAGACGGCGTTGACCTCCTCTGTCTTACTAGAATCTGGAGTAGCCTGAGGAGAAGAATTGTTGGAAGAATTTGATTTCTGCTTCCCATTGGAAGAATTGCAAGAAGTCTGAGAGATGGAACCAATAACATCATCAATCGATGGGGTAGCTGGTGCTTTAGAGGTCCCTAGTCGTGGGGCATCAGTCAAGATGTCATATAACATTCCGGACTGGGAGTACACTAAATTGAGGTACTGGGCACGAGAAATGGCTTGTTCCTTGATTACACATGCCCCCATAGCAATGTCTTGTGCTAATAGTCACGTTGGGGTCGAACGGGCTGCTGGTAAGTGGGGCCCTGCTAAGTCGGATAAGTCGGGTGCACAGGTGGACTCGGCTGTGGTGTAGAATGAATCGGTGGCTGAGCAGGGTTAGGCTGTGTAGGTTGTCCTGGTTGAACAGGTTGACCCGACTGATGAGGGACACCAGGTTTCCCTGGTTGGGTAGGTTGGCATGATGGAAGGAGTGGGCCAGGTTGTGCATGATAACCAGGTTGACCTGTGACAAGACCATAAGATGGCCCTAGTTGTGCAACATTTTGACCATTTGGAAAATGAGGCTGCTGAGGTTGCACCAAAGGTTGAGAAGGATGGGTTTCCCCCCCAGGACCGTATGGTGGTCTAGGTTGATACCCCGGTTTCCCTGCCGGTCCTTGAGGTTGCCCTGGTTGGACCACATGGTGAGGCTACAAAGGTTGAACTTGAGGATTGTAAGATTGCCCTTGTGCTCCATAAAGTAATCCCTGTTGGACCGAAGGTTGTCCCTGTAAGGGTTGTCCTTGCGGGTCATACACATACCCTGGCTGGGCCGAAGGTTGCTCCTGGAAGGGTTTTCCTTATGGGCCAAAAGCATATCCTTGCTGAAACAAATGTTTTCCCTGAAAGGTTGCCCTTGTTGATTAGAAGGTTGCACAGGCTGGGTAGATAGAAAACCATTAATATACTGGTAAGCCTCGGGAATAGGAAAACGAAGGGGGTTTCCCTGCTCATAATTTTGATATGGAAATATGTAAATTGGGGCACCATCTGCTCCATAATGGGAAAATTAAGGACGATTAAGATCCTAAGAGGACTGACGAACCTCAGATATCGGCAGCTGTAAGGACAGCCAGTAATCCTCGGGAGAAATGTTCTCAGGAATGGCAGAAGCTATATAAACATCTTCAGGAACTGACGGGGTCCTAGTTGAATGAGTAGTGACAATAGGTGTAGACACAGCCATGCAGACAGTAGGTCTATCAGGTGCCGATGTGACAAAATGGTATGCCGTGAAAGGTGTCGATGGCGACATCCCTAACGAGGGAATGGTCGGATTCATGGATGGAGTCGATATTCCCATAGAGGCAATAGCGGCCGTGACCTGCCTTAAAGACCTATATCCAGCTGGGAGCGACGGACCAGGTGAAGACATAATAGAAGGTTTGGGGATGTCTTCGAGAAAAAGCTGGTAATCTTCACTAGAAGTAGGAATTCCCTCACTAGGAGTAGGACTGGATGAGTCCATATTTGACCCTGCCATAAGATCTTCTAAAAGACGATGGGGAATAGGAGGTATGAAAACAGATAAAAAGGGTGATCCTGATGTAAGAGGAGGGAAGTGTTCCCCTACTCCAAATCCAAACCAAGCATTGGACAAGGGCCAATTGAACTCAACTGGTCCTCCAAAGGGAAGTTCATATATAACCAGTCCCTAGTCGGGAAACTCGGATACAACGGGCTCCTGATTCTCAGTAGAGGACTGGGAGACCTCTGATGAATTGTCTATATAAGGACTACCAGTAGAAAAAACTGATGGTTCCACCACTGTGACTATAGCAAAAAAGAGGAAGAGATAAAAAACAAAGACGCACGGGCAAAAACCAAGGCAAACAAAAACAGGCCGAAAAATCATCTCTAAGTGGGCGTGTGATTGTAGGTGATTAATTTTACCACATTGAAACTGGAAATTTTACTGTTTCATGTTTTACGAGTCTAGAAACGAGTAAAAGAGGACTCTATCACTTTCAGTTTGGAAACAAGCGTGAAAGGACAAGCGCTTGATGATCTTTTCAAGTTTAGGGAGTCAGTAAAGATCAAAATGACTACTCTGGTAATCTAGGTAAATGGATGTACCAAATATCCATGAAATTCCATATACACCTTGGTAAAAATGAAAGAGAAATCAACTAAGGACTTGACGTATGTGCAGGTAATCTCCCCGAATGCTATTTCCGGTGTATCACAGGTAAAAAGCAGCAGACTTGGATTCCTGCAGATAAAGGATTTGCAACCTAATGGGGTCTCCCTTTATATACTCGACGGTACGGAGAGCACAAGTCTGTACTAGCGCTATCTGTATCTAGATGGCGAGCGACAACTGCTAGGTTTAAAGACGCTGGAACATGTCTCTTCCTTAGACTACTAGATGTTCCGTTAAGTTTCAATGTTGCCTTAGGTTAATTCAGTAAATTTTAAAGTTGATCTTCAATTTACGTTTCAATTTCAAGGCCCTATCAAATGTTGGATCTCATTAAACCTCTAGATGAAAAATACATGCCACAAAATATCATTCTATTCAATAAAGAGCTATATACGGGAGAGTTGAGAGCTTTCAAATGACAACAAAATGAACACACAAAAACATCCACTACTGTTTCCAATGCAAGCTAATGAAACTAGAAATTTTTTCTCTAGAATTATATAAGACTAGTAATGCAAAAGAGCTTCCAATTTTCACTATGCCAATTGAAATGCAAAATATTTTGTTTTTTTTTTGTATTTTTCAATATATTAGAGAAAATGCACTAAATGAATGAAAAACTAATGAAAACATCAATTTGAGAAATGAAAAAGAGAGATCTGAAACAAAAAAAGTTCACCCAACTCAAACAAACACAATAAAGACTCAAATTGATGACTAAATCCATCAAAGCGAAGAATAATCTCGAAAGAGACTAAAAAAAATCATGTAATCTAGGCTTGGAGCAACACAAAGCGAAAACAAATGAAAGAGAGGACAGTCACTCAATTAATGCAATGATTCAATGGAATCCAACAAGATGAATGCAAAGAAGCAAAAACAAAGTTAATTGGGGAAGAAAATACCCAAAACTCCCATGGTAAGCTCAGCACACTGAAGCACCTAGAAGCCCTAGGGCTAGAATGCAAAACTGATAGAAAAAGGTGAAAAATCGGAGGAGAAGGGCTAAACACAGTAAAAAATGACTTCAAAGCACTCAAACAATCAGAAAAAATGAACCAGGACCAAAATTCAAGCTTAGAAAGTCCAAGAACAAGCAAACCCTAATACCAAGCAGGGTTGGTGCGCCTGTTTGGCTGTAATCTGCTCCAAACAGGGGTTGGTGCGGGGGCCTAACTAGAAACTAGCACCAGTTGGCACGACTGTCAGAGGTATAACCGCGCCAATCGAGTTTACTTAGAAAAAGATGAAAATGAACTCATAGAGGCTAGAGCTAGTCTTCTGGGGGTTGAACAGGGGTTTAACACCAAGGAAGGTGAACCAAAAAAGCAGAATAATCAAACAAAAATCCAAAAAACAACCCAATGGAGGAAGGACCAACTCCCACTGGTCCCCAGTATGGTCGCCAAATTGTTGAGGAGGTAAATCCCCTCGTGGACAAAGGCAATCCCACTAGCCCTAGGGTGGGTCTAGTAACAATTGAAACACGCAAAGTTATTGGTTCCTAGTTACAAAAGACAGAGTTGCAATAGAGCGCTTACCGTGATTCCTTCGCTACTGTTGTCGAAGAAGAAGTGGCGCTTCTATTCCTAGCTGGACAGGTCACGATCCGTGAGATTTTCGCATCTAGATACCTGTACACATGCAAAGAAGAGACAACATGCAACGTAATATTCCACACTTTTATAACTATCGATCAGTCAGAGAGGAACGAATGAAATTGAATTATATAATGAACAAACACAATCATGGAACCAATAATAGAGTCATGTATATTAAGATACGAGAGAATGATTACAACCGATGCTCTGACGTCATGATCTTCCTTCGACAGGGCTCCAGGGGACGTGTCTCACAAATCTCGTCAGGGATTGGACAAAAATCTCTCTCTCACAGGGTTCTCCTTAGCTCTACTCTTGATTTTCACTCAGCTATAATTTCCTTCCTGAAAGTTCAGCTAGCTAGAAAATGGAGAGGGCAGGCTTTTATAGAGGGAGAAGGAGAGGCTAGGCTCCCTATAATCATGGGGGAGAGTCCTATCTCTTAGGAAGGTTCCATGAGAGGTGGAAAACCACTTCCTAATCAGGGAGATCCAGAGGCAAACAACCCAACCTCATTTTGATGATCCGTTCTAAAGTTGTTAGAATCAAACTTCCACCTTCTATTGTTAAAAAACATTCCTTTAAAAGGCTTGGCGCAGGCATAACACAGGGATAGAGTACCAGCTAGTGCACCCACTAGTGTGAATTTTCTCCATTGGCACGAGGGATGAATTGGCTACCCACGCTAATGCCAAAACATGGATTTTTAGGGTTTTCCAGAGGAAATGTTCTTCAGGAGAATTCTTGTCCTTATGCAGAAGTATGCCATCAAGGTGTTTTCAGGACATTTTACTGTTCGCAGGTCATGAGAATAGTCCTCCAATGTATGGGACGATGGATTGCAGGGACGATGAAAAAATGTTGTGTAACACCCTCAAAGGTATCAGTGGGGATTCCTCTCCTTTGCACAAGATGAGCATCAATAAATTTGTGGGTTGCCCCACTGTCAATCAGGACAAATACTTTCTGATTCATGACTGAACCTTGTACTCTTAGGGTCAAGTACTTAGCCACTCCTCTCAAAGAAGCAAGAGTCCCACTGGTTGGAGCAAAGGCTCCCTTCCCATCTTTGGATGGTGTTTGATCTTCCTCATCATCATCAGCGCTCTGACCCTTCCTAGGTTCATTATCTTCATCTTCCTCCTCAAAACTGAGAAGACTTCTATATAGTGTGCTTTTCTAGTAGCACACCTATGTCCTGGTGCCCATGACTCTTGGCAAGTGAAGAACAGTTTATTATTCCTTAATTCCCTCCTAAGATCAATAACAAGAGGCTTATTCAAAGAGCTCTCCTTGGGAGGAGCAAATTTTCCATCCTTCCCCTTAGAAAAGTGAGGAGCCTTTCTTTGGAAAGTTGCCTTTGCTTTTGGCAAGGCATCTGGAGGTCTCTAGCCCTCTGAATGGCATCATGCAAAGTGATGGACTTGGTATATTTAACCAACCCATGCAAAGGTTCCTCTAGGCCATCGATGAACATGTAGACTCTCCTTGCTACAGATAGATCAGGGACCATGACTTATAATCTTAGAAACTCAGAGATATAAGTCTCTGTATTTCCTAATTACTTCAACTTTGCAAGGCTTATAAAGGGTGCTTCAGGATCCTTCCTATCAAACCTCTCCATTATTCTTCTAGTAAATTCAGAATATGGAGTCACATTGATGTGTCCCAATGTAGACAACCCATGGAACCACCAATTGTGTGCTTCACCTTCAAAGTGCAGCGCTGCAATCTTGATGGCTTCAATCTCACGAACTTTGTTCACCTAAAAATAAATATCCATATTTTCTACCCATGCCTTGGTAGATCTAGAGGATGATCCATCAAACTTGGGAAAAAAGAATCTGCCCATAGAGTGGTGTCTACCATGAAAGAATTCACCATCTCTTACTACTGCCCTGGTCTTCTTCTATCCTTGAGGTGAAAAAAATCTTGGAAACTCGAGTTATCCTTGAATCTCTGACTCTGAGAATCATACTCCACAAAGTAATCTTCAAGGGATGCTTGCTCTTGTGGTCCTTCATTCTCCACAGCCAAGGAAGTAGGCATAGTGGAGCATTGTGAAGCTTGTGGGGCTTATGGTAGATTCACTGGTTGACCAATCCCATGATGAGACATATCAGAGCTTTCTCCCAGTTGAAATCTCCCAGGATATTCCCTCATTCCATCTACCCTCATCTCTTTGATCTCTTTGGCAAGATTCTGCATGGTCTCCAAAAGAGTTTTTGCAAACTCTTCTACTTCTTTATCATTCACAGCTTCAAGGGCTTTACCCTTGTCTTGACCCTTGTTAGGATCATCAGTAGTGTAGTCAAACTTATAGTGACTTCTATTCTGATACCTCTTCTCCCTCTCAGTAAGATGATCATCTTCTTCTGAATTCAACATGGCTGGTGCTCCAAGGCAAGCATAGGCTGTGCAAGAAAGGAGCTCTGATACCATTGTAATGTTCCCAAATTGGGATTTCACAACAGGCTTGGACAAATAATGCACTCCTGGGAGATTGATGTACAAAAATTAGTTTGCAGCCCTTGGATCCATTAGATCATCATATCTAGAGTCTAAATCCAAAAGGGGAACAAAAACAAATCAAACTAGGTGTGGTAAACAAATCTCCCACAACTTAGTCTAGCTGGAAAACACCCTACAAGAGGGGCTGCAGCTATGCACAAAAAAATGCCTCAAGAATAACGCAATATTGGAAAATATGAGCAGGAGGCCATAAAATATGATTAAAAAAATGACTGTACAACATAAAAACAGAAGTAAAGTGAAGCTCTTTCAATATACAGTAGTTTACATGAGACAATAGAGCAAGATATCTTCAGAAAAGTGAGATACATCACATATATATTAGCAGAAATGGCTCAACAGCATTATTTTCAGGAGTTTTAGTAACTGCATATTACAACTCAGATCTAGGATAGATCTATGGACAAAAAATTAGATCTATTTCAGATCTAGAAACCAGATAGTTTTCTTTACAAGATCCCCTTGGGGTTTTCACCAAATCATGCATAAATAAGATTAGATCTGAGATAAAAGTTGTAGATCTATAAAATGCTGCAGTAATTTCTGAATATAAAATTTCATTACAATATATCAGATCTAAACAGAACATGGATCAGCAAGCTAATCCATGGATCACCAAAGTGAAAGGAAAAGACCAACACCAGAGATCTCTGATCAAAACTGGAATCAAAACACCATAAAGAACCTCATATCAAAATAACGCAGTCCATCAATGGAAACAACGTTGTAGCTCAAATGACATAGATGGCCCACTGCCAAGTTACATATTTGAAGTAAAAATAGAAGAGACAATCTTCCAGGAGGTTAAAAGACACACTCCATGAGAAGAGGCTCCCAAAACAAGCTAGATCGAATCCCACTTGCTGCAGCTTGCAAAAGTAGAAAAAACCCTCAATGGATCAGCATTGCAATTGGAAGTAGAGCTTGGCCTCAAGCTTGATAGTGGATCAAATCAGCAAATACTTCTCCAAGAATCCTCAAAGGAAGAGGTGAAATACCTGCATAGGAACTCCAAGTGCTAAGCAGCACAATTCTCTACTAAACAACAGAGAATAGTATTTGTCTAAGCAGACAAGATACTTATAAATATGATCAATCAACAACCTTTTCTTGCTACCTTCCCTTTCCTTTTATAAGATGAGAGCCTTTGCAAGACCTAAACCACCTTGATGAGTTAGCTCTTTTCACACGAGGGGCCTCCTTCTAAAACTGCGTTGTCCCTTTAGGAGATACATTGAACCTAGACAGTGCTGTAGATTTGGTCAAGGTTGACCCAGTCTCACAGCTCAAACCCCTTTCACACCTGCAAGTGATTATTTACATGGCCCTGATTTATCTATATTCACATGGGCATTGATTTATTTAGTCTTTTTAGGAGTTTTACATGTCCTCCTTTATTCATTTATTCATGCAACTGAAAGTAAAACAAAAATGAATATTCCTCTTAGCTTAGGCTAAGTAAGAATATTACAATAAGGCCTCTAGCTGACTTGGCTAGGCCTCAAACTGCTGCTAGCCCTTTGGGGCCCTAGTGGCCCCTAGAACTTCGCTGAAGAAAAAACCTGCTCAAAATTCCTCTGGTGGCTCTGAAATCCTCACCAATGAGTCTGGAATGTCTGAGATAGTCTAAATTGACTATTCACACTCTCAAAATGGTCGAATCTAGCTCAAGATAGAGCCTATTCAAGTTTTGCCTAGTTACCCCTAAATCAACTCCGCCAAATGTGGAGAAATTGCAATTAGGCAAACTAATTTTGGCTTGAATGCCAATTTTGGCACGCTACCTCCAAAAATCCCACCAAGATAAATGTATGGTTTAAATAACATTAATCATGCTTAGGGGCAGATAAACACAGTTGAAATGCTAAGCGCATTTTAGGTGCTAATGACAATTATTTGTGGACTAACCACGTTTAACTGTAATTAAACACCATTTAACAAAATCCCACTAGTTTAGTTTAGCACTGGGTCACAGTGTTGGGGCACATGGGGAGGGACTAGCCCTGGGGGCTGGCCCTTCCGGCCCCCCCATAGTTGCACATAAACAATATAATTAACACGTGCCACTATAGGGTTAAGAACCATGTTTAGACGAGGCAATAAGGCTTGGGTGTGCTATTGAGGAGGTCGTAGGGTCAACTCCATTCGGCTCCATCAAAATTTTGATACACCAAACCTGGGCCATGTGGCGACCTCTGATTGGCCAATAAAAACCTCGTACAATCAAACAACAATATAACGATGCCACTTGTCATGATCTAACTGGCCCAGAAGGAATATTCCAAGAATATTCTCTAGAATATTCTTTTTGCTGAACATTCAAATGCCCCGTCAAACTTGGTCAAAGGCCAAAATTGTAGTTTAATGTACTTTTCAAATCGCGATAACTTCTTCATATGGTGTCATTTTTTCAAACTATTCAGGGTGCCGAAATCAGGAAGATGAGATCTATTCGGTTGCTCAGGTTCAACACACTTTCGAAAACTTTGAAACTTGAGCTATCACTTAGTTCCTTGATCCAAATATGATCACACCTCTCCATTGGGAATATTTTGAACCCCAAAATACTGATTACTTGATCTTTTCAGTGGATGAGAGTACAACACCCTCACTTTTCTAGCCTCCATTCACTTTTCCTTGCATGGCTTAGTTCCTTTGAACCACAACTCGAAGCTAGTCAACACTTCCCTTCTTGAATGCTCTTGTCCTCCTGTCGAGAATTTTCTTCCTTGAACTCACTCTGTCGATAATTTTTTTCCTTTATAGAAGGTAGATGAACGTCATTTCCTTGATCATCAATCAAAGGTGGCTCAAAAAAACGTAATTGTCCAACAAAAATGCATACATAACTGAAATTTTCATATGTACAAATGAATGTATGTCTTATTGAGTTAAGAAGTCAAACCACTTCTTACCAAGCCACTTCCATGGTGATTTTTGCTGCTAAAAATATTCTTCATGTGAAAAAATTGTTCTCACATCAATGATGGAATCTTTGGTTCCACTTTCTCCAGTATTTCTATCTTCTTGATTCAAATGCTTTGGATGATTAGTTGGATGCAATGTCCAACATTGGGAAACAAGATGTCCCTTCTTCTAGCAATGTGTGCAAGTCTTTTGCACCTTCTTTGCAAGTTTCCTTTGCCTCAACTATTTCTTGTATGCCTTCAATCTCTTCCAGCATCTCAAAACATCATGGTTACACAAACCACAATATGCACTGTAACCCTTTCTTCTATTCATGCATGCATAATTTCCATGCTAATCATAAACATAATCAACTTGACTATGGGAAGAATTATACCTCAAATGCTGCTTTGCATATCCATATTTTTTACCTTGTTGAGGAGATTAACTTGTAGAGGTTCCAACTTTATTTTGAAGACTAACATCAACGTTCATGTCTTGATAACTGTCAGAACTCTCATGCTCACCATAATATGCATGTACATTAACATATTGCTGCAACATAGGCTTCAAACAATGGAAATAAACTTTAAAACAAATTTGAGATGTTTGTGGTTTAGAACTTGTAACAAAAGTTATTTTTAAAGTTATCTCAAATGCCTTCATGGCTGTAGATTTTTTTCCATAAGATTGAACATATCCTAGAACAAACTTCTTAGGTCTTTCATCAACCAAAATAGGATCAATCATGCCTTGTGCATGTTTGCCTAGACCCTTGCCTTCATAGCCCATTTTTAACATAAAATTGGACCCTATACCACTAGTGTGCTTTTCAAATGAACCTACACATATTTCTGATGAGGAATTTGAAGACAAATTTGAGTGTTTTACCTCTGCTTCACACATGTGTTTGGTTAAGGCCTCTTGGGCTTGATGGAGCTGCATCTCCATCTCATGCATTCTTTGAAGAAGTCCTTCTTTCTCTTGCTTAATAGAAACTAATTTCTCACGAAGTCTAGTGCTTTCCTTTCTATCTCCAAATAGAATTTGCACTCTATCCTTCAGGATGTAGAAGTATCACTTCATCTCTTCATCGAAGAATCTTGTGAAGGAAGAGGAATTTGAAACCTTCCTTGAAGAAGTTGTCATCTTATGTAAATGAACTAAATAACTTCAACAAAAATTCACAAATATTTCAAAAAAAATTTGATCCAGATTCATGGAGGAACGCAACAGAATAAACATATAACCATAAATACAAAGATGCATTGGAAATAACACTTCATTTCATTAATATCAAAGAACTGAAATTTTCTTACAGACAGAATGGAAATAAACTAGCTAGGGCACTGGTAGCTATCTCTGAGAAGAGATGTGGCGCCTACAGGCCTCTAAACTGAGTTACAATGAGGCTCGAGGGCCTATCTATTATTTAGAAACAATGGAAAACCCTAAACATCCAAAACCCTAACCCTAGGAGATGAAGTGCCAAAAATATGGGCCTCGTTTGGGTAAATTGGTGTTTCAACTTCTCGGGGACCTAACTTTGGCATACGATCTCCGTTTGACGCAAACCATACCTTGTTAGAAATATCTATCCAAGGAATAAAAATTTTGAGTGAGAAACATCAATCCATGGACCCATGTTGCTCCTGGGTTTCCAAAAAACGGTCATTTAGGGCCTCAAAACGGCTCCGGAAGTTCAAGACCTAAAAAACTGCTAAAAATAGTAAGTTGTGCCGAAACTGAAAAACTGAAAGAGACAATGGTGGGGCCCCAAGTGGAATAGGCAGGTGAACACCAATATCCACCTGGATCATTACTCCCCCCTTAGCAAGCAATGGTCCCCATTGCGTTAAGTTCCTCCATGAGATGAGGAAACTTTTGATGAACTTGGTCCCTGGTGAACCACTTTCCTTGGTGCAGGAGTTGGCCAAATTTGACAACCCGATATAGTTGGATCTTCTGTTGGCGAGTGTTCTTGATTTGCATGTCCATAATATAATTTGTGGTGGCCTGTTCCATGCAGTCTGGGTTTAAATCTGTTGGTGTGAGTTGTTCTGCAATGTCAGAGGTGTCCAGTAGAGGTGAGAAGTAAGGACGAAGGCGGTCCACATTGAATACTGGGTGCAGAACAAGGAATGGTGGAATACTGAGCTTGAAGGCATTGTTCCCTATAGCCTTGGTGATGTTGTACGTTCCATATTGGAGCAGGCAAAGCTTGCAGTGGGGTCTAGTGAGGCGCTCCTTCTGCAAATGTAACCACACTTTGTCATCGACCTGGAAGTTGTGTGGCACCCCATGTTGATCATGGCATTACTCGTACTTAGGATTGGATCTATCCAATATGTCATGAACCTATTGGCGGATGTATTGAATGCGCTCGATGAAGCTATTTTCTTTGTCAAATTCAGACTGGACATGAGACGAATCGGCCTAAGTAGCTGTTGAGTCTCAAATCTGCATCTTTCTTATACACCTTTCTAGACCTTTTTCATTCACCTGGACCTTCTAAGTCATCAATATCATTACATATTAATTAAAAGACATTCTGTGCCTAGTTTAATTGAAAGTGTTCTGTTTATTTAGATTTTTGTTTGCTTAGTCACAATCATTACTGGCAGCCTCATTTAACCTTCACAGCCTATATTGTTAAAACTTATATTGTGCAGTTTCAGAAATTTGTTTGCAGGAAGAGAATGACATGACATGGATCACGTCCTATTGCCTGGGCCGATTCACTTAAGAAGGCTGTGGGTCAAAGGGTGCTGTGGCGGTGGTCAATCAAGAGTCCTGGCTGTGGATAAGAATTTTTGTTTTCGAATACGTGGAGATTTGCGTGGCCGTTTCTAAATCACGGGAGACACATCAACACCTGTAAACAGCTCCATAAGCCGAATCCAACAGCCACTCTCCATAGATTTAATCCTCACGGCGGCCATAATGCTAGATCTCTGGACGTGGTGGTTCACGTGTCTTCTATCAGCGCAAACTTTAGGGAATTAGTTATGTCACCCTCTGTTATAAATAATGCGTTCTCATACGCATAATAGTTAGCTCTGTAATGTAATTGCGTCGCCATTGTGCTGTGACATTATTTCTCTGTTATGACCGCATTTTAATATATGAGAAGACTCTGTTCAAAAGCGTAATTCGTATTTGAAAGCTGTTGCCCTAGGTTTGTGCAGAGGGCCCCTGCACACGCTAAGGTTTTGTGTATTACTGTATAGTTTCATGCTTCATTTCTTTAAGTTAATTGTGCCATAGTCATTCACGTGTATATAGATTACATCTTTCATGGTATTTACATTTCATCTTTGTCCATAATCTTTCATGCTTTACATTTTACTTCTGTCCATAATATTTTATGTTTTATGTTGTTGTTAACTGATCAGTGTTATTGTTTCAGATTACAATAGACAGCCCAGGCATTTTCACATCTTTTTATAATGACTAATGACATGGAATCAATATTTTCCTTCTAGTGATTTCTTTTTCTTATTTTTTAATTCTAGTACTGTTTTGTTTATTTCAGTCTTGCACATTTGCCTCAGTAGTTAGATTAGATATTAAATTTCTCATGTCATTTTCAGTTACCTCCGAAAGCCATAGCGAGACTAACGGTGAGGGATTGAAGTATGAGTGTGTAGTTTGATATTATTTTACTTTTCTGCAAGTTAGATATTAAACTGTTCATGTCATTTTCAGTTACCTCCGAAAGCCATAGCGAGACTAATGGTGAGGGATTGAAGTATGAGTGTATAGTCTGATATTAGTTTACTTCTCTGCAAGATAGATATTAAATTGCTCATGTCATTATCAGTTACCTCCTAAAGCCATAGCGAGACTAATGGTGAGGGATTGAAGTATGAGTGTGTAATTTGATATTAGTTTATTTTTCTGCAAATTAGATATCAAATTGCTCAAGTTGTTTATGATTACCTCCGAAAGCCATAGCGAGACTAATGGTGAGGGGTCAAAATATGAATTGATGTAATTTGATTTTAGTTTTACTTTACTTGCAATCTTTTCTTTGAGTACAGTTTCTTTTGTGTTTAGACAGCAGCAAGGGTAACAATTTTCATGATCAATAGTTCACTGTTTGTTTAACTAGAATAGTAGCACATTTTCATTTCCTTTTAGGAACTAATTTTCTCATTGTATGTTTCAAAATCATTTTGAAGTTTGAAGTTTGGTAAATCATTATAAAGGACATCATTGCCTTGAAAAATCATAACCATACTTTTCTTTTAGAATTTCCATCTCACATTAGGAAACCAACCAAGATAAAAAGGAAAAAAAACCAAAAACGACAAAAAGTAAGAGATAGGTTATCTTGCACAGATAGTGCGCCACACTTCGTCAGCTTACGAATCCCGGATTGAAAAATTAATGTAGCAATTTAGGACACACTAAATTGACCAAACATTTTGGCGCCGTTGCCCGGGAAGTGTAACTAGGTAACCAATTTCTTTAAAAAAAAAAAAACAATAAAAAGAAGGGAAAACTTGATAACTTCTTGAAGTATGCTCTCCTCTTGCACCTAGTGTGATCTGGAGGATCATAAAAGAGAGTTATTGGTTCAATAATTTCTTAAGTATGCTCTCTTCTTGCACCTTGTGTGACCTGGAAGATCAGAAAGAGAATTATTAGCCCAACTTTAAAAAATAATAAAAATGACATGCATAGAGCAAGAGATTCTAGGGGAAGGTTTATAACTAGAGCCAAGAGTTCGATTTTCACAACTCCATCTTCTTCAAGGCATAGACAAGATTCACCACCATCTACCCCTAGCCTTAAGATTCTTGGAATTCAAGGAGCAGTTGAATTAGAGGATTCTCCTATACCACCTACTAAATCTCATTTAGAAAAGGATCCTTTCTTTACTTCTACAGGAGAGTATATTGTAATCAAAGAAGTAGAATCACCTGAAGAAGAAAAGGAAAATACTCCCTCTCATCCTCCCTTGATAGAAGAACCAGAGGACTTTGAGGACTCTAAAGAAACTATCATGGCAGAGGAAATAATAGATGGATTTGGAGGTAGAGGTAGAGGTAAAGGAGGAGGAAACAATGGAGACAACAATGGTGAAGGTAATAATGGAAGAAATAGGGAAGGAGACAACTTGTTTGGATTCCCTATAGTTGATGAGGAAACTCATACAATGATGAAAAACATCTCACCATCTGTCCTCCCTAAATTTTATGGATTGCGAAGTGAGGATCCTGAAACATTTCTGTTTGAGTTTGAAGTCGTGTGCCGAACCTATGATTATATGGAAGACTCTCAAAAACTCAAATTGTTTCCTTCAACATTGAAGGGAGCTGCTTTGAAATGGTTCATGGGATTAGCCACCCAATCTATTAGGACCTGGAATGATATGAAACAAACATTTTTGGATAGATACTTGGATTATTGTATGCCCACCAATCACAAGGATGAGGTATTCAAAATGGTGCAAAAAGAAGATGAAAATTTGGAAGATTTGCTTGAAAGATTTCAATACAACTTAAAAAGAGCAAAGATGAGAAATTTAGATGAAGAAACTTTGAAAGCCCTCATATTAAAATCCGTTAGAGATGAATGGATAGATATTTTAAACATGATGGGGAAAGGAGACATTTCTCAACTTCCACTTTGTGACATAACAGAACTATGTGTCCATCTCTCAAGAGGAAAATCTAAAACAGGAAAAGGGCCTAGGGATCCTTCTCTTATCAAGGCTAACAAATCTGCAACTGGATCAGTAAGTAGGGCAGAGATTGGCAATATGCTTGATGAATTCAAAACTGATATCTTAGGGAGCCTTAGTGAACAACTAGACACCTTTAACATCCAAAACAAGCAGAAAGCAGAAACAGATGCTCTAGCTATCTTTTGTGTGAAATGTAGGAAGAAACATGCTTTAAGGGAATGTCCCTTGGATGCAAAAGTTGTAGAAACATGTATGATTTGCTCAGAGAATCATGAGACCAAGGATTGTCCTTCAATTCCTGGACTCAAAGCTGTCTTTCAAGAAGACCCAAATTCAGTAGAATCTCTCTGTTTTGTTGCAAGAAGAGCTTGGCAGGGACAACAAACTCAAGGGTTTAACAATCCTATGAATCTTCAAACCCCACCAAATTGGAATTTTTGGCAACAACCTTGGCCCCAACATCAAAATCCATATCAGCCATGGGTACAAGGGATGCAAAATCCTTATGGTATATTTGCTCAATTTTATCAATATCCTCCATCTTTTCAAAATCAACAAGCTCCACAACTTCCAAACCAAAATCCACAACTTTCATTGCCATTTCCACAAAAACAACCTTCTCAGCAAAATCCAAATCCTTAATTCATGCTTGCATACCAACAAAATACAAATCAACTTCCAGCTCAGCCATTGCCAAATCCTAACAATAAAAACCCTCAGAATACTTACATGATAGAAGGACAACAATTTCCTATCTATATGATTGTTCCTCTCAATGATGTACAACTCATATCTGGTAGAGTTTTAGAAAAACCTTCTATAGATGTCCAAGAGCAAGATACCTCTGAGGAGGACTCTCTTAAAGCCAATAAGGGTTCTAAGGAAGCATCTCTTACAAACTCAAACATTCAAAAAGAGAAAGAAAAGTTAACACCCACAACTCCTATAGTTGAGCAACCTGCATCTTCATCCACACCTCCTTTTCCTGAAAGATTACAAATTGATAAAGGGGTGGAAAAACAAATCTTGTTCCCTAACTATGATTTTGTAGATGAATTAAATAATGTTTGTATCAAGATTCCCTTTCTACAATCCATTCGAGAGATTCCTATTCTAGCAAAAGTTATAAAGGAGTTGAGTCTCAAAAGACCAGGGAGGAAACTAAAAGACACAAGAAGAATTCACCTGGTAGGAAAAATTGCAGATATCATGATGGGAAAAATTACCATGCAGAAGTATGTAGATCCAGGAAGTCCAATTTCCAAGACACATATAAATGGGATAGAAATTCCAAGCACATTGATTGACTTAGGGGCTGCTATCAACATTATGAGTAGACAGACTATGGACCAGCTAAAAATTCCTAACATTCTTTTTACACCTACTTTACTGCAACATGCAGATCGATCAATTATTAAACCAGATGGTTTATTAGAAGATATTTCAGTCTCCTTAGATTCTTGGGAATATCCAGTAGATTTTATGATTTTGACTCCCAAGAGTAATCTAGGAGGGAACCCACTTATCTTAGGAAGACCTTGTCTAGCCACAGCTAATGCTTTCATTAGTTGTACATCTAGGGATATGTACATTTCTAATGGTAATTTGACAAAGAAATTTAATTTGTCTCCTCCAGCAAAAGCAATCACAGAAGTAGGAGACAATGAATGTGTTGATGATGAGGATATTATACAACCTGTCTTTACCATTTCTGAAATTAGTGAGGATAGTCAAATTCTAAACACATTAGAAAATTTTGATACATCTTCAGAATATGACCCCACACAATTTCAGTTGGAATATGACATTGAATATTTATCATCAAGACAAATGTCTCTTTACTGTATGGAAGAGTTTGGTAGTTCTACCATTGAAATTTTTCCAGAAAAAACATTAAATATCAACAAAAATTTGGAAAAGTCACAACAGGAAGAACTAACCAAAATCTTGCAAAAACATTCTACTGCATTTGCATGGGAGTATACTGATATGAAAGGTATTGATCCTAAGACCTGCATTCATCATATATATATTGAGGAAAACAGTAGACCAATCAGACAACCTCAAAGAAGGATGAATCCAAATCTTAGGGAGATAGTGAAAGAAGAGCTCCAAAAATTACTCAATGTAAAATTCATTTATCCAATTTCAAATAGCCGATGGGTTTCTCCTTTGGTTATAGTACCTAAAAATAATGGTAAATGGAGGGTATGCATTGATTACAAGGAATTGAACAAAGCAACTTTGAAGGATCACTTTCCTTTGCCTTTTATCGATCAGGCATTAGATACATTAGCAGGTAAAAAGTACTTTTCATTTTTGGATGGTTTTAGTGGCTATAATCAAATTCAGGTAGCACATGAAGATCAATATAAGACCACATTCACCTGTCCATGGGGAACTTTTGCCTATCGAGTACTTCCTTTTGGGTTATGTAATTCACCCGCAACATTCCAAAGAGCAGTACTAGGAATTTTTTTTGATCTAATCCATGATTGTGTATAGGTTTATATGGATGATTTTACAGTTTATGGTAATTCATTTGAAGAGGCATTAGAAAATTTGGAAAAAGTCCTTATAAGATGTAAAGAAACAAACCTTTCATTAAGCCATGAAAAATGCTTTATGATGTTTACTAAAGGTATTGTTTTGGGGCATCATATTTCAGGAGATGGGATTAAGGTTGATAGATCAAAAGTTGGAGTCATCTCCAAGTTTCCTATTCCAAATTGTCAAAGAGATGTTAGAAGTTTTCTAGGATTTACTGGATACTATAGAAGATTTATAGAAAACTTCACCAAAATAGCATCTCCACTCTTCAAACTGCTTACAAAAGATTGTGAATTCAAATGGGATCCTGATTGTCAATCAACCTTTGAAACTTTGAAAACAAGAATATCTGAAGCACCTATCTTGAGAGGACCAAATTGGAAACTCCCTTTCCATATTTCTACAGATGCTTCAGATACAGCTCTGGGAGATGTGTCGGGTCAAAAGGATTTAGTCCCTTATGCCATTTACTATACCAGTAAAAATTTGAATCCCACTGAGTTAAACTATACTGTGATTGAAAAAGAGTTTTTAGCTGTTGTTCATGCAATCAATAAATTTAGACATTATATAACAGGCTATGAAACTTTTATTCATACTGATCATTCTGCAATTAGATATCTAATGAACAAACCTGTTACTAATGGCAAAGTGACAAGATGGCTCTTACTTTTGCAGGAATTCAATATTACTGTGTTGGATAGACCAGGAAAACAAAATACAGTAGCTGATTTCTTGTCTAGGATTCAGAATTTTAAAGAAGATTCTCTTGTAGAGGATAAGTTTCCTGATGAATACTTGTTTGCAGTAACTATTAAGACTCCTTGGTATGCAGATATTGCTAATTATTTGGTTACAGGGAAACTGCCTTCACATTTATTTCCAAGTGAAAAACGAAAAATTATTCAGGAGAGTTCAAAATATTCATGGATTTCTAACGAATTGTTTAAAACAGGGCCAAATCTTGTGATCAGAAGATGTGTCAGGGAAGATGAAATGCCTGATATCCTTAAGGCATGTCATGATGAACCATGCGGTGGACACTTTACAGACAAAAGGACAGCCTATAAAATCCTCTCTTTAGGATATTATTGGCCTTCCCTGTTCAAAGATGCAAAAAAATATGTCAAAAGGTGTGACAGCTGCCAAAGAGTAGGGAAACCTACCCTTTCAAATGAAATGTCATTCCAAACACAGGTACTCATCGAACCCTTCGAAAAATGGGCTTTATATTTCATTGGACCTTTTAATCCACCATCTAAGAAAAAGAATTATATATTGGTTTGTACTGATTATGTTACTAAATGGGTAGAAGCCAAAGCATTAGTGTCTGCTACTGAAAATTCAGTTGTTAATTTTCTTTATGAGGATATTTTTACTCGCTTTGGTGTTCCAAGAGAAATTTTGACAGATCAGGGAAGCCAATTCACATCCAACTTGGTGGAGAAGCTGATGGAAGAATATAAAATCAAGCATAGAATATCTACTCCTTACCATCCGCAAGCAAATGGTCAAGTGGAGTCTACAAACAAAGTTCTCGAAAGTATCATCACCAAAATTGTTCATCTACATAGAAGAGATTGGGTGGAAAGGCTTTCTGAAGCCTTATGGGCCTATAGAACTACATGGAGAAATACAACAGGACATTCTCCCTATGAACTTGTTTATGGGAAAGAAGTCCTGCTCCCCATTGAGTTCCAAGTCAAGACCTTCAAGATAGCAGTTTGGGGATGGATTTATCAGAAGCTCAAAAGCACAGAATGGAGCAGTTGAATGAGCTAGATGAGATCAGACAAGAGGCAATTCTAAGAACTGATCTAGTTCAATATCAAAGAGCTAAATGGCATGACAAATACATCAAAGAGAAGAAGTTTCAAGAAGGAGATTGGGCATTGTTATTTGATTCCAAGTTTAAATATTTTAAAGGAAAATTTCAGACTCATTGGCTTGGGCCCTATGAGATTGACAAGATCTTTAGCAATGGAGCTGTAAGAATCAAGACCATTGATGAATTTCAAACTCCTCTTATTGTGAATGGCCACAGATTAAAAGTCTATCATAAGCCACTCTCAAAAGAGGAATTTGTCAAAATGTTTCAAGAAAATTCTGCAATTAGGCTGGTACAGAAGAATTCTTCTTCTCCACCAGCCTAGCCTTTGTTATTTTTAGTTAAAAAAAATAAATAAATAAAAAATAAAAAATAAAATAAATTTGTATAAGCCTAAAAACCAATCATTGATTGGCAGTCTTATACATAAAATGTAGGGTGAAAATCAGAAACACCTGACACCCTATATTTTCCAAAAAAAAATCTCTCTCTTTCATTTCACAAGTTTTTTGACCACCCATTTCATTCCATTCCACTTCATTTCACTCCACTTCATTCCATTTCACTTCATTTCATCTGTTTCATTTCATTTCACCAATAAAATTTTCTTTCATGACCATTTTCATTCAGTCAGTTATCATCCATCTATTTCCATTCACCCAAATAATAGTTGTGTCAATTTCTGCAGCTGACACCTGTTTCCGTAGATGACACCAGTTTCGGTAGCCGGAAGCAGATTCTGCAGCTACCACTCTGTTTTTCAAAAAAATGTACAGCCAGATGTTAGTTCAAAAATCATGAAATCAAATGCAGGTATGAAGACATATTATGAAGACATGGGGCATTCAAGATATCAATGAGGAGCAACTAATTGAAGACCAATGAAAAATGGAAAGAATTCCAAGGTATGAGTAAAAAATTATTTCAAATGGAATTCAAGCACATTTTTACATAGTCATAAACCATAGCTCCATTATATGCAATGATTGTGTTGACAAACTCCGTAACCATTCCACAATATCTATATGATCCGCCCATAATCCTTGCATTCAGTTTCAAACGGTCCCATAATCAAGCCTCCAATCTTCACTCATACTCTGATACTCCACCTGTGATGATGAAACGTGGTTGATTTGACTACGGCTTCTTTCAGCCGCATAAAATCTGTAGCCATTTCATAAACGTGCTTACATTTACTCTGCAGCCACCCAAATTTAAATAACTGCCAAATACGTTATACTCCTCCTACTGTTCTATTGATCTCACAGCGGCATTTCCACCATGCTCACGTAACCCTTCTCTATTCCGCTTCACCCCATTTTGTTCTTTGTTACACTACATTCCGTATACCCATTCTTTGATATCTTCCTACAGTCACTGGTCTCCTCCATAAATCGTGCTCATTTCCACTCATTTAGCCATCTTACCTCCGTTGAACCCTCCTCACACAGACAAGTTTTAAAGAGCAGAAAGAAGGATGGGTCAGTTTTTGAGAACAGAACCAGAAGGACCTAAATTCATGGAAGGATACACGCAAGTCAGAGATATATTGAAAAAGGCAAAGTGGCTTCGGTTCATCCAAAAGTTTAGAGGCTACCATAAAGAGGTGACAAAAGCTTTTGCAAGGTCTTTCAATGGTCTGGAAGTAGAAATTGGGGACCTCAAATTTATGGTGAATGAGGCATCCATAGCATCTGCTACAGAACTCCCTCAAGAAGGTTAACGCTGGTTCAAAAACAAAAGCATTAGTGATGAAGCCTCGAGAGTGATCCTACGTAACCCACGTATGGATGTAACTATTTTTAAAAAGGGAATTCATGTTCATGCTTTGAAAGAAGAGTGGGGCACTTTACTGTTGGTCATTCAAAAATTTATCACCTGTGAGGGCCGTTTTGGATCCATGTATATGTATCATACCCGATTGCTGATGAATTTTCTAGACAACCAAACCCTCAATTTGCCATAATTTTTATTAAATAGTTTGAAGAAGATGTCTGTGACCGTCCAGAAGCATCTAGGGGACGTGGAACCACATTTTTATCACCATGGTCTTGTGAAATTTCTGATTGAAAAATAGTTAAAAGAGAAAAAGGACACATGGGAACAATTTTTGATTAGAAATTTCTTTGAAGAACCCCAAGAAATTCCTGAAGGCAGTACATCAAGAAGGAGTAGGAGAAAGAGAAAAAATGATGAAACTCAAAGCACTCCTACTACTACAGTTGAAAGAACTAGTAGAGAATAGAGACTGTCAAAAAGGAGGAAGGAAGAAACCAAGGGTAAAAAGCCAATAAAATCAAAAGAGAGAAAAAGCATTGAGGCTATGCATCAAACCCCTTCCTCAGAAGAAGATCATCAAGTGTTATCTGAGAGACTAGTTCACCTTCAGGAACAGTCATCTATGGCTAAAAAGAGGGGAAAAGAAAAACAAAAAGGAAAAGACAGTAGTCCACAACGTGTAAGAAGAAGTTCCAGACTTAAAGGGAAGTTGAGGAAAACACAAATGAAAGGACCTCATTTTATTGATTTGGGAGAAGAAACACCTGAACAAACTTCAGCTGAACATAGTCCATCTCATTCTCAGTCAGAAATTGAACATAGTCCATCTCATTCTTAGTCAAATGTTGAAATTATTTCTTAAGATGTTGATATGAGTCCTTTTCAGCCAGATTTTGAAGTCAATTCTCCTCCACGGCATTTTGGGGACAGCCCAATGAAAACGACACCCGAGATAGACCCAAAGCAGCAAGAAGTATATGATTATATAGAATATTTAGAAAGAGCAGCCACAGGTCCCAGCACTTCATCCACTCAGCCTCACACAGCAAAAGAAGATCTAGTCCAATCATTGAAACAAGAAGTCTTTGAGTTGGAGTTTTTAAATAGACAAATTAAAAATGAAAATGAGGCATTAAAGGAACAAAACAAATTGGACAAGATCATTCATGACAATACCATGCTACATTTGGGACTATGGTAGAAAAAGAACAGGAAATTGAAGAAGAAATGCCAAAAGTTAAGTAGAGCATTTGTTAATATCAAATTCAGATGCTTGATGAAGAAGCCCAGGATGTTAGCAGCACCAAGGAAGAGGAGGAGAGGACTGGATGTACTGGCTGAAGTGTCAAGGCATATGAATTGAAGAAAGGATTATCAAAATTTTGGTTGCATGAGGACATGCAACACCTTCACAGTGGGGGTATGTTGAGTCTCAAATCTGCATCTCTTTTATACACCTTTCTAGACCTTTTTTCATTCACCTGGACCCTCTAAGTCATCAATATCATTGCATATTAATTGTAAAATAGAATCTAAAAATGTTTTTAACTATGTTTTGTGTCTGCTGTTTGATTTAGATTTTTTCTCATTTAGCTGCGGAATCTTGTCACTTTCCGCAGCTGCTGCAACTTTCCGCAGCCATTTTGTTAAAGTCTATATTGCAGGTGTCTTCAGGCAAATAGAGCCACATGGGCAAGTTAGAAATGACATGGACATGGATCGTGTCCTATTGGCTCAGTCAAATTCACCTAAGAAGGTTGTGGTCAAAGGTGGCCAAGTGGTGGTCAACCGAAGAGTCCCACGGTGACAGAACTCTATTTCTCATCACGTGAAGATTTGCGTGGCCGTTTCTAAATCACTAGAGACATATCAACACCTGTAAACAGCTCCATAAGCCGAATCCAACATCCACTCTCCATAGATTTAATCCTCACGGTGGCCATAATGCTAGATCTCTGGACGTGATGGTTCACGTGAATTCTATCAGCGCAGACTTTAGGGAATTAGTTATATCACCCTTTGTTATAAATAATGCGTTCTCATACGCATAATAGTTAGCTCTGTAATGTAATTGCATCACCATTGTGCTGTTATTTCTCTGTTATGACCGCATTTTAATATATGAGAAGACTCTGTTCAAAAGCATAATTCGTGTTTGAAAGCTGTTGCCCGAGGTTTGTGCAGAGGGCCCCTGCACACGCTGAGGTTTTGTGTATTACTGTATAGTTTCATGCTTCATTTATTTATGTTCATTGTGCCATAGTCATTCACGTGTATATAGATTACATCTTTCATGGTATTTACATTTCATCTTTGTCCATAATCTTTCATGCTTTACATTTTACTTCTGTCCATAATCTTTTATGTTTTATGTTGTTGTTAACTGACCAGTGTTATTGTTTCAGATTACAATAGGCAGCCCGGGAATTTGCACATCTTTTTATAATGACTAATGACATGGAATCAATATTGTCCTTCTGCTGATTTCTTTTTCTTAGTTTTTAATTCCAGTACTATTTTGTTTATTTCAGTCTTGCACATTTTCTTCGGTAGTTAGATTAGATATGAAATTGCTCATGTCATTTTTAGTTACCTCCGAAATCCATAGAGAAACTAATGGTGAGGTATTGAAGTATGAGTGTGTAGTTTGATATTAGTTTACTTTTCTGCAAGTTAGATATTAAACTGTTCATGTCATTTTCAGTTACCTCCGAAAGCCATAGCGAGACTAATGGTGAGGGATTGAAGTATGAGTGTATAGTTTGATATTATTTTACTTTTCTGCAAGATAGATATTAAATTTCTCATGTCATTATCATTTACCTCCGAAATCCATAACGATACTAATGGTGAGGGATTGAAGTATGAGTGTGTAATTTGATATTAGTTTATTTTTCTGTAAATTAGATATCAGATTGCTCAAGTTGTTTATGATTACCTCCGAAAGCCATAGCAAGACTAATGGTGAGGGGTCAGAATATGAGTTGATGTAATTTGATTTTAGTTTTACTTTACTTGCAATCTTTTCTTTGAGTACAGCTTCTTTTGTGTTTAGACGGCAGCAAGGGTAATGGTTTTCATGATCAATAGTTCACTGTTTGTTTAACTAGAATAGTAGCACATTTTCATTTCCTTTTAGGAACTAATTTTCTCATTGTATGTTTCAAAATCATTTTGAAGTTTGAATTTTGGTAAATCATTATAAAGGACATCATTGCCTTGAACAATCATAACCATACTTGTCTTTTAGAATTTCCATCTCACATTAGGAAACCAACCAAGATAAAAAAGGAAAAAAAACCAAAAACAACAAAAAGTAAGAGATAGGTTATCTTGCACATATAGTGCACCACACTTCATCGGCTTACAAATCCCGGATTGACAAATTAATGTAGCAATTTAGGACACACTAAATTGACCAAACACAAGGTAGGGCTGAAGAAGGCCAAAAAGAGGTCCAGGATAGAAGAGTTGGAAGAAAAAGTTCAGTTGCTAAAGAGAGATAAGGAGAAGATGTTCTCCCTAGCATAGTATGTAATGGCCTGCATACCTCCTACACATAGCTATGCCTTATTCCTTCACGAATAGTTTCTTTTATTTTTTCTTGAAAGTATATATAAGGAGATTTGGTACAAAATTGAGGACCCCATTCAATTTCTCCATATTTTAAAAATTCATGATATTATAGGACAACAATTAGTGTGCGAGCTCTACATACATGGGTATTACTTAAGGCATGATTAGTCCTTTAACCCCATTCCATTCGTGGGGGACATCCACTTAAGGGATTTGACCTCCTATACCATCAATCAAATTAAATGGAGAAAGGCCTGGGATAGATTTGAAGAAAATCAAGCTGGAAAGCATTAATGGTGAGAAGAGAGCATGGTTAGCCCTCGAACATTTATAACAAGTATTATACCTTTCTACAGATTGAGGGCTGTAAAGAACACATGTCGGCAACCCATAAATTGTGTGTTGACCTCTGTGTCGGCTAGATTATGACATTTCACAAGGAAGCACTAGACAATTGTCAAAAAATATGGATGTTATCATCCTCAGCCGTCAGGGAAAGAGAACCATTTGGGACACCTAACTTTGCATGTGCCTTAGAGAGAATGTCGTGTTATGTGGCATGAATTAATACCTGTGCGGTTAGATGGATGGGATTAAGATTTCAATTTCTCCTTTTATGGCTACCAGCTATGCAATATACTCCTACGTATAACATTGAACCAGACTGGTGGAAGGACGTTGTTTGGATAGAAGGATATAAGCCACTAGGAAAAAAAATGGCTGCAAAATATGACCTCACACAGCTTCATGTCGATCACAGTCATTCCAATCTAGATCTGAGGAGATGATGAGCTGCATGAGGACATGCATATAGATCAGTTGGGGGTAGATGTTGCGTACCGGATTTGTATACATTCCTATCCCATTTTACCCTATCTTTCTATCTCTTTATGCCATTAAATATTAAAAGAATGAGGTAAAACCATTCTTCCTATCTTTTATGGGATATTTGATTAATTATGTATTTGTCATGGAGGTTTTACCCTTCTACATATTAACTCCGATATCTCTTTAGATTTGGCTACAAGACGAGTGTTGCGGCTGTGAGTCAAGGCACAACCCATCATCTCCAACGTCTTCCTTATTTGCTGCTACAGCATGATGGCCATGGGTATATCAACACTATCTTAGTCCTTCTTACAGTTTCTTGCTTGGCAACCCAGTTGTCATTGTAACAATGGAGTCGTTGAGAGAAATAGAGGGTTTTAGGACAATTTTATAAATAGGCCTACAGGCTATGAATCATGGGAGACCCTTGGACATAAAGACTTTGTAATCAATCTTTTTATCATTAATTGAATGTACAACAACTTGTTGTTTCTCCTATAATTTCTAAGTTTCCACAGCCCTGATCAAATATTTGGGCCCACTCTTGTGATCAGGTGATGCATTCTTCTTTCTTTTCTTTGCAGTGTTGTGTTTGGTGTGATTCTTTATTGCTATTAGAGTTGTGTTAATTTTTGTGGATGTATTTTATTTCTACAGTTCATTTCATTGTTGTTACAGTGGTATGTGTGTGTTATAGATTAAACCTGTGATCTATAGAGGACCATGTGCTTGTATATACATATACTTTTCCATTATTCTTGAAATAACTAATGCCCTCGGATTGATCATTTATGTGGAAAAAGGGTTGAATTCTGTTCAGATTCCGACACCAACAATAGTTTTACCAAAGTCTGAAGGAAAGAGTGTCATCATGGTGGTAGTTGATAAAATTACCAAGTATGCACACTTTTGTGCATTATCTAATCCATTTAAAGAAATTATAGTTTCTACTACATTTATGGACACAATTCAAAAGCTACATAGAAACCCAAAGATTATTGTGAGCGATAGAGATCCCATTTTTATTGGAAATTTTTGGATAGAGTTTTTTTCTTATTTGGGTACTCAATTATCTCATAGCTCATCTTATGATCCTCAATCCGATGGTCAAACTGAGATAGTGAATAAATTTTTGTAAGGATATCTTTGTTGTTTTGTATCTGATAAAAAAACACAATGGTTCAAGTGGTTACCTCTCGCCAAAGGTTGGTATAACACTTCCTTCCATATTGCAGCAAAAATGATCCCATTTATGGCATTTTATGGATATCATCGACCGTCCATCACATCATCTTTAAGAGAAAATTATAAGGTTCAAGCAATGAAAGATCACATCGAGCATCAAAAAGAAGATCTCCAACTCTTAAAGGGTAACCAAAATTTGGCACAAAATCGAATGAAACAATTGGCAGATCAACATCGCAGCAAGAGAAGTTTTCATGTAGGAGACTAGGTATTTTTACGGCTTCAATAATACAAAAAAATGTCCCTCAAGCAAGCTAAGAATGATAATATATTATCGCCAAACTATTGTGGTCCTTAGAAGGTGTTTCAAAAGATTGGTAATATGGCATACAAATTGGAGCTTCATGCTTCTTCGCGAGTGCATCCAGTTTTCCATGTTTCATCCTATTTTCTTCCAGTTCAAACAATATTTCCAGAACTTGATGAGAAAGTAAAAAACATATTGGAACCTAACGCAGTCACGAAAATAATAAATCGATAGCTACAAAATCAATCAATTTCAAAGTATCTCATCAAGTGGAAGAACTTACACACTGAAGATTCTACATGGGAGGATGAGAATTTTATACAGAAGCACTCAGAGCTACTCAAGCGTTGAGGACAACATTTTTTTAAGGAGAGGGGCATGTTAGGTCCCTATATTACTAGTTTAGTCCCTTATTGTTATTAGTTTAGCCCCATTATTTTTATTTTTGTACCCCTATAATGCCAATATTGTTATTATTGTGCCATTACATTATTATTGTTAGGTCGGCTAGGATTATATTGTGGCCCCGTGAACTCCTATATATAGAATGAGGTTTTGGTCATTTGCATCATCCAACAATTATTCATTTATGTAATGTATTGGAGGTTGCCCCTCAAAGTTGTTGATTTCTAAGGCATTGATATCTCTTTTATTCTATTTTTGGAACTAGTTTCATAACATAAGATGAAAAACATATGTGCTAGAGAGATGTCGTAACTATCATAATAATGTAGATTATTACGAAATCAAGATAATAATTCAATGAAAGTAAATTATTTTAATTAAATAGTTAATTTAATTAATTTAATTTAAGAATCACATATGATTGAGATCTCATTGTTCACAACATAAAATAATGTCATGTATCTCTAATTCACCAAAGAAATATTTATTTTTATTTTCAGTCAACTACTCACTATTGTATATCATTAGGAATTGAGCATATACGACTATATATATATATATATATATATATATATATATATATATATATATATATATATATATATATATATATATATTTAATACACCTTGGTTTGTCATTTGTGACCCATCTCTATTTTACTGAACATTATTTTTTTTTTATAATTTCAATTTATGGTTTTGTTAACCTTGATGCTATGCTTAAGTTTCATTTGTTTCCATGAGAACACATAACACTTACCACTCTTCGAATTGGCAACCTTCCAATACCTCTACGCATGGGTGTGATAAGATGTGAATTCACTTATGAAAGTACCCAACCTTTACTCAGGCTTGGAGTACACTTAACATTCGCATATGCACATCTATGTTGTATTATGGCTTTATATATGTGTCGAATGGAAAATTATATACCAACTCGTTCAACTTGTCTATTGTCCCATCTCAACGACGACGTCTTAACTTGTTTTCGTTTATAACTATAATGGTTAGGGTGTATAAATGGGCGTTGCCATAGGAATAGTACTTATCTGCTCTCATTTATTCTCTGTTTAATGTTACGTCTTTTTCTAATGGTACTTGATTAACTTCGAGAAGTGTTGCGTTATGTCCCTGGCACGTTTCATTTATGAGGATCTGAATAAGCGTTGTTTTTCATGGATTTTCGTATAGTTGTTGATGTCAATGAGTACTATTGTATCAATTTTTCAATCTTGTAGCTCATACTGTGAAGATCTTGTGCTTTTCGAGGCCCTTTTTGACTAGCCTTGTCCTAGTTTGGGCATCGCTCTCCACGTGGACGGTGGAGATCAGCGATGAGTTAGGGTTTGGTTCCGATACATTATTCAATTCTTCACTCTGCAGCTTTCATTTGTCACTTTGAAATTTTTTTCTCAGAGAACGCAAAGGTCTCTCTGCTCCTCTTCTGTGTTTAGAATTAGCTATCGGGCATGCCCTTACACTAACTCATGTAGATTCCACCATGCTGAGAGTTTAATCGTTCCAGGTAACTTCGCATTATACCCTTTGAAACTCATTTCATGTTTTTTCCTCTTCAAGAATTATATGGTGACACAATATACTCTTTCTTCTCAATTTTGTTTACGCCGATGTGTTAGCGCTCACATTGCTATCCATATCGACTATTGATGTAATGTTAAGAAGAATGATAATTTTTGTTTTCTATCTCAACTTGCATTTCTCTTTTGATGGAGGATTTGCCTATACAGGTGTCGCATTAAAGCTGAGTTGCAATTCCTATGATATTTCATGGTTATTGAGTCAAAGTATAGCAGAACTTCGTTTTTACGCATGGGTCTGTAGAGCGACTTCATACATTTGCTTGAATACTATTCGTCTAGGGCTTATAAACTTAATTTCTCAACGTCGCCTTTGTAGTATTTGCCAGAAATTATTTTTTTCATTCTAGTGTCCTTACTATACCCATTTCAATGTCTTCTAAGCGATTGGATTTCAGTTTTACCTTGCTGACCCTATCACGATGTTATGATTTTCTTCCTACACTTTACTCCAGTCTCGATTGTCGTTTAATTTTTTGGACTGCATCCAAGCATATCCATGACATTGTCGTATCCTATGCAGATGGTTTGTCTTCAATTTTCATAGCTCTCCTTCATGATGCAGAGTCTCGCTTCTGAGGTATTCACTTGTAAAATTGTTGAATAATAGACTAGCTCGGTTAACTACACGTTTTATATATCTCATTCTTCTTGGTTGCTTGCAGAAGATTTTTGGGAGGGATTTTTTTTTTCTACCGTCCTTGGGTAAGTTTCGACTTACCTGGTTCTCAAAACTTCTTATGTATGTCTATACTGATTTTATTCATACATATTTACTTATTTCCCTCGATTCTTTTGCAGGTACGTTATTTCTTCAGTGAGTGTAAATTTTGAAGGACGACGTATATATCTTTTATATGGATCAATTATAATGATTTTCTTCTCGTTTGGCACAGGTTGGCATCTAATTTCTTGTTGGAAATGATTTTTCCTCAATTACTTATTTAGCCTTGTTCATAGGTTCCTATAGAGATGGACCATCATTTTATTCCCAGTCAACTTCTCTGAACCAATAACACAGAATATTGGTTGTTTATACACAGAGTTATAGGGATTTTTCCCTAACATAATCTCTGACTCAGATTCATTTCTAAATATTTTCCAGCACTGTATAATTTCTCTGGACTTTTTATGTATAATTTTTTTTTTTGTCTAACCGGCATGGTACACTTCTCTGGCAAGTTCTTTTTTTTATTTTCCTACACAGATATATAAGGATTAATAAATTGTCAATGGAATATTTCTTATGATTATTCCGTGGAAAGCATATGATGATATTCACTGATATTATATTTATGAATATCTCCGCTCACTAGTTTAACTATGTGTTAATTTAGATGATTTATACTCTACAATATTTCACTTCTGGCTCTCTTTACTATTCATGCTAATTTGCTTTCTTGAATTAAGTTAGTCAGCTCCTTTGTATAATATAATCTACCATGGCTTCCTGCCATGATAATATAATAAATTCCACTAAAATTATTTTTCAGTCTTTTCCTGTACTTCTACATATACCTCAGTGTCCAAAATGTTATCTCCAGTAAGTAAAGATTATAGTTTTCCTGAGTTTTATTTAAATCACACATGGACAAACTTATTTTCTCTCTTATGCAGAGTTCACAGTGGCTTCTATCATTGTATAAGGTGGTTAATTTGATTTTATTAATGATTTATCTTGCTATATTTTTATTTACCACATAGTTCAATAATTTTACGATCAATCCTTATTTCTGCAATTCCTCTAACGCTATTTTCTCAATTGAAAGTGCAACATTTCAGCTAGTTAGTTCTGCATGTATTCATGTATACCAGTTTTTATCTTAGAATATTTTTTTGACTATACATTCACAGAAGCAGATTAAAGTTACACCCTTACTGATTTATGGGAGTAGTATAAATCTCCAGGTTTGAACCTTAACAGGTTTAGAGCTTCTGGTTGATTTTCCCCATAAATCCTTTTCCTACAACTATACAGAATTGGGGGGGGGATTTTTAATTTCTTCCACACAGTTCTGCTAAATGTAAGGAATATCAATGTGCAGAAATTTGGAAGAATCATAATATATACAGTAACTAGTCACATTTCACAATAACCCATAATTTAATCATGCATAACAATATGAACATACCACTTCTGCAATTGACCAACCTCCCAACCTTAGAGTTCTCCTGTCCTCAAGAACTCACCCCTGAGCTGAGATCATCTCCCAGAACAGACCAACCCCAATCTGTTCTGGAGTATCTCATTTAAGCTTATGCTCCCCAAAGCCTGTTTCCAATTCTGCGTCTAAAATTACAGGATGCTTTTCTTCCTGTTTGCCTAGGCTTCCCTTATTTAGGGACTTTTAAAGCTACTTTCTTCTTTTCTCAGCTTTTTACTTCTTCCCAACTACTTTCCACCTCATTGGGGAAAAACTAGATTTTTCCTCAAAAATCTAATTTGGAAATAAATTATTTCAAGGATTTTTTAAAGATTTTTGGGGAAAGTATTTGCCTCTTTCCATCCTCATGGATTTAGCAAGTGATCTCATAATTCTCATTTGGTCAATCTGCACAGAATTATTTTATTTTATTTCCATAATTAAATACTTAATTACATCCACAAAATACTTATCCATTGGGGTCCACTCCCCTTTGGATTAAAGTTCAAATGTCTAGCTTGAAGGAAACATAAAACTAGGGGTGTTACATATTCCCCCTCTGAAAGCAAACACCATCCTCGGTGTTGATAACTAACTACTGGAGTTTATTTTTCAAACAAAGATGGATATTTTTCCATCATCTCAGCTTCTCTTTCCCAGTTAGCTTCTTCAGAAGTAAAGTGCTTCCACTGCACTTTTACTCTTGCTACTATTCGATTCCTCAATTCAATTTCTTCTCGCTCCAATATTTGAAGCGGCTCTGAAGGGAACTCCCCTTCTGGTTCCACATGTATCACATTCCAGTAAACAATGTGAGAAGCATCATGTTTATATCTTTTTAATAATGAAACATGAAATACATCGTGAACTTTAACATGGGGCGGTAGGGCCAGCTTATAAGCCACTGGTCCCACCCTCTCTAACACCTCAAAAGGCCCACAATATCTAGGAGCCAATTTTGCACAACTTCCAGCATAGAGTGTGCTCTTTTTGGGTTTAATATGAAAATATACGTGATCACCCACTTTGAACTCTCATTGTACCCTCTTCTTATCAGCATAATTTTTCTGGCGATCTTGTTGTGTCTTGATGTTTCTCTGTATTTGTTTGACAATCCTTTCCATTTCTAATAAAGTATCTAGCCCCAAAACTAGTTTATCTTTAGGTTGGCTCCAACTTAAAGGAGTATGACACTTCCTTCCATAGAGTGCCTCAAACGAGCTCATTTTTATGGAGGATTGATAGCTGTTGTTATAAGAAAATTCAGCTAAGTGCAAATAGTCTTCCCATTTTGATGGCCTATCCGTCACATACATTCTCAGCATATCCTCCAAGATCTGATTTGTTCTTTCTGTTTGACCATCCATCTGAGGGTGATATGCAGTACTAAAATTCAGTTTAGTGCCCATGCCCCCAAACAGACCTTTCCAAAAGGCAGCTGTGAACTTAGCATCTCTATCTGAAATAATCATCCTTGGGACCCCATGTAGCCTTACTATCTCTTTTAGGAACACATCTACTACTTGGGCTGTCCCAAAAGTATATTTTACGGGTAAGAAGTGTGCAACCTTTGTTAAAGTGTCTACCGTTACCATCATTGAGTCATGTTGGTACTTTGTCCTGGGCAACCCAGTGATAAAATATATCAAAACAGTGTCCCATTTCCATTCTGCAATTGGAAATGGATTTAATAGACCAGCTGGGTGTTGGTGTTCAACCTTGACTAGTTGACATTCCATGCACCTAGCTAAATATTTTGCTACATCCCTTTTCATTCCTGGCCAAAATAATTTCTTTTTCAAGGCTGTAAGCATTTTTTGATATCCCATATGTCTTGCATATGGCTATCTATGGTATTCATCTACGATTTCTCTTTTCAAAGATTCTACATTGGGGATATACAATATTTTTTTATAGCAGATCAGCCCTCTCTGGTTTTGGGTGTATTCAACCATTTCCTTGTTTAGTATTTTCACCTGTAGATTATCATAATTTGGATCCTGGTATGCTACCTTTTTCACTAGTTCTTCTAAATCAAAATTAGCACTGCTTCCAATGCTATTGATGTTTTGGCAAACATTTCTTCTCGGTGCCTCAGAAATTTTGTTTTCTTTCCCTCTGCTATGTTTTATGTCTATATCAAATTCACTCAGAAAAGAAAGCCATCTGGCTTGTCGAGCATTCAAGTCAGTTTGGCAAAAGAAGTATTTAAGACTAATACGATCCGTCATCAGTGTAAATTTCTTTCCAAGAAGATAGTGTCGCCACATCTTCAAGGCATGGATTACAGTAGCCAATTCCAAATCATATGCACTATAGTTCTATTCACGTGTCTTAAGTTTCCTAGACTCATATGCAATAACAGAATTTTCTTTCAACAGAACTCCTCCCAACCCCTCTCTACAGGCATCGGTACACACAACAAATTCTTTATTAGGATCTACAATATTTAGTATAGGGGCTGCAGTGAGTTTTAATTTTAATTGTTCAAAACTGTTTTGGCATTTTTTCAGTCCACTCAAATTTGACACCTTTTCTTTGTAGTGAAGTTATGGGATATGCTATTGTAGAAAATCTTTCGACAAATCTACGATAATAACCTGCAATCCCCATAAATGATCTTACTGCTGAAACATCAATTGGCACCGGCCATTCTCTAATAGTCTTTATCTTTTCAGGGTCAACAGCCAACCCTTGTTCAGAAATAATATGTCCCAAGTATTGGATCTTGTCCTTATAGAATTCACATTTACTGAATTTGGCATATAAGCGGTATTCTTTCAAAGTTTGAAACACTATCCTTAAGTGCTCTTTGTGCTCCTCTTCACTTTTTGAATAAACTAAAATATCGTCTATGAAAACTAGTACGAATTTGTCCAAGTACTTGTTTAAAACACTGTTCATTAAGCACATAAATGTGGCAGGGGCATTTTTCAAACCAAAAGGTAGGACTACAAATTCGTAGTGACCATACCTAGTTCGAAAGGTTGTTTTACTAATGTCTTCTTCCTTAATTCTGAGCTGGTGATAACCAGTCCTTCAATCAATCTTAGAAAATACTGAAGCTCCTCTTACCTGATAAAAAATATCATCAATTTAGGGCAAAGGGTATATATTTTTAATTGTCAACTTATTCAGCTGACGATAGTCAATGCACATTCTAAAGGTTCCATCTTTCTTTTTCACAAGTAGCACCGGTGCTCCCTAAGGAGATACACTCGGTCTGATATAACCCTTATCTAGCAATTCTTGCAATTGCATTTTCAATTCCATGAGTTCAGGGGGACTCATTCGATAAGGGGCTCTAGAGACAGATGTTGTTCCAGGCACCAAATCGATTGAAAAGTCAATCTCTCTTTTGGGGGGAAGATGAGGAATCTCATCTGGAAAAACTTCCTTAAATTCTCTTACCACTGGCAGACTGTGCAGCAGATTTTATTCAAATTTATTTCCTAATTCCTCAACATGTACAGCATATACTTGATATCCCTTCCTAGCTGTCCTCTTTAATTGTAGATCTGATATTTGTCTTAGAAAAATTGGTTTTTTTTTCCTTTGAGGATAAAGGATCTCCCTTCCTCATCTATGCAATGTAAAGTTTTATCCCAGTAGTTCATCATAGCCTTTCTCTTTTCTAACCAGTCCATTCCTGTCAGCAAGTCATATGAGCCTAAGGGTAGAATGTTTAAGTTTACTTCTGTCTGAACATCATTCAATTTAATTGTTGTTTGAGGTAACTTATGGGTTACTTTTCGCTTTGTGCTAGTGGCTAGCTGAACCAACCAAGACTGCTGAAATTTTTCAGTTTTGAGATTGCATTTCTCTACAATTTGTGGACAAATGTAACTCAAATAAGCACCCAGATCAATTAAAATAGTAACAGATTGGTCAGCGATCTTACGTTCCATCTCGACCATAGTAGCCTGATGTTCTGCTTGTAAGTTTTCCAATGCCGCATTGATAGTGGGTATATTCCTTGCTATGTCATTCACTGTGGTAGCTTCTCGATCCCTCACAATCATCTGAACATTTTGGTGGGGACAATCCCTCAACAGATAAGGTTCTCCACAACCCCAAGATTTCAACAGTTCCTGCATTTTGACTGCTCCCTCCTTCTTATTGTCTCCATCTATTTGTTTTGAACCAACTTGGGACTGAGAAGTTTGACTTTCCCTAGGTTTGTTAAATTTCTTCCACTGATGGTCCCTGCCAAAGTTCTTCAAGTAATCTGGTTTCTGTTTCTTTCCTTTGAATTCACCCTTGTTTACCCAGTTTTTCCCATGCTCACCCTTTCCTTTAAAATGCTGGTAGCATAATATAGCTTTCCTCACCACTTCGTCCATAGTTTTTGGATTATCAAATTCTATTTTCTCCTTCTACACAGTAGGCAAACAGTTCAAAAACCTTTGTACCTTTGCCTTCTCTTCACGAATATAAGGGACATACCTTAACAGATTTGTAAATTTGGTGACAAACTCATCTATGGTGAGTTGTCCCAGTCTAAGTTCATGGAACTCCTTTGCTTTATCATAATAATAACATTCGTTCAAAATAGCGGTTCTTAAATTTTACATGGAAATCTTCCCAAGTCAGTGTCTTTTCATCAATGGCATGGAACATTTTTGTCTCCTCCCACCATAGAGTAGCCTTACCCTGTAATTGATAAACAACTAGTCTAGCCTTCAGATTACTTTCATATTCATAGACTTGGAAATATTTAATCATATTCAACAACCAAGCCTCAGCATCTTCCTCCTTCTCCCCATCATAGGAGGGAGGTTTGATCTTTCGAAATTCTCCCTGTAATTCCTTTCTATGTTTAGACTGATGTCTAGTAGTGTCATCTTCCTCAGAATCATCAAAGAACTTTCCGTCCTTCCTCTTTCCAGAACCTTCACCTTCCCGGTTGTTCCGTGAAGTCAATTCTCTGATGAGCCTTTCTTGCTCCTGACTGGCTAATGATAGTCTGTCATTCTGGCTTCTTAGCTCAGCCATCTCTCGTTGCAAACTATGCAACATAGCCATCACCGGAGCATTGGGATCTGGTGTATTATCTTCATCACGTAGATCAACATAAATTTCATCACCTCCATCCATTTGACTTTTCTGTTTTAGCACCACACTGTACACTAAACAACTCATATCAGTAATAATTTTCTTTTTTTTTCAACAAGAAATAATTTATACAGTGAGAAAAACAACAGCCCAGTTTTTATAACGTGGGCTTTGATACCATTTTTCATGTCTCTCTAATTCACCAAAGGATTTTTTTATTTTTTTTTCGGTCAACTCCTCACTATTGTATATCATTAGGAATTGAGCATATACGACTATAATTTTTTTTTTTTTTTTTTATACCTTGGTTTGTCATTTGTGACCCATCTCTCTTTTCTTGAACATTAATTTTTTTTTATAATTTCAATTTATGGTTTTTTTAACCTTGATGCTATGCTTAAGTTGCATTTGTTTCCATGAGAACACATAACACTTACCACTCTTCGAATTGGAAACCTTCCAATACCTCTATGCACGAGTGTGATAATATGTGAATTCACTTATGAAAGTACCCAACCTTTACTCAGGCTTGGAGTACACTTAACATTCGCATATGCACATTTCTGTTGTATTATGGCTTTATATATGTGTCGAATGGGAAATTACATACCAACTCGTTCAACTTGTCTATCGTCCCATCTCAACGATGACGTCTTAACTTGTTTTCGTTTATAACTATAATGGTTATGGTGTATAAATGGGCGTTGCCATGGGACCAATACTTATCTGCTCTCATTTATTCTCTGTTTAATGTTACGTCTTTTTCTAATGGTACTTGATTCACTTCGAGAAGTGTTGTGTTATGTCTCTGGCATGTTTCGTTTATGAGGATTTGAATAAGCATTGTTTTTCACGGATTTACGTATAGTTGGTGATGTGAATGACTACTATTGTATTGATTTTTCAATCTTCTAGCTCGTACTGTGAAGATCTTGTTCTTTTCGAGGCCCTTTTTGACTGGCCTTGTCCTAGTTTGGGCATCGCTCTCCACGTGGACGGTGGATATCAGCAATGAGTTAGGGTTTGGTTCTGATATATTATTCGATTCTTCACTCTGCAACTTTCATTTGTCACTTTGAAATGTTTTTCTCAGAGAATGCAGAGGTCTCTCGGCTCCCCTTCTGCGTTTAGAATTAGCTATACGGCGTGCCCTTACACTAACTCGTGTAGACGCCATCGTACTGAGAGTTTAATCATTCCAGGTAACTTCGCATTATAGCCTTTGAACCTTATTTAATGTTATTTCCTCTTAAAGAATTATATGGTGACACAGTATACTCTTTCTTCTCAATTTTGTTTACGCCGATGTGTTAGCGCTCACATTGCTATCCATATCAACTATTGATGTAATGTTAAGAAGAATGATAATTTTTGTTTTCTATCTCAGCTTGCATTTCTCTTTTGATGGAGGATTTGTCTATACAGGTGTCACATTAAAGCCAAGTTGCAATTCCTATGATATTTCATGGTTATTGAGTCAACATATAGCAGAGCTTCATTTTACGCATTGGTTTGTAGAGCGACTTCATACATTTGCTTGAATACTATTCATCTAGGGCTTATAAACTTAATTTCTCAGTGTCGCCTCTATAGTATTTGCTAGAAATTCTTTTTTTCATTCTAGTGTCCTTACTATACCCATTTTGACGTGTTCTAAGTGATTGGATTTCAGTTTTACCTTGCTGACCCTATCACGATGTTATAATTTTCTTCCTACACTTTACTCCAGTCTCGATTATCGTTTCATTTCTTGGACTGCATCCAAGCGTATCCATGACATTGTCGTATCCTATGCAGATGGTTTGTCTTCAATTCACATAGCTCTCCTTCATGATGCAGAGTCTCGCTTTTGAGGTATTAACTTGTAAAATTGTTGAATAATAGTCTGGCTCGGTTAACTACACGTTTTATATATCTCATTCTTCTCAGTTGCTCACAGAAGATTTTTTTAAGGGATTTTATTTTTGTACCGTCCTTGGGTAAGTTTCAACTTACCTGGTTCTCAGAACTTCTTATGTACATCTATACTAATTTTATTCATACATATTTACGTATTTCCCTCGATGCTTTTGCAGGTACGTTATTTCTTCAGTGAATGTAAATTTTGAAGGACGACATATATATATTTTATATGGATCATTTATAATGATTTTCTTCTTGTTTGGCACAGGTCGACATCTAATTTCCTATTGGAAATGATTTTGCCTCAATTACTTATTTAGCCTTGTTCATAGGTTCTATAGAGATGGACCATCATTTTATTCCCAGTCGACTTCTCTAAACCAATAACACAGAATATTGGTTGTTTATACACAGTGTTATAGGGATTTTTCCCTAACATAATCTCTGACTCAAATTCATTTCTAAATATTTTCCAGCACTGTATAATTTCTCTGGACTTTTTATTTATAATTTTTTTTTTGTCTAACTGGCATGGCACACTTCTCTTGCAAGTTCTTTTCTTATTTTCCTACACAGATATATAAGGATTAATAAACTGTCAATGGAATATTTCTTATGATTATTCCGTGGAAAGCATATGATGATATTCACTGATATTATATTTATGAATATCTCCGCTCACTATTTTAACTGTGTGTTAATTTAGATGATTTATACTCTATAATATTTCACTTCTAACTCTCTGTACTATTCATGCTAATTTTCTTTCTTGAATTAAGTTAGTCGGTTCCTTTGTATAATATAATTTACCATGGCTTCCTGCCATGATAATATAATAAATTCCACTAAAATTATTTTTCAGTCTTTTCCTGTACTTCTACATACACCTCAGTGTCCAAAATGTTATCTCCACTAAGCAAAGATTGTAGTTTTCCTGAGTTTTATTTAAATCACACATGGACAAACTTATTTTCTCTCTTATGCAGAGTTCACAGTGGCTTCTATCATTGTATAAGGTGGTTAATCTGATTTTATTAATGATTTATCTTGCTATATTCTTATTTACCACATAGTTCAAGAATTTTACTAGCAATCCTTATTTCTGCAATTCCTCTAACTCTATTTTCTCAATTGAAAGTGCAACATTTCAGCTAGTTAGTTCTGCATGTATTTATGTATACTAGTTTTTATCTTAGAAGATTTTTTTGACTATACATTCACAGAAACAGATTAAAGTTACACCCTTACTGATTTATGGGAGTAGTATAAATGTCCAGGTTTGAACCTGAACAGGCTTAGAGCTTCTGGTTGATTTTCCCCATAAATCCTATTCCTACAACTATACAGAATTGGGGGGGGGGGGAATTTTTAATTTCTTCCACAGAGTTCTGTTAAATGTAAGGAATACCAATGTGTAGAAATTTGGAAGCATCATATTATATACAGTAACTAGTCACATTTCACAATAACCCATAATTTAATCATGCATAACAATATGAACATACCACTTCTGCAATTGAGCAACCTCCCAACCTTAGAGTTCTCATGTCCTCAAGAACTCACCCTCGAGCTGAGATCATCTCCTAGAACAGACCAACCCCAATCTGTTCTGGATTAGCTTATTTAAGCTTATGCTCCCCAAAGCCTGTTTCCAATTCTGCGTCCAGAATTACAGGATGTTTTTCTTCCTGTTTGTCAAGGCTTCCCTTATTTAGGGACTCTTAAAGTTTCTTTATGCTTTTCTCAGCTTTTTACCTCTTCCCAACTACTATCCACCTCATTGGGGAAAAACTAGATTTTTCCTCAAAAATCTAATTTGGAAATAAATTCTTTCAAGGATTTTTAAAAGATTTTTGGGGAAAGTATTTGCCTCTTTCCATCCTCATGGATTTAGCAAGTGATCTCATAATTCTCATTTGTTCAATCTGCAGAGAATTATTTTATTTAATTTCCATAATTAAATACTTAATTACATCCACAAAATACTTATCCATTGGGTTCCACTCCCCTTTGGATTAAAGTTCAAATGTCTAGCTTGAAGGAAACATAAAACTAGGGGTGTTATAAATAAATTTTCAACCAAACATGCCAACAATGGTCATGAAATACTAAATAAAATATAGATATTTGAAAAAAGCAATTAAACAATTTTTATCTAGAAAAAAACACAAAAACATAGGATAATAACAACCAATACATTGTATATATTCTTATATTAAGAAAAGCTTAAAAAACAATAGTGCAATTTCAAGTCCTTCCTTTTCAAAATTCAAAAGCCTTTCCCCGTCTCAGAGAAGCAAATTATAGTCTTAATACAAAGGATAAAAATAAAGCTTCATAACAATATTTTAAGAAAACGAACAATAAAAGACTAAACAAGAAATAGTTACAACAAATTTAAAATTTGGGAGAAGGACTATCTACCGATAAGTTTCCATAATTTGAGAATGTCCAAAAAATTCGTAAGCTCTAGATGATGCTTAGGCTTGACCCTTATCTAACCCGTAAAAATAGAATTCTTCAATGACGAAAATGTCTGCATCGTAAAATTGGATAAACATCAGAGGACCAGCCCTTGACTGTGAGGTTTAACCAGAAACTTCCAATGATATCCAAGGTTAACTTTAGTAGGTGATCAATCATTTTGGTCATTTACTTACTATTTTATTGCCATTTTTTTTATAACGTCTTGGCATATTGCAAAGAATATTCAGAGAAGTTATAAATGAGATTGGATTACAATAAAATATCATTGACTTATTCAACTATAGAACTGGAAAGATATTGAGTTTCGTTCACAACAGCTTCAGCCTGTTTCATCATAATTTCCCATTCTAAGAAAATTATTATCTTATGAGTTTCATCAATCTTAGGTAGATTTGTAGCTCTAACTTTTGCACTTTCCTTCCAAGTAAGAAAATCATTGAGCTTCTCATTTACATCCTCGAAGTAATTTTTCATATCAAACAATTGATCTATAAGATAATCTGCAGTTTTACATTGATCCTTTATTATCATGACCTTATTACAAAATACCTTCTATTGATGCCCGATAGAGGCATTTAATAATTTAGATTCTCTGTTGAATTCTATCAGTTGAGGACTAACATGAATTTCTCTATTTTCTTCTAGATCTCTTTAATCTAATTATCTCTCACCTATACCTCTTTATCATGGTGTAATTTTAAAGCATCAAAATTTTACTATAGCTCTGATACCTCACTCTTCCATTGTTCATTAATTTTTTGTTTCTCATTATTAAGGGCCTATTATAACAAATTAATATTTTCCTCTTTTTCCTTAAGAAGTTCTTGAACTTCTAAAACTTTATCAATGTAATGTCTCTCCCTTTCCACCTATACAATTTTTCTATTTTTTTTTCATTTGTCTTTCTAAGACTAGCTCTAAAATTCAATTCTGTTCATTTATCATTCATAGATATTCAGAACTACCTTTGAAATCTTATATTTAATATACTTCTATTAAATATAATTTTTATGTTTAATCAAATACTCAACATATATATTTTTATAGCTCTTCTAGTTTTTATTACTCATATTTCGTATTATTAATTCCTCACTCTCATATATATATATCTACCATACATATTTTACACCATTCCCCATATATAAAATTAACCATATTTGTTCTAAACGATTCACTTAATCCTTAATTATATATGTTTCTTTTTCCTTAACACCATATATATTTTTATTTGTTTTTGCATGGTTAATGTATTACACTCTCATATGTTCTCTGAGTAATACTTAATTCGTTTTCTTCTGATACCTTAATACAGTTCCAAATTCATGATATCATATATTATTTTTAGAAATAATAAGGTTAATTTAATGGCCCTTTGTTAAATGAAATTGTTATTCCTTTCCGACGATATTACTATACCCTTATATCCATTTGATTAAATGTTTGAATATAATATAGTTTTTTTCTGTACAACCCATGAATATACAACGTACATCATAATTGCATGTTAATATATATATCTTTTAACTGGAATGAAACGTTGGTTGGAGTAAGAGATATAGAATTGGTTGTACTTCTTATGCTTCGTTAGCAAAGTTTGAATTAATGGTTTCATGAATCGGGTAATAAAATCATATCTTTCATTGTAACTTGGTTTTTTGGACCACTGGTATTTTAATGTGATCTGATCCCGCTACAAGGAACTCAGATTTTTTCATACATAAAGGCCTTGATTTATATTCTTATATTCTGCAACATATATCCTTCCATTTATGATGATTGACCATTTTATACGTTCGAGTACTCTACAATAGATTTCATGGATTTAGATTAAATTTTTTGGGCGGTAATGGTTATAGTCGTGATTTCCCCAAATCGATCCTCATCTATACCATCGATTTGTGGAAACATGGAAGACTGAAATGATCCAAGGACAATTAGGGTTTTGGAGGAAGTCATATTTAATTTCTTAATTGTTTCAAAGATTATTCTTTTGCCTTTCATTTTCATTGTTTCCTCCTGAAGATTGAGACTCTGCTCATTTCGGTGGAGTTATGAACTGTCCAAGCCTTTCGGCATTACGATTTCCTTCTTATGATTTTCTCCCTGGTACTTATACATTTTTGTTTTAATGGTTGTGATACCGATAAATATATTTCTATGATTGAACATATGTATAAGTTCTCCTCTTCAATATATACCACTGATTCAGTCGTTCACAGGGTTTTGATTTGATATAAAGAATTTCGTTAAAATTCTTAAGTTTGTCTCAGCCTGGTTTATATGATTTCCATATTTAAATTGACTCTGTTTTATTTGACATTTAATTTCAGTCTCTGTATGTAGAGATATGCCCTTCTTGAAATGAGGAAGAGGTCGTTCCATTCATTTTTATTTTACTTATTTAACCTCTCTTATTTCATTTAAGACTTCCTCTATAATTTTATTGTTAATATCAGAATTGATTTCTGATAGCAATATTTGGTATGGTCTTCTATGACCCCACTTATATTGCTTTGAGCCGAGTTGTGCCGAGTTTCCAGTTTCCTCATTGCATGCTAGCAACCTATACAATAGGTATACCAATTGTTTCGAAATTTGTTTTTATACAATTATTTCCATGGTTTCGATTTGATTTCATGGCCTTCAGAATTTTTATTTATAACCCCCAATAAATTTATTTGCAACTCGTTTGGGAACAAGGGTTTCATCTTACGAGATAATTTTTGTTTTTGACCTATATTAAAATTAATACTTCCTTCCTTTGATATATATTCTTAACCAGTTATAACATAATTCTTACTTTGTACTTGTCTTATTTTAGGTAATCTTGAATCTCCTTTAGAGCTAATTCGAAATTTTATTTTGATAACCTGTCTCTCGTTCGAAGTTAACTTCGTTTCCCCATTTTTATTTTTAGGTCAGTATCAACCTTTTCTTCTTCGGAGTATAAACAATCTTTCACATGTTTAATGTATAACTCATCCTGACAATTCAAGTCTTATTGTCATAGAATTATTAATTGTAATAATGGACCTTTTTAACAAAGACTCAGATTAAATATAAATCCTGATTATATAAGTTCAGGTTATAATGATTTTTGTATATATATTATCTAAGAGTATATTATCATTTAATTAGTTTAGTTTTCAGGAGAATATATACAACTTCTGTTTCTTATAAACAGATTTATGATAGACTCTGTTTATTCTCAGATCTCTATTTAATGTTAATATGCATATCATATTTTCTCTCTGCTATAACTTTCTGCTTTACCTTATACACTGGAATTTATTAATTTTTGAGACATAGCTTAGTGATTAGTTTCTACAGAGTACCTTTCTGTTCTATCCATTTTGTAGTAATATATATATAAATGGAACTACTATGGGAATTTACATAAACCTTTCTTGGCACAATAAACTAATAACTGTGTATCAATAATAATTATTATTATATCTATCTCTTCATGATCCCTCCTCTTGAAGATACAGGTTTACAAACTATGGATACTTTCTCACGTACCTCTTCGTAGTTATGCAAACTCACTTTTCAATCTATCTACTTACTCATATATATTTTAATACCCAAGAAAGTATAAATTCTCATTCTGTATCTCAGTTTAGAATTGTCACATTTATTTCCTTTATATGAGCAAGAGGAGACTTTGGAATTTAAAAATAATTGGTATAAAATAATCAATTTTTTTAATTTCTAGTAAGCACCTCTAACCAAAATTTATTAATGCTTTACTAGGGTATTTTTGTTATTCTAAGCAACTTATGAGTTCTATCTGGAATTTATCTAATATTTCATATATGTATTTTTTTTCTTTTGATTATTCAAACTGAACATGTTATAAGCAGATTTAAGTTACACTATGCTCATTCCAGGGAAACAATTTAATATCTCCAGATTTAAACCAAACTATGGTTTAGAGATTCTGGCTGATAGTGTTTGCTAGGATCCATTCTTACTACTATACAAAATTTTAGAAGATTTATTTCTTCTATTTCATTCTGTTAAAGGAAATGAATAAAAAATATCAAACATTAATTCAAGTTACTAGCTACAACATATGTCATATATTTTACCTCACAACCTCTATTGTAACTATTCATTAAAATTTATAAACATGCCACTTTTGCAGATGACCAGTCCTCCCAACCTTAGAGTTCCTCTGTCTCCAGAACTCACCCCCAAGCTGAGATCCCTCTCCAGAACAGACCAACCACAATCTGTTCTGGAGTATCTTATTTAAGCTATGATCTCCCCAAAGCCTATTTCTAATTCCGCGTCCACAATTTCAGGATGCTTTTATTCTTGTTTGCCTAGGTTTCCTTTATTTAGGGACTTTAAAGCTGCTTTCTTCTTTTCTAGCTTTTTACCTCTTCCAAACTACTCTCCACATCATTGGGGAAATTTATATTTTTCCTCAAAAATATAAATTAGAAATAAATTCTTTCAAGGCTTTTTGAAAGATTTTTTTTTTGGGAAAGTCTTAGCCTCTTTCCATACCTCATGGATTTGGCAAGTGATCTCAAAAATCTCATTTGGTCAACATGCACAGAAATATTTTATTTATTTTTCATAATTAAGTAATTAATTACATTCACCTCATAATTATCCATTGGGGTCCACTCCCCTTTGGACTGAAGTTCAAATGTCTAATTTGAAAACATAAAACTAGGGGTGTTACATATTCCCCCTCTAAAAAAAAACACTGTCCTTGGTGTTAACAACTAACTACTATAGTTTATTTTGCAAATAGATATGGATATTTTTCCATCATCTTAGCTTCTCTTTCACACGTAGCTTCTTCAGCAGTAAAGTGCTTCCACTGCACCTTTAGTCTTGCTCCTGTTCGGTTTCTCAATTCAATTTCTTCCCGCTCCAATATTTGAAGTGGTTCTGGAAGGAACTCCCCTTCTAGTTCCACCTGTATCACATTCCAATCAGCAATATGAGAAGCATCATGTACATATCTTCTTAATAACGAAACATGAAACACATCATGCAATTTAACATGAGGAGGTAAGGCCAGCTTATAAGCCACTGGTCCCACCCTTTCTAACACCTCGAAAGGCCCACAATATCTAGGAGCCAATTTTGCACAACTTCCAGCATAAAGTGTGCTCCTTTTTGGTTTAATACGCAAGTACACATGATCACCCACTTGGAACTCTTGATGCACCCTCTTCTTATCAGCATAGTTTTTCTATCAATATTGTGTAATCTTGATGTTTTTCTATATTTGTTTGACAATCCTTTCCATTTCTTGTAGAGTATCTGGCCTAAATACTAGCTTATCTTTAGGTTGGCTCCAACTTAAAGGAGTACGACACTTTATTCCGTAGAGTGCTTCAAAGGGACTCATTTTGATAGAGTATTGATAGATATTTTGATAAGAAAATTCGACTAAATGCAAGTAGTCTTCCCATTTTGATGGCCTATCCATCATATACATTATCAGCATATCCTTCAAAATCTGGTTTGTTCTCTCTGTTTGACCATCTGTCTGAGGATGATAAGAAGTATTAAAATTCAGTTTAGTGCCCATGCCCCCAAACAGACCTTTCTAGAAGGCTGCTATGAACTTAGTGTCTCCATCTGAAATGATCATATTTGGGACCCTGGGTAGCCTTACTATTTATTTTAGGAACACATCTGCTACTTGGGTTGTCCCAAAAGTAGATTTTACAGGTATGAAATGTGCAGCCTTTGTTAAAGTGTATACCACTACCATCACTGAGTCATGCTTGCACTTTGTTTTGGGTAACCCGGTTATGAAATCTATAGAAACAGTGTCCCATTTCCATTCTACAATTGGCAAGGGATTTAAAAGACCAGCTAGATGCTAGTGTTCAAATTTAACTAGTTGACACTCCATGCATCTAGCTAAATAGTTTGCTACATCCTTTTTCATCCTTGGCCAAAAAAAATTCTTTTTCAAGGTTGTAAGCATTTTCTGATATCTAGGATGTCTTGAATATGGTTGTTTATGTTATTCATCTAGGATTTCTTTTTTCAAAGAATCCACATTGGGGATGTACAATCGGTTTTTATAGCAGATCAACCCTTTTTGGTTTTGAGTGTATTCAACCATTTCTTTTTTCAGTATTTTCACTTATATATTCTCATAGTCTGGATCTTCATCTGCAACCTTTTTAACTATTTCTTCTAAGTCAAAACTAGAACTACTCCCAATGTTTCCTATGTTTTGGCAAGCATTTCTGCTTAGAGCATCAGCAATTTTGTTCTCTTTGCCTTTGATATGTTTTATGTCCATATAAAATTCACTTAGAAAAGACAACCATCTGGCTTGTCGGGCATTCAAGTATATTTGAGAAAAGAAATACTTGAGACTTATATGACCTGTCATCAATGTAAAATTTTTTCCAAGAAGATAGTGTCGCAACTTCTTCAAGGCATGAATTACAGCAGCCAGTTCTAGATTATATACACTGTAATTCTGTTCATGTTTCTTAAGTTTTCTAGACTCATATACAATAACAAAATTTTCTTGCAACAACACTCCTAATCCCTCTCTACATGCATCAGTACACACAACAAACTCTTTGTCAGGATATACAATCTTCAGTATAGGGGCTGTAGTGAGTTTTAATTTTAGTTTTCAAAGTTGTTTTGGCATTTTTCAATCCACTCAAATTTGGTGCCTTTTCTCTGTAGTGAATTTATGGGATACGCTATTGCAGAAAACTTTTCCACAAACCTTCAATAATAACCTGTAATCCCTATAAACAATCTTACTGCTGAAACATCAGTCGGCACCGACCATTCTCTAATGGCCTTTTTTTTCTCACAGTCAACAGCCAATCCTTGTTCAGAAATGATATGCCCCAAATATTGAATCTTGTCTTTATAAAATTCACATTTACTGAATTTGGCATATAACTGGTTTTCCTTCAAATTCTACAAAACTATCCTTAAGTGCTCTTGGCGCTCTTCTTCACTTTTTGAATAAACCAGAATATCGTCTATGAACACTAGTACGAATTTATCTAAGTACTTGTTCAAAACACTATTCATTAAGCACATAAAAGTGGCAGGAGCATTTGTCAAACCAAAAGGTAGGACTACAAATTTGCAGTGACCATACCTAGTTCGAAAAGTTGTTTTACTAATATCTTCTTCATTAATTCTGAGTTGGTGATAACCAGTCCTCAGATCAATCTTAGAAAATACTGAAGCCCCTCTCACCTGATCAAAAAGTTCATCAATTCTAGGCAATGGGTACCAGTTTTTTATTCTCAACTTATTCAATTGACGGTAGTCAATGCACATTCTAAAGGTTCCATCCTTCTTTCTCACAAACAGCACCGGTGCTCCCCAAGGAGATACACTCGATCTGATGTAACCTTTATCCAACAGTTCTTGCAGTTGCATCTTCAAATCCATGAGTTCAGGGGGGCTCATTCGGTAAGGGGCTCTAGAAATGGGTGTTGCTCCTCACACCAAATCGATGGAAAAATCGATTTCTCTTTTGGGGGGAAGATGAGGAATGTTATCTAGAAAAACTTCTTTGAAATCTATTACCACTGGTAAAGTGTCTAGCAGGATTTCTTCAGGTTGTCCTAATTCTTCAACATGTACAGCATATACTTGATATCCTTTTCTAGCTGTTATTTTTAATTGCAGAGCTGATATTTGTCTTACAGAGATTAGTTTTGGTTTTCCTTTTAGTATAAAGGGTCTCCCTTCCTCATCTATGTAATGCAAAGTTTTATCCCAATAATTCATCATAGGCTTTATTTTTTCTAACCAGTCCATTCCTATCAGCAAATCATATGAGCCTAAGGGAAGAATGTTTAAATTTACTTCTATCTGGAAATCATTTAATTTAATGGTTCTTTTAGGCAACTTATGAGTTAATTTTCGTTTGGTACCAGTGGCTAACTGGACCAACCAATACTGTTGAAGTTTTTTAGTTTTGAGATTACATTTCTCTACAACCTGTGGACTAATTTAACTCAAAGAATCACCCAGATCAATTAAAATTGTAACAGATTGGTCAGCAATCTTACCTTCCATATCAACCATAGTAGCCTGGTGTTTTGCTTGTTGGTTTTCCAAGGCTGCACTAATAGTGGGTATATTCCTTGCTATATCATTCACTGTGGTAGCTTATCTATCTCTCATAATCATCTGAATATTTCAGTGTGGACAGTCCCTCAACAGATGAGGTTCTCCACAACCCCAACATTTCAAAGGTTCTTGCATTTTAACTGTTCCTTCCTTCTTATTATCTCCATCTACTTGTTTTGAACCCACTTGGGACTGAGCATTTTGAATTTCTTTTGGCTTGTTAAATTTATTCCGCTGATGATCCCTACCAAAGTTCTTCAAATAAGCTTGTTTTTGTTTCTTTCCTTTGAATTCACCCTTGTTTACCCAGCTTTTTCCATGTTCACTCTTTCCTTTAAACTGCTGGTAGCATAATCTATCTTTTCTCACCACTTCGTCCATATTTTTTGGATTTTCGAACTCTATTTTCTCCTTATAAACCGCAGGAAAACAGTTCAAAAACCTTTGTACCTTTGCCCTCTCTTCATGAATATAACGAACATACCTTAACAGATTAGTGAACTTGGTGAAAAACTCATCTATGGTGAGTTATCCCAATCTGAGTTCATGGAACTCCTTTTCCTTATCATCACAATAGCATTCGTTCAAATAGCGGTTTTTAAACTTGACTTGGAAATCTTCCCAAGTCACTTTTTTTTCATCAATGGCATGCACCATTTTTTCTCCTCCCACCACAAGGTAGCCTTACCCTGCAACTGGTATATAGCTAATGTGGCCTTCAGATTGCTTTCATATTCATAGGCCTGAAAATACTTAATCATATTCAACATCCATGCCTCAGCATATTCCTCCTTCTCTCCATCATAGGAGGGAGGTTTAATTTTTCGGAATTCACCCTGTAATTCCTTTCTCTGTTTAGACTGATGTCTATTAGTGTCATCTTCCTCAGAATCATCTGAGAACTTTCCTTTCTTTCTCTTTCTAGAACCTTCACCCTCTTGGCTGTTCCGCGAAGTGAGTTCTCTTATGAGCTTTTCCTGCTCCTCACTGGCTAATGACAACCTGTCATTTTTGCTTCTTAGCTCAGCCATTTCCCATTGCAACCTGTGCAACATAGTCATCAAAGTAGCATTGGGATCGGGTGTGTTATCTCCATCACCCATATGAACATAAATTTGATCTCCTTCAGCCGTTTACTTTTCAGTTCCAGTATCACTGCACAGTAAACAAAACAACATTAGTGAAAACAATTTTTCTCAAAAAAAATTACTTTACACAGTGAGCACAAAAATAGCCCAGTTTTTCTAACTTGGGCTCTGACATCATTTGTAATGTCTCCCCCTTTCCACCTATACAATTTTTTTTTTTTTTTCATTTGTCTTTCTAAGACTAACTCTAAAATTCAATTATGTTCATTTATCATTCATAGATATTCAGAACTACCTTTGAAATCTTATATTTATCATAACAACACACTGATCTACTTAATCCTTAATCATAAATGTTTCTTTTTGATAACACCATATATATATATATATATATATATATATATATATATATATATATATATATATATATATATATCTCTCTATATATATATATTTTTATTTGTTTTTGCATGGTTAATGTATTACACTCTCATATGTTCTATGAGTAATACTTAATTCGTTTTCTTTTGATACCTTAATACATTTACAAAGTCATGATATCATATATTGTTTTTAGAAATAATAAGGTTACTTTAATGGCCCTTTGTTAAATGAAATTGTTATTCCTTTCCGACGATATTACTATACCCTTGTATCCATTTGATTCAATGTTTGAATATAATATATATATATATATATTTATATATATATATATATATATATATATATATATATATATATATATATATATATATATATATATATATTTTCCGTACAACCACGAATTTACAACGTACATCATAATTGCATGTATATATATATATATATATATATATATATATATATATATATATATATATATATATATATATATATATATATATCTTTTAACTCGAATGAAACGTTGGTTGGAGTAAGAGGTATCGAATTGGTTGTACTTCTTATGCTTCATTGGAAAAGTTAGAATTAATGGTTTCGTGAATCGGGTAATCAAATTGTATCTTTCACTGTAACTTGGTTTTGTGGACCACTGGTATCTTAATGTGATCTAATCCTGCTACAGGGAACTCATATTTTTTCATACGTAAAGGCCTTGATTTATATTTTTATATTATGCAACATATATCCTTCCACTTATGATGATTGACCATTTTATACGTTCGAGTACTCTACAATAGATTTCATGGATTTACGTTAAATTTTTTGGGCGGTAATTGTTATAGTCTCGATTTCCCCAAACGATCCTCATCTATACCATCGATTTGTGGACACATGGATGACTGAGATGATCCAAGGCCAATTAGGGTTTTTGAGGAAGTCATATTTAATTTCTTAATTGTTTCAAAGATTATTCTTTTGATTTTCATTTTCATCATTGCCTCCTGAAGATTGATACTCTACTCATTCCGATGGAGTTACGAACTATGCGTTCCAAGCCTTTCGGTGTTACGATTTCCTTCTTATGATTCGCTCCCAGGTACTTATACATTGTCGGTTTAATGGTTTTGATACTGATAAATAGATTTTTGTGATTGAACATATGTATAAGTTCTCCTCTTCGATATATACCTCCGATTTAGTTGTTCACAGGGTTTTGATTTTATATAAAGAAATTGGTTAAAATTCTTAAGTCTGTCTCGGCCTGGTTTATATGATTTCCATAGTTAAATTGACTATGTTTTATTTGAAATTTAAGTTCATTCTATGTATATAGAGATACGCCCTTCTTGAAAAGAGGAATAGGTCGTTCCATTCATTTTTACTTAATTTATTTAACCTCTCTTATTTCATTTAAGACTTCCTCTATAATTTTATTGTTAATATCATAATCGATTTCTGATAGGAATATTTGGTGTGGTCTTCTACAACCCCACTTATATTGCTTTGAGCTGGGTTGTGCCGAGTTTCCAGTTTCCTCATTGCATGCTAGCAACCTATAAAATAGGTATACCAATCGTCTCGAAATTTTTTTTTATACAATTATTTCCATGGTTTCGATTTGATTTCATGGCCTTCGAAATTTTTACTTATAACCCCCAATCAATTTGTTCGCAACTCGTTAGGGAATGAGGGTTTCATCTTACGAGGTAATTTTTGTTTTTTTACCTGTATTAAAATTAATATTTCCTTCCTGTGATATATATTCTTAACCAGTTATAACATAATTCTTACTTTGTACTTGTCTTATTTCAGGTAATCTTGAATCTCCTTCAGAGCTAATTCAAAATTTTATTTATGATAACCTATCTCTCGTTCAAATTTAACTTCGTTTCCCCATTTTTATTTTCAGGTCAGTATCGACATTTTATTCTTCGGAGTATAAACAGTCTTTCGCATGTTTAACTTATAACTCATCCTGAAAATTCAACTCTTATTTTCATAGAATTATTAATTGTAATAATGGACCTTTTTAACAGAGACTCAGATTAAATATAAATCCTGATTATATAAGTTTGGGTTATAATGATTTATGTATATATATTATTGAAGAGTATATTCTCATTTAATTAGTTTAGTTTTCGGGAGAATATATACAGCTTTCGTTTCTTATAAACAGATTTATGATAGACTCGGTTTATTCTCAAATCTCTATTTAATGTTAATATGAATATCATATTCTATCTCTGCTGTAACTTTCTGCTTTACTTTATACACTAGAATTTATTAATTTTCCAGACATAGCTTAATGATTAGTTTCTATAGAGTACCTTTCTGTTCTATCCATTTTGTAGTAATATTATATAAATGGAACTACTATGAGAATTTACATAAACCTTTCTTGGCATAGTAAACCAATAATTGTATATCAATAATTTTTATTATTATATGTATCTCTTCATGATACCTCCTCTTCAAGATATAGGTTTACAAACTATGGATACTTTCTCATGTACCTCTTTGTAGTTATGCAAACTCACTTTTCAATCTATCTACTTACTCATATATATTTTAATACCCAAGGAAATATAAATTCTCATTCTGTATCTTAGTTTAGAATTGCAACATTTATTTACTTTATATCAGCAAGAGGAGACTCTGGAATTTAAAAAGAATTGGTATAAAATGGTCAATTTTTCTAATTTCTAGTAAGCACATCTAACCAAAATTTGTTAATGCTTTACTAATGTATTTCTATTATTCTAAGAAACTTATGAGTTATGTCTGAAATTTATCTAATATTTCATATATATATATTTTTTCTTTTGATTATTCAAACTGAACATGTTATAAGCATATTTAAGTTACACTATGCTCATTCCAGGGAAACAATTTAATATCTCTAGATTTAAACCAAACTATAGTTTAGATATTTTGGCTGATAGTGTTCCCTAGGATCCATTCTTATTACTATACAGAATTTTAGAAGATTTTTTTCTTCTATTTCATTCTATTAAAGGTAATGAATAAAAAATATGAAACATTAATTCAAGTTACTAGCTACAATATATGTCATATATTTTACCTCACAACCTCTATTGTAACTATTCATTAAAATTTATAAACATACCACTTCTGCAGATGACCAGTCCTCCCAACCTTAGAGTTCCTCTGTCTCCAGAACTCACCCCCAAGCTGAGATCCCTCTCCAGAACAGACCAACCACAATCTGTTCTGGAGTAGCTTATTTAAGCTATGCTCTCCCTAAAGCCTGTTTCTAATTCTGCGTCGAGAATTTCAGGATGATTTTATTCCTTTTTGCCTAGGCTTCTCTTATTTAGGGAATTTAAAGTTGCTTTATACTTTTCCAGCTTTTTACCTCTTCCCAACTACTCTCCACATCATTGGGGAAATTTAGATTTTTCATCAAAAATCTAAATTAGAAATAAATTCTTTCAAGGCTTTTTGAAAGATTTTTTTTTGGGAAAGTCTTAGCCTCTTTCCATACCTCATGGATTTGGAAAGTGATCTCAAAAATCTCATTTGTTCAACATGCACCGAAATATTTTATTTATTTTCATAATTAATTAATTAATTACATTCACCCCATAATTATCCATTGGGGTCCACTCCCCTTTGGACTAAAGTTCAAATGTCTAATTTGAAAACATAAACTAGGGGTGTTACAATCAATAGTTGCTGAGCATAGTAACCTGTAAATTGAGCCACCTTTCCTAAATCCTTTGTTGGTGTTGCATGGGAACATTTCCATATAACTTTAAAAGCACAGGCTTTTCCAGATACTAATGACTGATATTGATCTAATTTCCTCTTTTTCCTACCCATTCATTCGGGAATTTTGAGCTCTAAAATGGGCCTCCTAAGGAAATTATAAAGTAATAGTGGAAATAATAAAATAAAATTTGATTACATCATCATATTTTAGAGTGAAAAAAAAAAAAAATTTAATTTTCAACTCGTATTTTCAACTATTCTCCCTATCGGTTTACTTAAATTTCTAGTGGAAATACTTGTTGGATGCAAAATTTGATTCCTCATCCAAGGATTACCCATGTTGCATATTTTTTATGGACCCTACTACATAAAAAATGAGAAATACATGAAAAACACGATTACAATCACGTTTTTCATGTATTTCTCATTTTTAGTGTAATAGAGTCCATCGAAATTATGCAACATGGGTACTCCTTGGATGAGGAATTGAATTTTGCATCCGTCAAGTAATCCCGATTGAAATTTGAGTAAAAATTTAAAGATATAATTTGAAAATACGAGTTGAAAAAGTAGTTTAATTATTTTATTATTATTTATTATTTTTAATTTTTTACTCAAAAAATGTGAATCCTCCCCCATGGTTGACACCATCATCTTGAATCCTATTGGTTCTTATAAATTTTATTTTTGTTGTACATTTTTCTTAGGAGGCCCATTTTAGACCTCAAAATTCCCCTAATGTTTACCACAACCTTATGCTGAGAACTATAAAAAATATCTAAGGGAGGAATTTATTCCACATTGAGAATAAAATCAAGGGTGGGTAAAGTGGGAATAAATTCAAAATATTTCTAATCATGAATCGAATATATTGTAGTAACTTCCTCATGCCTGGTCTCCTATTCAAGATTCTTAAAAATTTCTTTATCGTCCACTTGCTATGAGGAAGTAGTACCTTGAGAAACTAAATTTTGGGTCTTGATTTTAGGATTCATAGACATGTTGAATTCATTCCATGCTTTGTTCAATTTGGACTTAAAATTAACTCTTCAGTTTGATCTGGAGAATAAATAGGAACAACTTCTAGCTGAGGCTTAGGGGGAATGACCTTTTGTGTAGAATTAGCAGGGTGGACTACAAATTCTGGTCACTTATTCGAAGGGAACTGTAACAAATTTAATGGGATATTAGCTATCTGAGAATTTATATATTGAACAAAATATTTTTTCTCTTCTTTAGTTAATTGTTCTTCCATTATCCATAATATTGTAGCATATGTAGAGTATTGTTCAAACAAAACATCTAATTTATAGGCTTCATGGAATATGTGTCTGAGACCTTGAGAAGCTGTGAAAATATTCACTACTACACTAGGAACATACTATCTGTTAGGAACCATAAGAATTTTAAGAGCTTGAATGGGAAGGATCTATTTCTCAGCATGGTGATAATTAGCTAATGTGAATATGCCGAATTTGGCAGGAAAAATTGGCCATAATTTTTTTTTATTCTTTCAAAATTTTGATGATACCATAACACACTGCTTGATATGATACCTTACTACTTAGTATTTGTTCCACAATAAATAAGGGTAAAACATGAGGATGAGCTAGACTACCAAAAACTCTAATGTAGGTGAACAATTCCTCACCAAACCAAATTTTGAACTTTTGAAGGTAATCCATGATTTCTTGAGACATCTAAAGAGGTGAAGACTCAAATATGGCTTCCTAGATAGGAATATCACTATATGACAAATTTGATATAAATGTTCTTGATATTTGGACTCCCAAATAACCTCATCGTAGATATGAATGGGCTTCGTATCATGGATGGTCCATTTTCACCCCATAGCAGGAAAATAAATTGTAAAACATAGAGAATCCATAATATAGGTAGACATGTAAAACAAATTAAACTTATTCTTAGAACTATTTTTTCCATGTCCTGCATGGTGTCTTTCATTTTTTCTTTCATGTCTTCCATGACATTCTTCAAACCATCCATCTTAGCTTCCACACCTTTCTTCAAACTATCCATATTAGCTTCCCTTCCCTTCCTCAAACCATCCATCTTAGCTTCCTCGCCTTTCTTCAAAACTTCCATTTCAGTTTTTGTTGCTCTTTGCGAGAGCAAAATTTGGAGCACTTTCTCTTATAATTTTCATACTTTTTAGTCTTCATGGGTCATAGTAGAGTATTATGAGGGCTTAATGGGCATTGAATTATTTTTAGGGGGAATTTTAGAACCCAATACTAATATCTATGCTTCAATATGCCCTTGGAATCACTTCAAACTGATTTTTTAAACAAGACTTATGTAATTTGAAAAAAAAAATCACACATTTTTCTTGATTTTGAGGAGCTTGATATTGAACTGAATTATCTCTGTGATTTCGGATCTTCAATATCTAAAATTCAGTCCTCTAGTAGTCATCTTAATCTTATTTTGAATGTCACATGTCTTTCTATTTATTTATTTTGGAAATATATCGGATTTATAAATAAATCATGTCATTTATTTCCACTGGTCCTTTGATTGGTTGACTTATTTTCAAAAGAAACATTATGATATGTTAATACCCTGATAATGGGGTCTAATAGTCACTTTCTTTAAGGATTCATTTTGTTTCTTAATTGGAGAAAATATAAAATGAGCATTAAAAATTATGGAAAACTAATGATGCACAAGATCTATGTGTAATGCAATCCTACAAATTTATTCCAAAAACGTCCATCCTATAATTTCATTATTTACATACCAAAATTTGGGCCTAACATGAAGATATACATTATGTTTTAGAGGAAAAATAACCTACTAATCTTAGAAAATGACCATTTTTTAAAGTAACACAAATTTTCTATAAATAAAAATATATTCAAGAACACATATTGATTATTTAGTTGTGGAAATGGCTCTATTATTCTTTTTAGTGATCATATTTATGTTTTTCCAAATTTCCATTGCAACTAATACATCATAATTATGTCACATTGTCATGCACCATCCTAGAGCTATGTTGAGTAATGCAAGAAATAAGAACAAATTCTCCTAGACTTCATAGTCAAACTGGACAATGGTCAATTCCCAATACACCATGGGATGAAATTGTTTAGCTTATGTTGTATTAGATATAAATTTTAAAATATTTTTCAAACTACCAACCTTCTCAATGTTTTAACTCAATAAAATTATGTTGATCTTGGAACATTTCTCTTAATGCTTTTAGAGCACAAAAATAAAATTATAAATGACTATGAGTAATATCTTGCCTTCTTAAGTTCTTGTTAACCATATTCCATCCAGTGAACATTAATCATCTTGTTTGTCCTCATCATAATATATAGAGATAGATAAACATATATAAAAGTGCATGAAATAATATTCCGTGCTTAACATTAACTTACACTTGAAATGTTTATATAAAAATATTAGTAAGAAAAAAAAAAAATCAATCTATATATATAATTGTTATTGTAATACAATGAAGTATCAAAGAGACTTTGCATTCCTTAATATTTCATTTGCAGCAAATAATAAAATATTTCACTATCCAACTTAAATAAAATAATTTTATATTAGTTAAAAATATTTATTAATAATTTTTTTATTTTAGGAATATTGCTTCCGTGATACATAAATTATGGAAAAAAATATTTCGGTAAAAATCACATCCAAATAAATTTGGTCGACGCGTTTCGAACCAGCCATTGTGGTTCATCATCAGGACAAGATGAAAAATATGATCAAGAAACCCCTTTAAATTGAAAGTAAAACTCTCACTAGCCATTTGTACAATAATGGCTAGTTTGACTCAAATATTTCAAATAATTATAAAAAATTAACACATAACATTTAATTATTATTAAATATATAAAATTAAAACATATAACAAATAAATAATTATATATATATATATATATATATATATATATATATGATTATTAAGTATTATTTTTATTAAAATAATAAAATTATATAAGAATCCTAATTATAAACTTTAAACATTTGATTTTTTCTATTATTTTCATTTTTTATAATTATTTGAAATATTTGAGTCAAACTAGCCGTTATTTTACAAACGACTAGTGAGAGCTTTACTTTCTATTTAAAGGAGTTTCTTGATCAGATTTTTCATCTTGTTCTGATGATGAACCACACTGGCTGGTTCGAAACGCGTCGACCAAATTTATTTGGATATGATTTTTACCGAAAGATTTTTTTTCACAATTTTGTTATTAACATTTTGTTAGCAAAATTAACCTATTATTGAATAATTTTTCCCTATTAATATAATATTTTCGAAGCATGAAAATAAAATTATAAATGATTCTCACGATTTGGACTTCTTAAGTTTCCCTTGACCACATTCAATCATAATGATGATTAATTATCTTTGTCATTCTTATTATCATATATAGATATATAAACATATATAAAGTCAATTGAAATTTAAAAAATCTATTATTAACATCGTTTTGGCTTGTAAGCATATATAGATATATATAAAGATTTTCTTCAGCATTATATATATATATATATATATATATATTCTCTTCAGCACTGGCTTCGACCAGACTTCGGTGACTGAAAAAATGTTTCTGGGTCACCTCAATGGCTTTGACCAGACTTCGTCGAAGAGCTTGTCCGGGACCACTAGAATTTCTCAATTTAGTGAGATAAGTCAGAAAATATATCACAATTCCTAAGAAATTTTCCATGAACGTTTTATTTACGAATATTAATTTGGTTGCTAATAATAATAATTATTACTTGCTGACTCATTATCAAAATAATTGAACTCTAAATTTTGAAAAGATTAAATTAATTATCAAAACAAAAATATGGTTTAAACAACTCATGATTTTTAGTTGTCAAAATTTAGGATTTTGAGTGCCCAAAATTTTTTAATGGTGCTGAATCCAAACAAAAAACTATTTAAAGAATCCATCATTTCGATTTTTTGAATGCTATTTTGCTCCATTCACTCAAGAAATCTGTAATCCTCACTAAGTTGTAACTTAATTAGACAACACCTTAAAAAAAGTAAATTGCCCATATTTAAGTTCATTATTTATATATTTACAATATCATATGTTTGATATTAATCATCAATGGATTTAAGATTATGGGCCTAAACCCTTACATCATATTTCCTATTTTAGACAAAAAGAGTGTTCCTTTTTCCACACAAAATAGATGGCTATCTCTAGAGTTGCATTTATTTCCTACACTAAAACAGTTTCTATGAAAAACTCAACAAAAAGACTAGTAGTAGACAATACTTGAAAAAGAACATAAAACTTTAGGGGAGATTAAGAAGTATCAAACATTGGCATTGTACCAAACAATCAACAATAACCATGGCCAAAAGTATCAATCACTTGCCATCAGTTGTTGGCTTTGTGGCATATAGCATAAGCACTTCAGAACTATAAGCTAGATCCGTAACAACCAAATTTGTGTCTAGATTCGGAAAAGGATTTGTCAACACAACAGATGCATGGAAGGTATTAATTAATTTTGATACTTTGGCGTGGTGAGGATACTCTCCAACAAAGTGATCCTCATTACATATTATGAAAGGGTAATGAGGTTTCCAATTTCTAGTTTGTTGATAAAATGATCGTTCCTGCAGGGTGGAAATTTGATTTTTCTTTGATTTCCCATTTTTATTACTTTGGGGTTGCTTGTAAATTTTTCCTTTGTCAGATGAGACAAATTGAATTTCGAAAGAAGGTGCAAGATCATATGCAGTAGACTGATGTGTGCTTGCAGTACTGATCATACTGCCAATGACACGAGAGTCCTTAGATGGAGGAGGAATAGTAAAATTAGATCGCGACACATTGGGAATTTTTTCATAGAGCATGCCAGTCTGACTGTAAATCAAATATAAGTATTGGGCACCAGCAATGACCTGCTCTTCAGTGACAATGCCACCCTTAGCCACATACTTGGTTATATATGGTAATAGGGAGTTAATGAACTGCTCTGCAAGAAGTTGATCAGGAATAAATGCCTTCACCATTCTACGATGACAACACCACTCATGAATATGATTTATACATGTGAGTGGCATTAGTCTATTTAAAATTGGTCAAGAGTTCCATTCCAGTTTGATATCGTATGGGTAACTGGAAGTGGGTCAAAACGGTATTAACTAAAGTAGTGAAGTTATCGAATGAATCTCGTGGTAACTCAATGTACCATTTTGCAATCGAACCAGTGAGCGTACTTTGGAAAAGACGTAGTCGAATGAAGTCATCATTTAAGGAGTTGGATGAACACCACAAATGATAAGTCATCAGATGCATCGACGGTCTTCCACAACGTTTTCATTGAACTTAGGAATATTCGAGGGAAATTTATGTGGTATCAACGACCACCAAGGAGCATAGCTAATTGGATTTTTTGTAAGCCGGTTTAAATCAGGTAATTATAAAGTTCCAACAAAGAGAAAATTTTTATTTAAGTCGGGTTGAGCATAGCTAGGGTATGATGGAATTTCTTGGGGAATAGGCCTTTGAGCACCAGTATAAGGAATTTTTTGCTGGTAACCCAGATAGCGGTTGTTTTAATAAGAAAACACTTGATGATTCTGTTGAAAAATACTTGGGTAAGCTACTTGTTGAAATGAAGGTTGTTGAATTTGTGCTTATGGCTGCGAAGGTGTCTGTCCTCCAAGATTATAACCCAAACTTGAATAGATTGGATTCAATTGTGAATCGGTAAAACCTAGTTGTAGTTGTGACAACCCATAATATGGAAATCCAACTTGTGAATACATAATTTCGGATACAGGTGGTTGCTCTAAACCAACCAAAGGAGTTGGAGTCTGAGGGCCCAATACATGAGGGTATTGGGTGGAAGGACCCACGTCATATGGTTGAGTACAACAGTTTGAGCCTGTAATAGGGGTAAGGATGTATTAACAAGTGTACTAGATGTGGGTGCAACAATTTGAATCAGTTGATATGATTGCACAACCGTTTGTGGTTCAATGGGTAGAGTGGGTTGCCCCTGACAAACAGTCATTCCAACATTAGGATGACCAAATAACGATGGAGTACTATCAAAATGGGTGACCATAGTTTCCCCTTGAGCATGAGGAGTATAATAAGATGGAATATATTTCACTCCAAATGTTGGGAGTCCAGTTGAGATTGTACAGGATGAAATATACCTAGATGGACGACCTTGATATTGCACTGAAGATGTATATAAATGATCAATCCATTCAATACACATTAGGATGTTACCAGATATAATACTAGATGATGACATTAGTGAAGTCCATGTGTTTGAGGATGCACCAGAGAAGGTTCCAAAAAAATATTGGTAACCAGGTGGGATGAAAGGGCCACCATATAAATGTGACTCTGGTGATGTGGTGAACATTGAAGGGGTAGCAAGATTAGGTGTTGTTTCAACAGGGATAGATGGTACAATCAAAGATGTTGTCTTAGCCATGGTCATACGACCCAATTTATACCCTATAGGATCAAAGAAAGCAATGTGAGGTGATTGAGGAAAAGTCTCATAAAGATAAAGCTCTGATCCAAAATGAGTTGGAGTTTAAGGTGTTTTGTCTTGTGGTATTTCTCCAATCAAAATTAAACCAGGTGCAAGGATTTCATTATCAGGCCCTAAGTATATTTCAGGTGCTTTACTGCATGATATGGGAGACTCAATGGCTATAATAGATTGTAGGGCGACTAGTACAGGAACAACTTCCAATTTTTTGAATTCGGGATTCAGATGTTCCATTAAAAAGATGATAGGATCTAGATTAAATTCTAGCTGAACAACATCGGGTTTGGGAGGTATGGTCTCATTGATTGGATGGATCGTGACCATAGGTAGCTATGAGGAATTGGTATCGACAACAGTAGATGAAGTAGGATGTGTAGAAACAACTCGAGACGACTTTGGTATATGTGAGGTTGTTGTCACACTAGAGGTACTGATAGTACTAGTTTCAGTAGAATGATGTCACCTTTGCCAACTAGAAATGGATTCTAGTGGTAAAGGTGGTTTAAGTGCTATTCAACACGAACGGCGGGGAAAGGGATGTTCTTATTCCATGATAATCGATTTATTTTATGAATAAAAATAAAAAATAAAAATAAAAGGGTAATTCTAGGAAAAGGTTTACCAAGTAATTGGGAATTGTAGAATACCTTTTGGCGAATCAAGAAGTATGGGTAGATAATATCTCTGAATTTTTTGTTCAGTGTATCACAAGCTACAAGGCAACTCACTCATTTACCTATGAATGGACAATGACCTAAAGTTGTCCTGCCAAATATAGCCGAAGGTACGTGGAGGCCCAAGTCCATATTAGCGTTGTCTAATGCAAAACCACACAGTGAGAGAAACCCTTATACATTTCGTACTGGAACACTACCCTATATACCCAAAGGTACATGGATGAGCTCCGATATACTTACGTACATTGAGTGAGGTATCACACTCCAAATGTATCGCAGACAAGTTAGCAACATCTACTATGTTTAACGACGCCATAACACGTCTCTAGCCTAGAACTTATAAATTTTATCGTTAATGTTCCAATTCTTTCTTAGGTAAACTGATTTAAAGTTTATGTTGATCTTGTTTAAAATTTTTTCTTTGCGGTTCACCGTGTGTTGTGATCGAAATTCCTAAAAATACAAACTAAATGATAAGAAAAAATTTCAACTTAGCTTTTCCAACAAAAATCCTAGCTACTAAGGGAAAGAGCAATCAATTTTTGAGCAAACAGCAAAGAGCACAAACTAAATGAAGATTTCCTAACTTGTTCCTATGCAATACGCACAATTCACTAAATGCACATGCATGTTTTTCTTTTCAGTTCCCTAATGTGAATGCAAGAAAGGAAACTATATGCATCAATCAATAAAACAAGTGTTTTCTTATTTGAGAAACGAGGAATGAAACAACAATTTCTCTTTTAGGAAAAATGAAGATTGGAACTCAAATTTTTCCTACAGGAAATGAGGAATGAAAAAACAATTTCCTTTTCAAAAACAGATTAATATAATGCAGAAATGAAATAATTTGAATTTGATTTGCCAATAATAAATAAAAGCATTAAGGAGACATTAAAAAAATTTACTTTTCGAACGAGGAAGAATCAAGAAATTTTATTATTCTTTAAGAGGTATCATATATCTGAGAATACAACAAACAAGTGGCTGAGAATGATAGCAATGAAAAAATTATATGGAATTTCGTTGGCTAAGGGGCGAACACAGTCGCTAACGGGAGACAGTGCATTGTTGACCACCCATTAGTGGGAGACAGTGCACTACATTGCACTATGTCTTGACCAATAGTGCATTGGGTGCAACACGAATTTAAAAACCAAGCAACAGAACGCACTTCTAATGCAATTATTTCATTCAAATGACTGATAACTAAAAGTAGATGTTATTGATAAGGATAATCAAAGGAAAAAACACCAGGACTGATAGGATAGTCCCTAGTGGAGTCGTCAATTTATTATGCGAAATTGTAATCTACGGATAAATCAAATTCCCTAATCGTGGTGCTACTCACTTAGAACAAAAGAGGAAATAATAACTATCACTTTCTCTAAAACAAGCAGATATATAGAATGGTAAAGGAGCCTACTTCTAATTAAATCACTTCTCCTTCTCCTTCTGTTGTTGTTGTCGTCTCTCTCAATCCAATTTAAATCACCATATCGATTTCTGCAAACACAAACACATAATAGCAAACAACATTCAATATACAAATATCGACCTATCTTACTCAATCAAATCAATTAGATATGAAATACATACATCATTCAAGAATACATTGCACAAGAAATAGAGACATATGTATTGGAAAATGAACAACAATATTTATTAAAGAGTAGAAAGGGGGGGGGGTTACAACCAATGGATCGATTTGTTGTCAACCTGCTCCAATTTCATTCCATCCTCATCACATCCAACATCATACCAGCTGCATATTGAAGTACTTTCACTCTCTTATCATATGAAAATCTAACAACAAAAATTTACCAAATTTCTTCCCTTCCCTAGCACTAGAATGAGTGCTCAATTTATAGGGAAACTAATGGTTTTTCTCAATGAATGACTTTCTAATAATAGGAAAGACATATTTCCAAGTTTGGAGTTGTTAGATGGACACTTGGATTCAATTTTTCACACATATGGACTCTTCTAGAAGGCACTAGCCATGTGGAGATTCCCATAACAATGAAAATTGTGCTCCCAGGTAACCAACGCACCCTTGAGTATCGGGAAGTGCATTTCAATGCACCCTTGAATCAAGTATTTGGCACTTGAAAAAAGTTATTCCCTTTAGAGAGTGCATTGGTGAGTCAATAAGTGATATAACATATACTTCAAACCTTGGAAATATCACAATAGAAGCCATGAATGAAATTTTCTTCTCTTAGGGCATATAGCAACTACAATATAAGGGGATGATAGAACCTATTTCATTGGTCTTGTGAATGATGTCCAGTTTGACAAGGTCATGGGGCAGGATGCCCAAATTGACCTAGAACAATATTGATAGAGAAACACAAGGCTATTTCAATTGGATGAAATTCAACCTTAGATCAAAGGGGTGGATCGAAAGGTTTCATTGCTAACCAAAAGAGTTGAAAAAATAGAATTTGTGGATGAAGATTTGATTGGGTCAAATATTAATGGAGAAACATCCAAGGAGCTAGGAACTAATGTAACTAGTTGCATACCTAAAATTTTGCAGAACCTGAAAACACCATTAGTCAAATTCCAATTGTTGTACCCACTTCAATCTATATTTAATTATCCGAGTCAAGGCTTCTAGCATCTCTATTTTTGTTCTTTCTTGATAAAGACATGTTTATTTTTTTGTTGTATATTTTTAAAGTTAGTGATAACTTTGAAATAATATGGACAAAATCTTTTCTCTTTTATGATTGATTTATTAATTAATAACTTTCAAATATATTTAAATTTTCATTATTATAATATAAAAGTAAAACTTTTTGAAAATACTATAATTAACACACACATATATATAATAGAGATAAAAATGCATTTTATAATAAAAATGGATGTGGGAATATTAAAATATTAAAAAAATATAAAAATATAAAAAATATAAATTAATAAATTAAATTAAGTCTACGTCTTTTCAGCCATTGTGATTCATCATCATCATGATAAGTTAAAATTTATAAATATCATACTTCAAAACTATTTTAATTTTAAATTCTTTGCAGTGTATGTGAGATTTTATTTCTATTTATTATATTGTAAGTGGGATTAGATTTCCATGTATTTTAATAAATTTCAAATCAAAATCAAACTAAAGCATAAAGCAACAAGTCTTAAGACATAAATAATTTAACCAATTAAATTAAATTTGACTTCACATTTAATTTAATCACTTAAATATAATAATTTAGTTACATGATTCATACGAGGTTAATACAATAGTAATTGAACTTAAAAAATATTTATGGACAATCTTTTTTTTTATCGTTACCAAAAAAATAACTAATTAGATTTGAATATATTTAACATAATGCACTGCTAAACCCCCTCAATACTTAAATATATACAATGTTTAAACAATATTACGTAAACAATATATAAATATATATAAAGGCTGTTTTAAACAATAGAAAAGAGAAAAATAATTATATATATATATATATATATATATATATATATATATATATATATATATATATATTATAATAATATATGAGTGTTTAAAATTTGTTAGAGTAGTTTATGGTTTAAAATATTGAATCCCATGATCGCGTTAACCTAAGCCATATCAACACAATAGGATTAGTTTGTTTTGGTCTTTATGAAATACATTACATTAGAATAACTATTATTTAATATTTATTTTAACAAAATATTATTTAATAATTATATCCTGAGACATTTTTAACATAGTATATAAAGAATGTTGTAATTTTTACACTATGTTTTTAAATATTTTGATGTGGTCAAATTACATAAAAAAATAAAATTATATTTAAAATTAAAATAAAATTAATATTTATATTTATAAATATAATTATAATAAATAATTAAAATTATTTAGATCCATCTTAATTCAAGATATACTAAGGTACAAATTTCTTTAGAATCAAAATAGATTTCATCTCTGTCCATACTTGATAGATTTCGAGGTAAAATGAATCTAGGCTAATTTATTTAAAAATGTTATTTTGTTAATGTCATAATAATGGTGTTGTGTAAAGTTTTCTTGTTTATTTTCGATGTAGTTTGTTTGCAATGTGGCATGTATTCATTGAAATCACAAGTTTGAGATGTGAACTCTTCACAATTGCAGTGCTCCAATCCATATAGGTAGTAAAAAATAAAAAAATTAAACAACATAAATCAATATTTGACCACAAATGTTTTCTTCCCATTGAGACCAAAAATCAATGGAAACTCAAAAAGGTCTCACTTAAAGAAAACTCCAATAATAATTGTACCTATGTTGTAATGTATTATTTGACTCTATCAAAATAAAATGAAATAAAAATAAACTTATGTTAAAATAAAAATTCTATGTTATTATTTTTTTGTATCATTTGGGTAGTTAAGGTAAATTTGAAATAAAAATAAAAATAAATCTGAATTATTATTTTTAATTAAGTTTTGTTATAGCCTATTTAAAGGAGACAATTAAACCATTCTAAATCCATCTTAGATTAATCAAATTTATTAAAATACAAATATCTTAAAATAGTATATATGAATTCAAAAATAAATATTTTTAAATAATACATAATCTCATTCAAAATAATCTTACCCATGACAAAAGCCAAAAATACACTTGTTTTAGTATGAATAATATTTATATTAGTAATGAATCTAATTTTTCTTAAATAATATCTAATAATAACGAATAGCCATATTTTAATAATTAAAAAAGAAACTAAGTTTTAAATATAGTAATTTCTAATAATATTTCAACAAAAAAATTTATACGATATTATTATATATACTATAATTAAAAATTATTCAAAGAAAATAATTTAAAAGGATTTGATCATTTTACAATTAGAAATTAAAATATATCTAATAAATCACAATCACATATATTCACGAGTACGAAACGGTAAGAGTAGTGCAGAATAATGATAACATATTTTATTGCATGATGATGAAGATAAGTGGATTCTTTTATCTTATACACTGCCACTGTCTCCACCACGGATCTGGTGACGGGTAAATTAAACAAGAAAGTGTTATTTTTTTAAATTACTTTAAAAATATCCGTAGAATAATTTAGAAATTTTAGTAAGATTATAAAATATTTTGGTAAATATTTTTGAAAATTTAGATTATAGTTCTTAAACTTTAGTATTTTAGCTGTTTTAGAGATTTTTGATAGTATTAATCTATTTTCACTATTAAATTTTACGCTCGATAAAAAAAACTACCATTTAAACTATTCTGTTGCATCTATAAACAACTCCCTAAATAAATATTACTTAAAAAAACTGAACTGAAATAGGCTTTTCGCTGGAATTTTTTATATTATTATTTTTCTAAAGAAAAAAGGAAGGAAATCGAAGCCACGTAAGTGAATGCACCGCAGATTTGGCCACGTAGTCTCGGTGTCCGTGCCTGTAGGTGTAAAGTATCATACCGTCTACGTGGCCACCTTGAGGTGTGGGCCCCTGTTTTCCTGTGTACGTATAGCGTAAACGATGAAGAACGATACAAAATTGAAGTGCGTGGACCCTCGGGCCAAAATGAAGAGTACATTCATTTTTAGTGTAAATTTATTATATTGCTATTAGGATATAGTTATTATATTAATTATATTATATTATTATTGTTATTTTGAATTTATGGTTATATTGAATATTAAATTAGTTTATGCTTCTTCTTTTCTTCGTTTGTAGGATAAAGAGTTACTTTTACACACTAATTTGATTGTAATTTATTGAAGTGCATAAAAATTGTATCGAGTTTTACTTGAAAATTTTGTGAAAGTTATATAATTAGCATTTGTATTAAGAGGTGTAAAGATACTTCTAAAGTGTTTTGGTTTTTTTCATACTTTTCCATATATATATTTATGTCGAATGAGTTTGTAAGTTGGCTAGTTGCAACCTGAATTCTCAATAATTCTATATATCTCAAAGCTCCAAATATTTTTTAACAAAATATATATTAAATAATTCCAATATTAAAGCAATCACTTTAATTGTTACAAAATAGTGATCTAAACATTTTTAGATGAATCCAAAGACACATACACCTCAATTGTTTTGGGAGTTAAGTGGCTAGTTGTTTACCAACTTTGATATATTATAATTGCTATATTTTTCTTCTCAAATAGCATTTGAGTAAGGATTTACATTTTTTTGAGGGAATTTGAATTTGAAATATCTAAAAGCCCATGTTAGTTTGTATTCCATATGACTTTACATTTAAGTTATAGAGAATATCAATGAAATTAACTTGAATAACTATCTTTTCTCATCTTTCTTTGAGTCCTCACCTTTATTTTGTTCAATTAAATTAGTTTTTCATTTTTCTTTTTTATCAAACACTCAATTAAATAAGAATATTAACATATCTTCTTGAAATTCTGAAATAAAAATATTTTTAAATTAAAAAAAATATTATAAATTAAAACATTTAAAAATAATAATAAGATAAAGAATAATTATCATGATTATATATAAGAGAATTTTTAGAATTTTAACCTACTTAATGATTAAGATTAAAGGTATTGAACTTCACAATTTATTTGTAATTGTATAGATCACAAATTTAGTAAAATAGCTAAATTTCCAAAATAATTAAATTTCCAACTTCTATTACCTCAATTACTTTCTAAAATGGATCATCCCAATTTTAGGAGTATTTCCTTCCATATTCACGTATTCCCCCTATCCACATTCTTTTTCACCTCTCGGTGCAAATGCTAGTTATCATTTCATGGAGTTTTTAATTAGTCTACGCATTCATTGCATAGATAAGTTCACTAATTGAGGCCTATGCATGTTCCAAAGGAATTTAAAATGGTGAAATACTTACTTGGTGGTGGCTGTTATGTTGTGTACATCTTCCATTATTAGAAGTAATATACACTTATTATCACTAAGAGGGAATTCCACAAGTGCATACACGAGTTTCACTAATCTCCAATTCTATGAGATGGTTAACTCATTAACGCATGGCCAAATAACTAGGATTATTTGCTAGTTTTCTGTAGTGGATGTTCGTATCTCTCTAGATTTGCTACTAGACTCACTATTGTACAAGTTCAACCAAGTATATTATATTGCATTGAATTGTACTATTTCATAATTTTCCTTTTAGCCCATGAATATAATTTATTAATTATTTTCTCTATCAATTTTCTTTCTTCTTTCCTAACAATTTTGTTCACTGTTTTCTAGCTAGATCCAACTTGTGTAGGTTCAACTACAATTTTTGATGGTATAAGAGCCCATGGGATCTAGGAAGAAGGATCATAGACAATCTATTTATATGTATTGAATATTGGAGCTGTAATTTTCACTCCATATAACTATTTGGAATGGAAGCAAAAGAATCCATTTCAACTTAGAAGTAGAAATGTGTACTTGATAGTCATTGAAACATAAATTGAACGAAATTATGTAGTATAAAATTTAAAAAATATAAATTGAACTGCATTCCTTAGTTGAAAAATCAAAGTATAAATCAGAATATCAACAATTTTGAAAACATTAGAGATTTAGACCAAACACAATGCCACATAGATCTGTTTATTAAATATACTTTTTGAGCAATGCAGTCAAACACAGAGTTCAGTGTATCCAATAGTTCTAGTGATTCCTTCTGCCCTTCTCAATTTCAACTGAGGAGTCGAATTAGAATTTGGAATTGATTTTGGGCATAGGGAGGGGAATGTTTGGATTGGTTGGATAAGAAGTGCAGGTTGTCTGTGATCTAAAGCTCATTTCGCAACTTGACTGTGTTAAGCAAGACATAGTTCCAACAACTTGCACTTGGAAAGTGTCCGTAATTATTTTTGCATGTGATATAGCCTCCTCACAAGTTGGACTTTAATTTGAATCATTTATCAAATTATATGATGAATGGATTATATTCATTGAATTAAGTTTTATTTTAAAAGAAAAGTACTTTAATTGAAATTATAACAATAACAATTCATTGAAATATATATTTTTTTAAAGGAAAAGTAATGTAATTAACATTATAACAACAATTTTATTTTTTAATTATGAAGTTTCTTTTTACTTTAAAATATTGTTATATCTTATCATATTGCATTAATGTGAAGAATTGTAATTGATGGAGATAAAATATAAAAATAAGATTTTTTACATGATAGATCATTCATTATCAAAACCAAGACTATATTATTATAATCAATATTTTATTGTTATTTTAAAGTATTTGTTATTTATATTTATTAATTTACTAAATAGTTTTTTGCCTTTTTGTTTTATCAGAAATATTATTTGATTTCTTTATATGTTTAATTCTAAGTTAAATTGTTTTGTTCTCTTTTATCTTTTGAACCATTTATAAAATATCTAAGAACATGTTCCATTTTAAAATAATTTTATTTAAAATATCTAAAATTATTTATAAGATTTTTTGTTTTTAAATTATAAATTATAAAATTGTATTTGTTGGTTGTAAATTAAAAAATAAATTTGAATAATATAAATCTGAATATAATTATAAATTAAAATTCAATAATACATATTCGAATTTAACTCAACTACATCTACGATCGTGGAACATGTATCACTAGGATCGTGGAACATGGATCACTATTGTAGCGAAGATCCATATCTGTGGAGTTATGTAAGTACATTTAGGATCGTGAATCGTGTGTGCACTATTGACTCCCATAAGTGGAGCTATCTACGTCCCTTTATGAGAGACATGAAACGTCATAACCTTTGCTTAATTTGGAGATTTTGTGGAACATTAAATTTGAAGTTTGTGTTTGTTGGACATTTTGTGGAACATTAAATATGAAATTTGTCTTTCTTATTATTGTATTCAATAAATTAAGAATTTGAAAAAAACAATTAATTAAGAAGATTCAGTAAAGATAAGTATGAGATTAATGAAAATACAAAATATACAAAATTTTGTTTACAAAATAATTATGAAAAAACATGTAAAATACATGTAAAATAGTGTGGTATTTTTTTAATTTAATAGAAAAAATATTTAGAAATATTTTAAATATGCAAAATTTTGTGTTTTTTAAATTTATATTTTATAAATGTCAAATAATATTTTTGTGTCAAATAATATTTTCTGTAAAACATTAATTTCATTAAAAATATAATATTTTATTAACATATTATTTAATTAAATATATTTAATTTATAATTATTGTTAAAATATAATTATTTATAAATAAAAAATTTCTTAAAAATTACAAAAATATACACTTGTTTCATTGAAATTAAATTTAATCCTTTAAATTTGATCACGCTGTAAAATGCATAAAAAAAACTCAGAATCCAAATTATTACAACTTCCACTAAACAATAAGAATCTAAATTTACATAATAAATGACAAAAGAATGAACGACGAAAATTATGGGTAGAGAAAGAAAGATTGGTTGTAGTATCTTCCTATTGCTTGATCGACAGCTATTAGTACATCGCTAGTTTTCCCGGGGCCGAGCATTAGGAAATTCATCTAAATAGGCTTTGTATACAAAGCATCCACAACCACAACAGTCATTGTGTGGTTACCTACAGAGAAGAAAAGTGTTCATTCCAACATTGACAACGTGTAGGAAATTGGTTTCCCCAGCCTTCACAGAGACACGAATGGTATGTGTATATTCCATCATTTTCCAACACTAAATTTAGAAAAAGCTGAAGAATTTCACACAATTAGATGAATTAATATAGCCAGAAATGTACCTAAACTGGAACATTGGTATAGGTCTCTTGGTTGTCCATTTACAATAAATGTGTGTGAAACGTTCGGGGCAGCTCCTGTTTTTGTTGCTTCATTCACAACATCAATAGGGTTCCTATTCCACCATTCTGCTAGCACACATTTCTCATCTTCTTGTCAAAGGAACTCGCCCTTTTGTGATGGTGTGCCCTCTCTTCCGAGGGCGAGGAAGAATCCATCACAAACCCAATGTAATCATGTAAAAAACATTTCATTGTCCTAAACCAATTAGGTAACGAAAAACACGCCAAACCAATCACACAATTAAACGCTCTTTTGTCGTTCTTCAATAATGTTTAAACACGTGTACTTACAGTCGACAACAGAAGCCATCTAGCAGAAATCCATAATAAAACACCTTCGACGTAATTCGATTGATATTTAATGAAATAAATTTAATTATATAGTTTGAATTTATTAATTTTAATGTTTTAATAAATATAAATTATTCGTTATGGTATAGTTTAATGAAATTTTAATATTATTAAATTAAAGTTGAGTATAAAATAAATAATTTTTAAGATCACATTCCTTTGTTTGCCGGTAGAGTTTAGGGAAGAAGTCTATTAAACACGCCTTTATTTTAATAATTTTTTAGATTATAGTTTTTTATTTGTAGGTATAGGAATTTCAATATTAAAGTCTATGGAGGGATACATAATCTACTTCTCTATTTTAAGGTATTTTAGATCCATCTTAAATATGGATCTATTAAGTGTTGAGAGAGATAAAATCTCTCAAACTGTAAACCTCTTTTTCAGCACAAAACTTGAGAGAAGTTTTGCAGCTCAAGGGATTTGATCCCTTTCAATGCTTGATAGATCTAGAGTTAAGATGGATATAGTTTGGTTTCAATCATGTAAGCCACACAAACTATGTCTAAAGTATTATTAATCTAGTCATTTTAAACATGTTAAATGTGTCTAAGATTAATCTGAGGAGTTCATTATCTTCTACATCTCATGCACCTAAGGCAAGGATTTATATTAATGTCCAAGTTCCAAAGTATGATTCCTCATAAAAATGACATATTTGAACTTGATCTAATCGATAAATCCTATTACAAAATTTTCGATGCACAATATTCACATCAACGAGAGTTACATGTTGAGGTTGGGCATCTATGTCTCTTAAACATATTTGTTTCATAGGATTTTTATTTGCATCTTATACTATGCATGAGTTGGTTGAATATTGTTTTCTTCATTGATACGTTTTTTCTTATTCAACTTTTTGTTTCCTCTATTATTCATGTTCTTTAATTATCATTTCCTCTATGTTTATTTGTTAATTTCCTCTTCCTTGTGAATTTTATTGTATTATTTAATATTGACACTATTCAATTGATATTTTTGGTGTCCTTATTTGTTGATATGCTCTTTTACATTCTCTTTGATATGATTTCTGTCATTCATTTTTTTTCCTTCATCTGTTCTTGTTGTTATTCAGTTTCCATTTGTTGTGACTATGTTTGTTGATCTCCTCCTTGATTCTCCCATTATTGTTGACACTCCTTAGTAACTATCATTTCTTATGTCTTTCTCTGTTGACTTTCTCTTTGTTTTCCCTTTATATTTAAGATAGATCTAGGCTCTTTGTTATTTATTTCTATTCCAGATGGATCTAGGTTAATGATTAAGATGGGTCTAGGTTCTTTTTAGTTCATTTCTATTTAATATGGATCTAGGTTGATGATTAATTTAATACAAAAATAAATTCCCGTCGTCAATAATTTCTTTTTACCTACACTTAAATTAATACACAATATTAATTTACTTACTTTGAAAATAATACACATCATCCATCTATTTACATCATATCAAAAATTAACATCTACACCAAAGTCAATGCATCCTTAGTTGTCATTTCTTGTGTCTTTCTCTGTCAACTTGCTCTTTGTTTCCATTTCTATTAAAGATGGATCTATCCTCTTTGTTGTTGATTTCCATTTAATATGGATCTAGGCTCTTTTTTGTTAATTTCCATTTAATATGAATCTAGGTTGATAATTACTCTAACATAGAAATCAATTTACATCATTAATAATTACTTTGTGCATACATTGAAATCAATGCACAGTATAAATCTAATTACTTTGAAAGCAATGTACATCGTTCATCTAGTTATGTTAAATCACAATTAACATCTACTCTAAAATAAATTCAAATATTTTCATAATAAAAAAATATATTAATTTCAACATTATCTAAAATCAAGTTAAGGCCTTACATATGCCCTCACCCCTTTAATTTAGTGCAATTTCAACAATTTTTAATATCTTGTTTTTTATTTGATTTTGATGGATTTCTCAATCGAACTTCTTTTACCTTTTGCAAAACCCTTACTTCCTCTTTCTCTTTGGTTAATAATGTTAAATATTATATACTATCATATAATATTAAACATAATATTATCTAGTATTAAATACTATATAATACTTTGTTTTTAGAGATTATAATATTATAATAACATGAATAATATAATATAATATTATTTTTTCTTTCACAATAATGATAATATTTTTATTAATTTCAAAAATTTTACTGAAATCACAACTATATGTCAAGAGTTATATTATAATTTTCATCCATCTTGAGTATCATCTACGAAATATTGAACCAAAATATCCTCCAAAGAGGAATACAACAAATACTAAGCATATATCGGATTTTGGAGGTGAGTTCATTCCGATAGAGTCCAAAAATTAAACAAAAATTGTAGTACATATAACCTACTTCAAAATATAATCCTTGATTACAACATATTTCTCTAGATCCACTAGATCTTTCAAGTTTGAACACTTGACATTATAGTTTTTGAAACTAACATAGCCTTTCATGTTTAAGACCTGATTATTGGCCAGAGGTGTCAATTCTTTGACCTTCTCATGGAGTTTAATTTCTTCCTCATGTTTATCCAATTTTACTCTAGCTTCCAATAATAGGTCAATGACTATGGAGGAAGAGGCGATTTGTTCATTGTGTTGCATTATGAACATAATATTCATGCTTAGTCTACTAAGAGATGGAGGATGGTCTTAATTTTCCATTAACCATCAACTCTTCAAACTTCAAATTGTAGCCTTGATTGGAACATTAACAATCTTCATGGTTATTATCCTTTATATTGCACTTGAAACTTATCTTTTGGGATACATTTTGACACCTTATGAAGAGATTATTTGAAACTTTGTCTCTAGGGGAAGCTCCTTTAACCAAATACTAAACTACTAAAAGGGAGTCACCCAACACAATAAAAGAAGAGACCTAAAATTTTTTGGTGATAATAAAGCCTTTGAGTGAACCAGAGGCTTATGCTTGGATAATTTTCATCTTTTGTAAGCCCCATGAATACTCTAAAATTTTTATTTTCTAGTGCCGTAAAATACCTCTTCCTACCACCCCAAATATAATATAATATTAATATTTTGATAATATTATATTAAATCTCTCTAGCCTAATGCATTAATATATATTATAATATATTAAACCCAATATTATATTAAAACTCTTTATATTATTAAGATACTTAAGATTGCAACTATCTCACAAATTAGAATAAAGGGAAACTTGATAGAAATGTCTAATAAGGTTTGTGATGGAAACCTTAACTTCTTTTTATATCATTTTGAAATTTATTGTCGACAAAATCTTCACGAATTCCGATAGGATCATCACCTCCATCTCCAAAACATACATCAATCGTATATCACTAAGATATCTAACTTAATATTATGTAAGATAACCAACTTAGCATAATATCATAAATAATAGTTATATGATAATAGTTATAACATATATATATCCTCCAATATATATATTGGGGTGGGAAAACATTGTTCACCCTAGCCAAAGGGAGAGCTCTATTTTCTCCCTTCCAACTAATTCAAATTTGACATCTGCCTTCATGAAATGAGAGAGAGAGAGAGAGAGAGAGAGAGAGATTTATTTTTACTTTAATTACGCCAGAGGCATTTTCTTTGTGGGATTGGGGTGGAAAAACACATATATATATATATCCTCCAATATATATATATATATATATATATATATATATATATATAGAGAGAGAGAGAGAGAGAGAGAGAAATTTCTTTTTACTTTAATTACGCCAGAGGCATTTTCTTTGCAGGCTTGGGGTGGGAAAACATTTTTCACCCCAGCCAAAGGGAGAGCTCTATTTTATCCCTTCCAACTAATTCAAATTTGACATCTGCCTTCATGAAATGACAGAGAGAGAGACACAGAGAGAGAGAGAGAGAGAGAGAGAGAAATTTCTTTTTACTTTAATTACGCCGGAGGCATTTTCTTTGTGGGCTTGGGGTGGGAAAACATTGTTCACCCCAACCAAAGGGAGAGCTCTATTTTCTCCCTTCCAAATAATTCAAATTTGACATCTGCCTTTATGAAATGACAGGACTACTTCACACCATACAAGAATATTTCACACCATCCCACGATGCGACCTAATGTTAAACGTACGCTACTACACAATGAGAGAGGAGTCGCTTCGATGGATGGAAAGCATGATTTGGAGGGTTTCATAGTGAGAATGAAGCAATGGCAGAGCATAGATTTCGTCGCCTTCGCATCGAGCCAATTGAAGCACTCCTTTGATTCCGCATTCACTCCTACTTCGACGACCTGATGATGTTGTTGGCCTATCCTGGAAAGCCTCAGGACAGAGTAGGGGGCCTATTGTTAGAAAAGTGTCATCCATCTTCTAAAAATTCTCCATGAAGCCCAAATATAGATCGTAGAAGGTATTGGAAATCATCCTCCAGCTCTATTTTTTTCTGCTATCTATCGCACAGTGAACTCATGAATCACATTGTGGGTGACCAATGACATTTGATGGCTAGTGATACACACTTCCTTGGGGAGCCCTGGGATGATATATCGACCTGAAAGGGTGCGTCATAGATTATGGGGTGACGCATTACATGTAATACACTGGACACAAGTTGCATACATGTCATAGGTGTTGAAGCACACTCAAGGGATCATGATTTTTTTTTCATTTTAGATGCCCACCCGAGCAGTAAATTGGCGATGAGGTAGCTGAGTAGAGCATTGGTGGAACCAATTTCGCTGCCCATAAAAAAATCCAAGAAGAACTCGAAGGGTCCCTCTAGGCGCTCGTTGGCGGCGAGTAGAGGAGGCATTTGATTGATATGCAACACATTGTTTCTGTTAAGAATGTTGATGGCCAAGTCATCTCAGGGGATCTCCATTTCCACCAACTGGATGTCCAGCTGCATCTCCCGCACCATCTCCAGCGTGGAGCCATTATTTTGGCCAAAATGTTTGTTATTCTCGTGAAGAGGGGTTATTGGGGTAACAAATTAGGAAACCCCATACCGTGCCTGTTAAGGTCAATGGTAAATGTGGCTCTGTAATAGTTAGAATTGTCACCACCCCAATAGGTTTCTAGATCGCAGCCACTTGCATGCCTAAGAAGGTTCTATAGTTTGCTTGAATTGCATATGTGTTCACCTCCTCGCGAGAGTCGACCAAAAATATCATAAATTTTGTTAAGGAAATTTTTGAATGTCTATTAAGGACTTATCGATTTTTGACACCTAATTTGTGGAGGGAAAGAAGGTTCTCAAAATCACCATTCTAGGAATACATTGATTTCCTGGTAAAAAAAAGGGAGAAATCTGTTCCCCGATAAAATCTATCTCTTCTCTTTAGCGGTTAAGGAGCACCAGTTTGTGGAGGCCATGTTGGGTCCCCAATTGAAGGATGACATCATGAATATAATATTTCTCCAAAAGAAGTAGAGGTCCCAGAAGAGGACTCGATTCAAGGCCTTCGCTCTCATGGGTAATAATAATGGCCACGTTAGGCTCAGGGTTAAGTGCAGGAAGGAGGTGGCCATGACCATCTGCTGAGCCATTATTTTTTCCAAGATTTTGGTTATTCTGATGAGGAGGGGTTATTTGGGTCACAAGATCAGGAAACCCATACTGTGCCTATCAAGGTCACTGGTAAATGATGCTCGGTAATAGTTAGAATGGTGCCCACCCCCAGAGGTGTCGGGATCGTGGCCACTCGCGTGCCTAAGAAGGTTTTGCAATTTGATAGAACTGAATTTGCTTAAAACTTAATGTGAAATAATTTTGGTTAAAACTTATGATGCCAACAAATTATTATTTGAACAAATTTGTTGAGAAAATAATTTAAAATTATGAATAAAAGGATCTATTGGGGTCTTGTGATTTGGCAGATTGGAATACCAAGAGACAAGGCAACATCAAAACTAGTCTTTAGAGCTCTAGGACCTAGCCTTCCTAGTCTCAGAGAGGGATCTCTCAATTGTTTGAAAAGCTGTGACATGTTTACTTTGAAGGTGATGATTTTTGGCTAGTTATGAAGCATGGATTTGTTTGATTGTTTGGTTGGACATGATAATATAGGTAGCATAGATAGAAAAGGGAAACCTCTAAGTCATTGGGCAATGGTTTCAAATAGAAGTCATGACAAGTAAATCAATATATCAGAGGTATCAAAGGGAAAATCTAACTTGGCTAGTGGATCTACAAAGTCTTTCAGGTGAAATGAAATGGAAAACAAAGGTTTAGAATGAAAAGTAGAACTAAAGGCAATTAAGAATCCTTAACTATATGTACTTCTCAACAAAGGGACTTAAAACATTATCTGAGCATGAAGAGGCATTCCATAGAAAGGGCTAACCATAAATTCTAGAAACCACATTTCAGCAAATAAAAATTTCAAGACAAGCTTTTCAAATGAATTCTAGGAGTCAGGGAACGCTCTATTTTATCCAAATATTTCACTTTCAAGGATAAGAAAACATTCAAGATTCACAAAAAACTGCATTCATAGAAGAGGGAACTCATAGACATCTTTGATTACAGGTATAAAGACCTTCAAAACAATTATTTGAGCAAGTACAAATGGTATGATGAAAACAAAACCTCTTTGGCAGACTTTGGACAATGGTACTTTGAAGGGAGACTTTAGAAACAGTTTTTAAGTGGCAGCAAGTAAGCAGGGAAAACCATAAATCATTCTTAAGGCCAAATATATTGAACTATTTAAAAAATAAACAAGCATAAGGGTTCTAAAGAGCATTTAAGAATTCTCTAGAATATCTTAGCAGAAGAAAACATAAAGACAATGAAGAGTAAACAGAACTAAGGTGCTTGCATAAGACATTTCTTAGCCTAAAATTTTTACTCTAATGTAGCAGAGAAAGGTTAAACATAATGAAACAGGAAATAACAGGATCCAAGAACAGTGGTGAAGTGATTGAATTTAGTTGAACATTTTTTGATTGAATTTTTATCCTTACATCATTTTAGTGTAGGTTTGGATGATTTGGTTCTTTCTGATTGTGTTTCTCGCAGAAACATATTACAGAAGAGCTAGGAAATGAGCTTACTGAAATTTCTAGGCTTATGAAGCATATGACAGGAGGAAGATATGATAATTCCATCATTTCGTAAGTGGAGAAGCATCTACTTGGAGTGTAGGAAATTATTAACAAGCCTATTTCTTCTTGAAGTTCTTTTTTTTCCGATGGTTGATATTGCAAATGAAAGATCTTCTAAGAAAGTGGTTCAATGACTTGGCTTCTTAGGGATTCAATTTTTTTAAGGGAGCAAAACCTTCCTAGAGATTGATTAAAAAGTTTTTTTCTTTTCAAATCTTCCATTCAATGGTTCTCTTTCTTTCAATCAATCCACTAGAAAAAATTTCTGATTCAAGTTTGTGGACTCGTTAAATCATCCTATGTTTTTGGATTAAATCCCCATGAGAAATTTATTCATTCAATCTCATCCAAAAAGGGAATTTACTGTCAAAATAAGGGAGTGAAAGAAATGGGAAAATTATTTAGGAATCTAATGGCCTTTCTACGTGATCTGACAATTTGCTATAATGGGATAGTCATAAATTATTGTGGCGAATTATTCATTCACTTTGAATATGAGAATAGAAACTCTTTAGTATCATGTAAATCATCAAATAAGAGGGAGTCTGGGATCATATTTCTCTAAGAGAACTATAGGGACACCGGTTTATGGAACAATTGCAAATATCAAATTACAAAGCACTTATTGATTCTATTCAAAAACATATTTCTCCTTGGGACATCTTTAAGGAAATGTTAATGAGTAGATATAAGTATTCCTTTAAAAAAAATGAGGTAATTCTTAACATCAGAAGTTGTTTTGTAGATGAAACACACCTTGAGGAGAAGGTGACAAGAATTCTAGAATCTTTGAAGAGGATTCGTTTGAAATATTCTTCTCTCCAATTTGTTGTTGAGTAAGTGGATTTGTGTGATGAATTTTTAGTTTAACTTATGTTACATATAATCATAAAGGTATTTTACTCTCCAGGTCAATCATCTAACCAATTTGATTTATAATGTACTTTTTCATGTAAAAGCTGACCTTTATAAAAACTTGTGAATGAACTACTCCTTGTTTTGAGGTATCTAGTTGATGATTTTCTTCACCTTTAATATTAAATAAAACTACACCATGGAATCTTGGGTATTCTTTCCCCGATTTAATGATCCTGAAAAACTGTCAAAATCATGTATAGTTCAAAGTTTAATAGCTCAAAAATTACTGCAATTTTCTTGAAATAGAATCTTCACGGGAAGAGTCACTTTCAGAATCAAGAATTGCAATGAAAGGCGTGGACAATATCTCTCTTCTGACACTATTAGGAAGTGAACTGAGTCAATTCATACATATTCTCTATGTCATCATGGTAAATCAGTTGATTTTGAAACATCATTGACTATTGACAATCTCAAAACAAATGATGGTCCAGAAGGTGTAACTTCCAAAACAACACAATATCAGGAAAACACACTAAGTCTTGTTTTATCTAATAAAGTAGTAGTGGATGATGTTTTGTGATGTTGCTAAAAATGGTTACTGTATCATCATTTAGTCGTGAATTGTGTCCATTGTAATATTCGCCAATATGATTGAAAGGACACCCGAATATACACAATGATTGCCATTAGATACCCAGTTCACCAATGGAGGCAGAAAATTCCACTGTCGATTTGTTTATTGATAGTAGTGATGAAGGGAGTGAAAAAAATGCATCTAAGAGCAGAATGAGGATGAGGGAATCGATGAAGTTGATGATGAAGAGTGGCTCAATATCGAAAAGGAGGATGTTTTTACACATAAAAATTCCTTTTGGTATCCATTCCAGTCTACAGAATGGCCCCGGAGTTGCAGATAACCAATGGATACATATATCATTGTTGCATATTATTTGGTATCCTTATTTGGTTGGATACAACACCAACCAATATTGAACTCCCAAGTTCTCAAAAGGGTAGTTTATTAACATAGGATGCAACTTATTGGGATTCTATGAGACCGTAAATTATAAAAAGGAGGGATTTGAAGAAAATACCAGGTATATACTAGTGCTTATAGAAGGGGAAAAGAAATATGTATTTGTTGCAAGGGTCATTGATGGAGAGGATGGGAATGTTATTGAAAAGAGAAGCCACAACTGTTGCTTCATGCAAGTAGTTTTTAATGGAGTGAATGTATTGGTTGTTGTTGGCCTTCTTTCTATCCCATATAGTATTTTAGAAGTGGTTTGGATGAGTACAACATTTTAGTTGTCGTTTCTATTCATTTTCAACCAGTACAAGTGTGAAGGAATAATCTCCTACAAAAGTTAGGTGAACTTTGATTTATTTTCAATTGATTTCCAGCAACTTTTGATCGCATATTTGTATTATAGGTTGGTAATTCTAGTGGAATATAACCCAGATATCTTTTGGTGGCTTTGGAATAATTTCACTACACCTTTCTAGAAATACTAAGAGGAGGGGGTGACTCAGTATTTCTTTACAATCGTTATATTATGCCAATTAATACCATTATTTAAACCGAATCACAAGATGTAGAGTAATAAAAAGGGTTTTATTAATAAAAATAGTGAAGACTTCAATCCTCTTACAAACAATAAGGTTCCAACTTGCGTGAAATGAGGATGTGGTATATCCCTGAAATGAGGAGGACAAGTGAGCACTTGCCCAGTGGAGAATATTGGACAATGGGCACATGCGTGATCCAACAATATCCCACGAGTTAAGGAGGAGGGTTGGTGTAATGAAATTCTAACTCCTTCAAAGCTCCAACGTTGAATGAGGACTCCAATTCTCAAATATCAATCCTGTCTCCAACCAAGTCTCAACGAGGCTCTAACCTCTTATTACGACCCATTTAAAAGTAACGTTTTCAAGAAGATATATAAATTTTTTAATTTTGATTGTATTTCATTGTCGTGATATTTGGCTTGATTATTGTTGACCACATTACCCCAATCCTCCCATCTGATGTTCTTTTTCACCTCTTGGTGTAGTTGCTAGGTATATAAGTATATGTGTGTGTGTGTGTGTGTGTGTGTTAGGTGAAGCAACCATCAAATTTTTACTTCTTCTTCTTTTTTGTACTAATAAATGCATAAATAATGGTGGGTAGTAACTCCCAGTAAGTATATTAGATAGTAACTCCCATAAATGTGCTACATATTTTGGTGGAAAGGCTTGCTTAAATTATCATAAGCAATAAATGTAGGTAAATATATTTATTCACACACACACACACACACACACACATATTTGATATAAAGAAATTTCATATGGAATTATAAACCTAATATGGAGAAATATAATATTTGAAAGATATATTTATTGATTCCAAATTTAAATGTTTACACTCATTTACAAACACTACTACATCTCCACTATCATAAAAAAATTATTGTTTTTATTTATGTTAATTAATCAAACATGTTCCCCTTAGAGGGTTCTCATTGGCTACTTAACGTCAAAATGATGAAGGTAATCAATATTAATGAGGGGAAAATGATACCCCCACCTATTAACCTACATGGCCACCCCACTAGCATTATAAAGTTTTCATTTTCATAGTCCTCAAGTGTGCCAGCAATTGGGAGGGCACATTATCACGAGTTTCATATAGTTGAAGGCTCAGAGCTACAATTATGGTTGCAAATGAGTAGGGAAAACACTACAATATAGAGAAGTGGGGAGAAGGTTGCTATGTAGCTAACTGAAGGAGTTTGGATTTGATAATAACCCATCAACCATGAAAACAGTTCCTCTAGGATTTTAACTTTGGGATAACAAGGAGGGGTTTGGAGAAACATACGATGTTAGACCATAAATATTATATTTAAACTTTGAATTTTGATGCTCTATTTGTTCTTACTCGATATATCTCATGTAGGTTCAACCTATTATTTTTTATTCCTTTCAACTCCTTTCTGGATTGACATCATTTTATTTTTTCTCTGTTTGCTCCTACATGCTATTTCCGGTTCTAGTTTTCTATCCTCCTCCTTATTCCAATTTTCTTAGGGGGTTGTCCCTTTCTAGCTTCTTTGTGAGCTTTCCTCACCTTCCATACTCGTTATTGAAATTTTGTTGTTGTTATCCTCTCCAATTTATGGTCCTTTTTCCCTTTTCTCTTGAGAGTACCCATTTTTCTTAGATTATCCCTCTCTCCCTAGTATCCCATGCTATGGATCTCTTCTCCATCGTGGCTCACCATCAACTAGTTAGTCCCTTTCAATGAGGTCAAATTAGTGGGCCTGGTGCTCTCCCTGATCCCTCTTTTATCCCCCCTAGCGTATGTGGTACTCACACTCAAGCTTCTTCCAGATATGTCATGGAGAAGTATAGAAGCATAATACTTGAAATCGTCTAGATGGAAATCTCATACATTGAAGACCAAGTTAGGAAAGCTCGTATATTCATTCAAGATACTCATGTGGAGTGGGATACAAGAGATTGGATCTTTGATGTCAATAATTCCACCTGTTATCACTCTATAATTTCTAAGGCTAAAGAGGAAATTGCAGAGGTAACGACAAAACCACTTTAGATAAAAAGCTAGCCCTTTTGATCCAGACAGCGATCTCTTTGTAAAATTTAGATTTGTTTGTATTGAGGTATTATGCTAGTTATGAAAATTTAGAGTTTGGTTTTCGAATTGATTTGGTTGGAAGAACAAGGGAAGACCATTAGGAAATGGAGTCAACAGAGCTTAAGATGATCAAATGTAGAAATAATCAAGCTTAAGTGAAAAAAAGAAAGGTAGGAATACTATTGGATCCTTGTATTTTATGAGATGAATAAGGAATAACATATTAGGATTCACTTTAAATATAGAGAATTGTTACTTGAATTCTATATTCAAACTTTAGAAGGAAACACTGATATTTCTTTAAGCCAGAACAAGGTGTTTTAAAAAAAATCCTGAACTTAATTTTCTTTAAAACAATAGAGAAAGGAAACAAATATGAAAACATTGAAAAATTATTACAGTAAGAAGCACTTCACCACATAGATATGACACAGGAATCCTGAAACAACTTGTGTTGTATTAATGCAAGAGTCACTTGAACTAAGTGAATGACTTTACAATGAATGGTAGCCTTTATTAGTACAAGTTCCAACATGTTATAAGTATTATTACAACATATTTATAGATTTTGTTCTAAACTAATACCAGATTCCAAAAAGGAACTGATTTACAAAATATTATCCAACAATTTCTAGAAAAATCTGAAAAAATTATTACAAATAATATCTACCAAAACATGTAGATATTTCCAAAATATAACTATATAATAGGAATTCCATACTATTTTTTATCTTATTTTTAGAATTTAAAGTGAATTGTTGCTAATTGTGGCTATTTATAGAAAAAATATAAATAATAAACTAAAGATAAAATAATATCTTTAATTTATCGACTTGAAACTTTGAACTGCCTAAAGTATTGTGCATTGAAATCTAGAATTGGTTCACTGACTCCTAGAAATCTGCTGTTTGATATTGAATCTCATGATATTTTTCTTGTAGGTGTCTTCATGCCCTTGAAATGTAGAAAGAGGTTGAAACTCTATTCCCAAAATCTGCTCACTGTCCTCTCAAATCTGATTTCTCTTCCATCTGCTCCTTTGAGTTCTATTTCAGTTTTTTTTGCCTTTAATCATCCTTTGAATACTTTATTTTGTCAAAAAATATTTGGAAAAAATAGTATATTTTAAATCAACTTTCCAAATAATTTGATTAAACCCTTAAATGAATTTCATGATTTAGAATTTCAACATATTCATTTAAGTGATTTGATAAATCATCTTCTTTTCCAAATCCAAGGTTGTTTTCCCCTCCCATGGATTTACAAAACCATGTGTTGTTTTGTTGTTTTTTTTACTTTACCCCTTTACCCATGTAACTCATTTCACTCTTGTGAATCTCCTTTTACTTTTACCATATAAATTATTTTTACCTACACCTGTTCATCTTGTTTCACTTTAACCTGCAACTGTAAATTCAATTCACCATGTAAAGTTAGTTCACCTAAACCTCTTTTAACTCGGCCTCCTTTCTCTCACTCTCCCATGAAAAAATGCATTTACATGAATCTCATTTTTTCTCACCTGCACATTAGTTTCATAAACATATGATTGCAAAATTTCACCTGTAAAATCATTTTATAATATATCATCCAGCTTGTGAAGAACCGGAGATTCGATTAATCAACCTTCCCCCATATATAATGAATGTCTTTCTAGCCATATATAATGATATTTAAATTATTGAAAAAATGGTTTTTCGTAAGGGTTAAGTAGGAAGTGGTTTAGGAGGAGGGGGTGCAAAGTCAATTAGGAGATGACAAGTGTAAAAGCGGTAAGTTTTGAAAACAAGTTTTTGAACCCCCCTTGGTTAAATGTCAGATGGGTTGGGGGGATCTGAAATATATTGAAAACCATTGATTTTACTTTGCACATATCAAAATGGGAGAGTTTAACATTGAATTTTATGACTATGATAAATAAATGTGGTTCTAATGGTTTAAACTTTGGGTTAATTTATTATTTTTTTGAATTAATTTTGATAATTCAGATACATAATTTCTCATTTAGGCCATTTTCCTTTATTTTCTAGTGCATACTTCAATTTTCTCTTTATTTTTATCCGGATGTCAGTCTCAAGCACCAAGTATACCATTGGAAATCTTCTCCTGAGCACTTTTCCATGAAAACACCTGCAACTTGATCTAAAGGAAACTATTGCGAAAATAATTCCCTAATCTTCACAGTTGGTATCTCTTTGGAAATAATTTGAAGTTTGAAATATTATTTACAACATCTCAAACATGATAATAAACAATAATAATTAAATGACCCTATAAAAAATTATAGGACTGTAACACCACAAGGGATAAAGATTATGCTTACATGTATATGGTTAACAAGTATTGGAATGTTAAAAATATCATGGAAGGGTTCTCACTAATATAGAAGACACACAATAAGAGCTCATCATTTGGATGGCGAAACACCTATAGAAAATGGTTAATGAAAATGAGAAAGTCAAAATATTGATCAAGCGAATTATTGGCACTGACCCAGCATTGTCAGACACTAATTTTGATCCTTCACTTCCTAGTGAAACTCATAATCTAACTGAATGAGAGTATTCAGGGCTCAGGGTCTAGTCAATATTTTATTTTTTAACATGGCCTTGTTTATCAATCTATGTGGTGTTTTTTTTTTTTCCACAGAAAAAATCGACACTCTGCAAAAAGCTCCCCTTTTCGAAGTGACCCCACTTAAAAAATTCATTCTTCATCAATCTATGTGGTGTTATCTATGTAGTACTTTCTTTTTGTTTTATTCTATCTTATCAACAAATTATGAATAAAAAAGACAATTTAAATTTATTTGGATTATGCTATTGGTCTGGTTTCCCTAATTGTAGACTAGTAGAGACTATTAATATTACAATTTAATATTTTGGAGTAATATAATATCCTCAATCTTACAAAAAAAATTGATTGGACATGTAAATTTTTACAAACAAACATTTACACCACTATAACATCGCCCCCGCATTGGGTTGTAGACTGCCACTTGACACAATTAGACCCCTTTATTTGTGGTTGTAGGAATAGAAATCCCCCTTTTATGGGTATTGGAACTATGGCCCCTTGTTTGTGGGTCCAAAGGTTTGAATACTAAAGTCTATGGATATATTCATAATCTACCTCCCTTTATAGTTGAACGTGGGACATAATTTAGCCCCCTTTATGTTTGAACCAGTGACTTCTTAGGGGAAAAAACTTTATTAACCACTAAGCCAATTCAGTATGAAATTGTTTTAATAAGACCATGTTATAAATTTGTTAAGGAAGCCCGATTCATTTTCATTTGGGGAAATAACTACACATATGTGTCTCACAAAAAAAATATATATGGTTGAATGAAAATGTCTAGGATCTTAATCTATCATGGTTAAACCAAACACATAAATAGATCTAATATGTGATGTGAGATATATGTACCTAGTTGTATATGATCATAGATATGGTTATAGTTTATTGAAATGGTTGATTCTTCCTCCTATAGTAGGCTTATTTCAAAAACAACACAAGGGCCCACTGCAAGTGATACATGGTCCCATTCATTGAATTATTCCATTGATTCACAATAATCCTATTCCCCACCACGACATGCTCCAAAAAATAAATTCATTCATGTCCATATTTTGAAAATATGGTTATATAACCTATAAATTAAATGAAATGCCTCAGTTCCTTGTATTGTGTCGTAATGATATGAATGTGACTGATCTATATCTACCATTTACTAAAAAATTCTTGGCACATGACCTGTTCCTCTTGATGTTTGTTTCTAATTTACTCCATCTAGAATTATTATAGAGCACCATTAGACTAAATATTTTGCATCTTGGATATGATGACTTCTCATAAAATCCAACTCCTCCGTTCATAAGGTAGATTAGATGCATGCTATAGCCCCATCATGATCATCATTCCCATACCTAGTCTAAATGTCATTCCAAATAAGGGGTACATTATATATTCGTGCAATATACTCAACCATTGGAATCATGATCATTTTTGAACCGTCTTGCACAACCATATGGCCAAATCCAAGGTCAATCCATCTATATATTTCTATCCTTCAAGCGATCATAGAACATTCAAAAAACAATGTTACACATAATATACATCATGATTCATATCATTGTTGTATATGTCCCATGTCGATATTTGATATGTACCATTATGATAACTTGATTTAAATGATAATATTAGCTATAGATATCATTTTGTAGTTGAAGGTTGTAGTTCTCATAAAAATCCACAACTAAAAATATAGCTCCAGGGAGAAATGTGTCCTTGCATATTGTAAAATACTAATATTACAATTATGTTACATGCACATGTTGAAAAAATGCTTCAATTTTTAGAAAAAAATCCTTCATGAAATCACATACTCATACTTGATGACACAAACATAAGGTCATAGGAAAACATACATATCTTGAATTTAAAGGTGCAGTAAGAAATAATGCTACCTTAACTTACCTACAACTTCACCAATGTAATAATTTTACTTTCTTTTCCACTATCTCATTCATAAGTAACAATTTGAAGTTATGGATATCTAGTATCATCCTCCAAAATTAGTGCTTGTCACTTTCATGAATGCACCAAATCAATAATTAAAATCCACTACGCTTAATGGACAAATGATGATTCTCTTAATGAAATTGATCGTACTATGGATGAGAAATCATGCACAATGTTAAACTGAAAAACATGACGTATGTTTGGATATATGTCAAAAAATAAAATTCTACATGGTATCTACAACAACATGTGTTACAGTCTATTCATTATCTAACATACCAAGGTTTGATTAATTTCTCAAAATATCTTTGGTACAAGTTCAATTCCATGTGCTCTTTTTAGAATCACTCATATAGTTTTGTTTGTGTCATGTCAAGCAAGTGCTTAATGTGTGGTTTATAATATTTACAACCTTTTCTCAACTTTAGTACATGTATTTTATCGATGATGGCCTAAAATTTTCTTGACAAAAAGATTTCACTAGATCCTTAACAACATCAATTAACTTCATGTTTGAGTGAGGCAACCTACCAATAAAGGCCCAATAATTTGTTTGACATGAGTCGTCCAGTTTTTCTCTTAGAATAGAATTTGTTATGAAAACAACTCCAAAAATAGAAGAAAAGAGATATTGATGCCTTAGAAATCAACCACTTCGAGGGGAAACCTCCTTTACATTACATAAATGAACAATTCTTGGATGATACAAATGAAAAAACCTCCTTTCTGTATATAGGAGTCCATGGGGTCACAATATAATCCTAGCCGAACTAACCATAATAATGTAAGGGCACAGAAATAACAATATGGGGGTTACAAAAGTACAACAACAATAATAAGGGGGCTACACTAACAACAATAAGGGACTACAATAGTAATATAGTGACCTAACATGCCCCACTCCTTCAAAAAAGTGTTGTCCTCAATGCTTGAGTAGCTTTGTATGCTTCTGTATAAAATTCTCATCCTCCCATGTAGAATCTCCAGTGGGTAAGTTCCTCCACTTGATGAGGTACTCTAAAATTGATCAATTTCATAGCTGTCGAGTTCTGTTTTCCCTGACTGCTTCAGGTTACAATATGATTTTTCCTTCCTCACAAATTTTTTGAAATATTATTTTAACTGGAATTTTTTCACCTATAACCTTCTTTAAGCATGAAACAAGGAAAACTGGATTCCCTCAATAAGAAACAAGAATCTCCAATTTGTATGCCATAACACCAATCTTTTGCAACACCTTGTAAGGACCATACTACTTTGGCAATAATTTATTATCCTTATTACCTTTCTTAAGGGACATTTTTTTGTAGGGTTATAGCCATAACAATACCCAGTCTCCTACATCAAAAATTCTCTCTCTGCAATGTTGATATGCATGTTGTTTCATTTGATTTTGTGCCAAATTTAGGTTATCTTTTAAGAGTTGTAGAACTTGTTGTTGATGCTCGATGTTATCTTCCACTGCTTGAACCTTAAATTTTTCTCTTAAAGATGATTTCATGGATGGTGGATGATATCCATAAAGTGCGATAAATGGGGTCATTTTTGCTGCAGTATGGAAGGAAGAATTATACCACCATTTAGCCAGAGGTAACCAATTGATGCATTGTGTTTGTTTATGAGATATAAAACAATGAAGATATCCTTCCAAAAATTTGTTCACTATATCAATTTGCCCATCAGATTGAGGATGATAACATGAGATATGAGCTAGTTGAGTACTCAAATAAGAAAATAATTGCGTCCAAAAATTTCCTGTAAAAATGGGATCTCTTACGCTTACAATAATCTTTGGGTTTGCATGTAGATTTTGAATTGTTTCCATAAATGTGTTATGAATATGATTCATAACAAATAGAATAAATACAAATAAATTTAATTATTAATAATCGAATAAGGATTATGTTAAGTAGTCATTAAGTTAGTGAAAAGGCATGTCTAAAAGACATGCCTAGTCATGAAAGGCCACTTGCATAGCTATACAAGTAGGGCCTCATTGTAAAATTTATCATCACTTATACATTTTTATATATAATATATTATTATTACTATGAATAACTATTGTGTATTTTACAATTCATTCAACAAGCCTATGGTTTTGTTGCTTCATTTGGTATCAGAGTGAGTTCCTATTGTGATTGCCTTCCACTGCTGCTGCTGCCTTCAACTGTTACAAGCGGTGTTGTTGCTGCCACTATGGTGCTACTGCCGCACTGAACGTTCCTTGAAATTGCTTCCGCTCAACGTCTTCATCAATGTTGATGCCCGATTTCAACAAAATGTCGATTGATCTTGAGAGTAAGATCAATAATTCTGATGAATTCACTAAAAGATTAATCGATCTTGAGGATAAGTTTACAGGACATTCTGATGACATCAAAAAATTTCAAGACACAACAAATCGGATAGAAAGACAAATTTGGAAAAGCCATAGCGAGTCCATAGACAATCATAACAATGCAATGCAGAAGTTATACACCATTTGTGACAAGATAAATCTGATGCAAGAACCAATATTCCTGAATATTGGACATAGTCAAAAGAACAATTCAGTCGATTTAGGGAATTCAGAAGATCTTGATGAGAATGATAAAGATGATGTGGATGAGGACTATCTTGAGAAACAAGAAAATAAACAATATCATAACAATGAGGGAGATGTTGGAAAAGACATTTTTCGCAAAGAAGAATAAAACCACTCAAAATTTGAATCCAATTGGAAATATGAAGAAAGAGAAGAAGAAGATATTTTTGAAAATAATTATGAATATGACATATTTAAAAAATAGAAAGTGGATTATGGGAAAGAGAAAGACGAATACCATGATAAAAATGATGAGAATAATGCACAAAAAATTATATTTAATGGAATTACATTTAATGGAAAAGACAAACTTGATCATAATAAAGTATCCACATGAATATGAAGGTGATCTCAACAACTATTATGATGTGAAGTATCCTAAAGAATAAAATACCTTCGAAGGTAGTTTGGGTCCTATAATAAAGTAGATTTATGAAGATTTGAAATCAACCACGAGGGAAGTGGCTTCACCTCCTCAAGACTTTCAGAAACCCTTGAGAACCCTAAAAAAACTGATTGATATTCTTGTTTGTGCAAAATATCTCGTCAATCATCTAGTCTGGTTATGGATAGGAAATGTTGTGGACATATGAATCATTGAATTTGAAAGTATACTGGGACCCTTTTTCCATGCCAACACTTTACCTGATGTGTTTACAATAAAATTACATGATGTTGGGCACAAATGTTTTTCTCAACCAAATATTCTCCGTCACGCATATTTACAGTCCACATACATCACAATAAATACGGTTATGCATCAGTTATATGAAGAACAATTCAAGATCCTAAACACGGACCATATACTAGGTTATGTTAACTCACCTGCTCATTGGATTGTACATGATATTCATATCTCTCGGGATTTGGAAGCTCTTCGGAAGAAGGTAGATATTTCTTGCCTCAATTGCGGGTATACCCTTGCCAACAAGAGGCAATTATGTTCCGTGAATGGATTTGACACGCTGGTCAGAGCTTTGAAAAGGTATTTTGATATGATGGGGCTCACAAATAGATCATAATTGTCGTACGACAGAGTTGAGATGCAGGAAACCCAAGATTTGTGCTGAGATATAGTTAAGCTCTTGCACAGTTTAGTTTTGAATATAGCGAGGTCGATGCTTTCTAGGCCCTTGTGCAACATCATGTGCATTGATTACTTCGAGGGCAGAGGCAAGAAAGACATCACACAAGATGTGTTATCCCAACTGTCTCGTTTCGCTCTATCCCGACAGTCATTTAGCATCGCTATCCTCATCACGATCAACTGAAAAACTGGTGGTAGCATGGTCAATCCATAATTTAGTTGGTCATGCCAATACATTGTTCCACTGTTGCAACTACCTCACATAGGGTTTTATCTTTTATCTCCAGAGAAATTTGTGTCAGAAATGTCTGCGTTATGTGCAGCCCGTAAGGCAGTCTTTTCTTTTGTGGCACCAGAGGCTTTCAGAGCCGTAAAGAAAATAATGAAAGGAACATCATGGATTTAAGACGCGAGCATATTAGTGACAGCAACAAAAATTTTCCAAACGTGTTATCTTCCGCTCCCTGTCAACCTATGACAAATCCTCGGTCTTGACAACCTACAAATAGTTACAACATTAAAGTGTGGTCATGTTGGGTGGATTAAACGTCCCACATAGGGCCACTATCAAACCATTTTTAGTCCGCCTCATGGTCTGCAGTACCCCGAAAAACCAGTGAAATTCCGAATGCCGACGTTTTACATTGTTCCATCTAGCCACGTCCCTCCTCGCCTCAGTGCCATCGATATTCGGATTATGCATCTGTTGTCTGAACTGACTTATTGTGACACCAGCCTACTCTGACAGACTTCCGCCCGATGGTCTGATGCATCGTTTTCAGTTGACACTGGCTACAACGCAGGATTACATTCACCCAACCGGTCAACACTCATGACTTTTGGGTTTACTGTTACGTTCGTTCAAATAGTCATAACGTTGGTGATTCATTACATTGTGCGGTTCATTCAATCGTATTCCACGTGTTATTACATTATCATAATATAATAATAAAATTATTATTATTATTATTATTATTATTATTATTATATATATATATATATATATATATTATTTACAATTATATAGATTAACTATATAATTATTTTAATTATTTAACGTAAAAATAAAAAAATGAAATGGTACAACTTTAATCCCAATGTCGTATTGTCAATGATTACACATGCCGAAATGATGAGGTCAAGTGAAAAAATTATTATCGATTAAGCTTTGAGGACAAAGCTTTTCAAAGAAAAGGGCAATGTTATGAATATAATTCATAACAAATAGAATAAATACAAATAAATATAATTATTAATAGTCAAATAAGGATTATGTTAAATAGTCATTAAGTTAGTGAAAACGCATTTCTAAAAGACATGCCTAGTTGTGAAAGGCCACCTTCGTAGGTATATAAGCAGTGCCTCATTGTAACATTTCTCATCACTTATACATTTTTATATATAATATATTATTATTATGAATACCTCTTGTGTATTTTATAATTAAGTCAACAATTCTATGGTTTTGTTGCTCCAAAATGCAGTAGTAACTGTACTTTCTTTAAATGGATGAGATAATGCACAAAAGTGTGCCTACTTGGTAATTCTATCAACTACCACCATCATGACACTCTTTCCTTTAGACTTAGGTAAAATTGTGACAAAATCCATTGAAGTCTACTCCCAACGTTGACTAGGAATAGATAAAGGTTGTAGAAGATGGGGGTCTTAATTGTCACAACTTTATTTTGCTGGCAAACCAAACATTCCGCCACAAAATTTTGAATATAATATTTAAGGCCATCCCAAAAAAAATATTTCTTCACCCTATGGTAAGTTTTTTAACGTCCTGAGTGTCCTCCTAACGGAGAAGTGTGCAATTCCAAAAGAATATTTTTTTTAGTTGGGAATCGATATAAATATATAAGCGATATTTGTACCATAAGGAATCATTTTTCCAACTAAATGTATCAGATGTACTAGGATATTGTTGCAAATTTTGAATGAGTGTCCACACTTCTTTTTCCTTCTTCCATTCATCTGTTGCTTCGATTATCCAATATGGTTGGATAATAGAAATGGAACAAAGCAACACTTCCACTTCTTCATCCTTTCTTGAGAGTGCATATGCAACAACATTTAGCTTCCATTTTTTGTATATGATTTCAAAGTCATAACCCAACATCTTTTTGACCCATTCCTACTACTCTTCTGAAGATAGTCTTTGTTCCAGAAAGTATTTAATACTATCATGATCACTTTTTATCTTGAAGTGTCTTCCCATTAGGTAAGGTCGGCATTTCTTTAGTGCATGTTGTATTGTCAGCATTTCCTTATCATAAATAGATTTATGTAAATATTTTTCTTTGATTGAAAGACTTTAAAAATAAATGGGTCTTCTTCTTGCATTAAAACAACAACAATTGCATTTCTCGATGCATCACATTCCACAATAAAGGTCTTTGTGAAGTCAGGCACAGGTAAGACCGATAGTAGGCACATTTCCTATTTAAGATGTTCAAAGGCCTTAGTTGCTTCAGGAGTCCATGAAAATGCATCTTTCTTCAATAATGTTGTTAGGGGTGCTGATATTCTGCCATAATTATTAACAAACTTGCAATAATACCCTGTTAACCTGAGAAATCCTCACAACTACTTTATGGTTGTGGGGAATTTCCATTCCTTAATGGATTTAATTTTGTTAGGGTCTACCTTAACACCCTTGTGAGATACAATATGACCTAGATATTCCACCTCTTGTACTCCAAAGAAAAATTTGGAGGTTTTTGCATATAATTGTTTCTCCTCTAATAGTTTGAGCACCTTGTCAACATATTGAACATGATACTTCCAAGACCTGTTGTAGATTAGTATATCATCAAAAAATACTAACACAAATTTTCTAGGGAAGGGTTTGAAAATGGAATTGATCAACCCTTGGAATGTATAAGGTGCATTGGAAGGGCCAAAATGCATGACCAAAAACTCATAATGACCCTCACGAGTTCGAAATTTTGTTTTTAGAATATCTTCATTCTTCATTCTAATTTGATGATATCTTGAATGAAGATCCAACTCGGTAAAATGAAGTGCTCCATGTAATTCATCCAGTAATTCATTAATCACAGGAATGGAAAATTTATCTTTAATAGTGAGCTTATTGAGCTCCCTATAATCCGGACAATGGGCCATGATCCATCCTTCTTGTTCACCAATATTATTGGAGCAAAGAAATAACTTTGGCACTATTGAATTATACTAGCCTCTAACATTTCTGCAATCATACGTTCAATTTCACTCTTTTGGACATAAGGATATCTATAAGGCCTGATGTTTGAGGAACACTTCCTGGAAACAAATGAATAGAATGATCTTGTTCATAAATATATGGGAGTCCTTTTGGAGTTTAAAACACCTTGGAATGATTGTCCAAGACTTTATAGAGATCTGGAGAAATAGATGATTTTGATGTTGGAACTTCTAGTGAGCATAATTGTGTAATTACGCCTCATTGTTCTTTATTCAGAATATTTTTCATGACATTAGAGATTATTATTATTCCCGACTTCCCTGTGATACCCCGCAATTCAACTTCCTTTCCTTTTGAAAAAAAATTCAAGAAAAGTTCTTGAAAATTAAAATATATCGTCCCCAAATATTGTAACCATTTTACTCCTAGTACAACATCAACATCTGCCATTAGAATGGAAAGAATTGGACTATTCAATACATATTCCCCCATTGTTAGCTTGATATTATGGCATTTCCCATAGAAATTTATAGTTCCTCCATTTGCAACCATCACATGACATTCTGGTGCTAGGTATAGGAAGAAATTTAATTCCTTGGCCACCTTACAATGAATAAAATTATGGGTACTACCCAAGTAAATCAACACTATTACCTTTTTCTTCTTGATATGTCCTTCTTGTTGATGTCTGAATGTGAACAATATCCAAACCCTTTTTCCACATAAATTATCAAACTGAGTGCATTAACTATTTCAAGACTAACGGGCACAGTATATGCAAGAGCAATGACATAATCTTCTATTGAACCACATGATTTAATTAATGAAAACAAGAAAAATATTGTAACATAAATTAAGATGGATTGCAGAATTAAAAAGGTATTCACAGCAATTACAGAGTTAAACTGGAACAATAGTTACAAGATCAAACTAAAATATGAAATAAACAAAAGAAAGATAAGACAACACTTGATCAGAAGAGTGGGTCCAACTCTCTGATCAGGGCTACCAAAAACTCACAGCTTACAAATGGGACAACAAAACATTGTGCATTCAATTAATTGAAAAAAATTCTTCTGTTACCAAATCTGTCTCTTCTTTCTTAACCCTCATTCACATCCCTGAGGCCCTCTTTATAAAAATGTACAGGAAATCATAGATTTCCTCTAACAACTAAATAACTACAATTATACATTTGTTACAATAGAAAAATAGTTGCCAAAAGGAAACCATGAAAAGCCTGAAATAGCGCTCGGGAAAGACAGAGTCTGTTGTGCTGTTGCAATAGGTTGAGATAATGCTGGGAATTAGGACTTGCTTCATGGATCCCAGCTGTAATTCCTTTACTTTTTCCAAATATGTGAAAATACCAGATTTAATATTTGCAAAGGTAAAACCTCCATGAATATTAATTCATTAATCAAATATTCCATGTAAGATAGTGGGAAGGGGTTTACCTCATGTGTTTTAGAATAATTAATGATGCAAAGAGATAGAAAAGTGGGCGAAAATGGGAGAGAAAGGTATACAGATCTGGTACCCAAAATCTCCCCCCAACTAGTCTATCTGCATGTCCTCATGCAACTCGTCGTCTCCTTAGATCGGGATTTGACTGACTGTGGCTGGCATGAAGCTGTGTGAGGTCATATTCTTCATCCATATTTCTCCTAGGGGGTTTATAACCTTCCATCAGAACAACATCCTTCCACTATTATAGTTCGACGTTGTATGCAAGAGTATATTGCTTTGTTGGAAACCAAATGAGGGGAAACTGAAACCTTAGCCCCATCCACCTAACCCCACAAGTCTGAGTGAATGCTACAAAACATGGCACTCTTTTTAGTGCCCATGCAAAGTTAGGTGCTCCAAAAGGTTCTAGACTTCTGATGGCTGAAGATGACAACATCCACCTCCTTTAAAAACTATCCTGTGCTTCCTTCTGGAAAGTTATTATTTGTCTAACACAAACGTGAGCACACCATTTCTGGGTTTTCAACATATGTCCTCTATGCCCCTCAATCTGTAAAAAGGTAAAATGTTTGTTATAAATATTTTTTGCCTAGCCATGCTGCCTCCTCATCATTAGCGGCCTTGTGACTTGGTTTTCTTCAAATGTATCATAGCCCTTTCTCCCTTTAATCTGATTGATGGTGTAGGAGGAAAAGGCTCTTAAATGAATACACCCCATGAATGGAATGGGGTTGAAGGCCTGATTGTGCCTTAAGAATTAACCATGCATGTAGAGTTAGAACATTAAGTGTTGTCCTATGATATCATGAATTTTCAAGATACGAAGAAACTTGATGGGGTCCTCAATTTCATGACAAATTTCTTTATATATACTCTCAAGACAAAAGAAAAGAAACTACTCATGAAGGAATAAGGTATAACTATGTGTGGGGGGTCTACAAGCCATTACCTGCTACACCAAGGAAAACATCTTCTCCTTGTTTGATTGCAACAACTGCACTTGTTCCTCTAACTCTTATATATTGGCCTTTTGTTTTCCTTGCCTCTACCATGCTTTATCCAACTGGTCTATGTACCCTGCAACGATCCTGGTAGCCTTCTCTCGAACCTGTATTATATCCTTTTTATGTCCATTTGTAGTGGACTGCCATCTATGGATTTCAGCAGCCACTAATAAATCCCAGCCCTCAAACAACTGTTCGATCGGACCAATCTATGTAGCTATAGAGGAGACCTCAATTTTTGGTTTTACTACCTTCCACTTATAAACTTTTACCTTATTCTTCAATCGAGAAGCTTGCCTCTTCAGCTCCCGAACTTCCTTCTTCAATCGCATGGTTTCATTGAACTAAAGCTAATACCTTTTCTTGAGAGGTAATCTTATTCTCTCACACTATTCAATCCATTCCTATTTGAAAATAAATTCCTCTCCTAGGCCTGTAACAAGCTCAAGAGGTGGTGGAATGTTGTCGATGTCATCAACTAGTTTTTCTGCTAGATCTCACTAATTAGGCTCCGTGTCTTCAGGGGAATTATCCTATATATTTACCACAGGAAATTCTATCGCTTGTTCAATGCTACCATCAACCATCCTATGTTTCGGTGTTTCTAGAGAAATTTTGTCTCCCTTGTGAGCCTCTGGGTGCTCTTGCTGAGATTCATCAGTCACTGGGCTGATATTGGCCATGTCCTTCCCTAGGTCGATGAAATTTAGCACTGGTGGAATAGCTATTTCCTACATTAATTGCTGGGATGAGTGAAACCCCCTCGCCCCTCTAGGAATTATAAATTGAAAAGGAGAATTGGGAATAGCTTCATCATCCTTTTCCCAATTTGGGCCAAACTTTCATGCACTACTACGTCAGTTGGGGTCGACGCTGGTTCCTGTGGAACAGTGTCACTTCTAAGAATCATTTCATTTCTTTCCTCCTATCCTTCATGCATTACTTCCTCACCTACAGTCGATACTGGTTCTTGTGGGATAGTGTCAAATTCATGGGTCATTTCTCCTCTGCCTTCATGTTCTTCATGAATTGCTTCCTCTTCTTCGATCGAAACTAGTTCGTGTGGAACAGTGCTGACTTCGGGGACTAATTATTCTCTCTCTCCCTGTTGTTGAGCCCCAAAGATGTCCTTCCCCTTCACCAAATTTCACTTCATTTCCTTTGTCCCTTATCAATTATAGGAATAAATGGTCAATAGGATTAGTTAAAGACACTTTAAGAATGTATATAATGACTAACTTGCTACAATTTTATCGTTTTGTTGTTGTAGTAATTTTTTACTAGACTTAGCTACAGAATGCAGCCATTCTGTAGCTGGTTGCCGATTCCGCAGCTGTCTTCATGTTCTCACAGGTTCCAGGTGTCACCTCAAATAAAAACGCATATGGGTGAATTCCAAACTTCATCCACATCATTCCTTGCTCCCTACGAAGTCTGAGCAGAATTCTACAGGTGGTTATGCACGTGGGAAACCAAAACTAAGAGACAGAATTCTAATAGGACAAGGACTGTACATATGTCTTTAATCATAGTACGAGACCTCCACCAGAGTTCTAATTTGATTTTAGTTGGGAAAGAAATTTATTCCTATTTTATCTCAAGGGAAGTTAGGTAATTTTCTTATAAAAATGACTCGAGAGACTGAGAAACGGCTAGCTAGATTTATGTTTTGTTGATAGATCTCAAAAGACCGTAATACTCTATTTTTGAAATACTTTTCCTTTAATGAAAGAAGCACTACTTTATTGTAAGATCTGAGGCAATATTGAGGATATTTGTATGCTGATCCGGTGGTAGAGGGCCGCTACTGCCCGAGAAGCTTTGTGCACATTGTTTAGATAAGTAATTTTAGCCTTGTTGCATTCCTAGTTTAAGAAATTTTCTGAACTTTGTGTTTTATACTCACTTGCATTGGATGCTACAGTCTAGTATTGTTCTCACGAATTATTCCAAAATATGACTAATATTGAATGAGATATAACTGTAGTATTTTAGGAATTAGTTGCTTTTTTCTGAACTTTACGTTTTTGTGCTCAATTACATCAATTGTTACAGCTAGACTTGTTCTTCTGAATTGTTCCAAAATATCCCTAATACTAAACGAGATAGGGTTGTAATAATTTAGAGATTAGTTGCATTATAAGTGTAGGTGTAATACTCCGGAGATTAATGGCGCGCTACTTCAGTTTCTGTTCACTGTATTTCAAGTTAGACTAATGGCACACTAGTTCAATTTTTGTTCACTGTATTTCAAGTTAGGATAATGGCATTCTAGTATAGTTGTGGTCACTGTATTTGAAGTTTGAATGATTTAATTTTAGTTCAGCTTTATCTATTGTATTTTTAGTTTCATTAGTTATTTTTGTTCCATTAAAATTCAAGGCCTTCATTATTTACAAACTACTGTTGTTATTAATCTTTTCCAACACATCATCATATGGACAGGAATTAGTGATATCAGTTCAAGTCGTTAACTGTTCTGCAATCTCTTGTAATTGTACAAATACCCTTTTTCCCAAAATTATTCCAAAAGACTCCTAACTTTTGAATAAGGCTTAGTAGTGACAATTTAAGTTGCAGAATGGATTAATTTCAGTGTCATAGGTTAATTTAGAGTAGAGTTCCTCACTATGTTGCAGACTATCTTTTCCAAATATGTTCCAACAAATTTCTAGCCATGGATAATATTTTCTCTGTGATCTTGTAGGTAATTGTTTACTTAAAAGAACCTCATGGCACTAACTTATCCTTTTCTCAAGCTATTCCAACATATTTCTGATGAATGAATTGGACTGAGTTCATGTTATGAGTCATTGAGTTCATGTTGTGAGTTATTTTCTTGTCAAAGTTTTGCATTTTCTAAGTGCCATACATAGTTTAGAATAGGTTTTTCTCTGTTTTAGTGTGACCAACAACTTCTCTTTGCCAAAACTTAGTTATTTTCCTCTTAGAATAAAAACACAAAACTAAAAACATTGGAAAAAAAACACTAAACACAACGTAGTGAGAAACAAATACCTAGGCACATATAGTGCAGTTCACTTCAACAGTTTACTAGACCTATTGACAATTTATGACCTCAATTTAGGAACACTAAGTTGAGCAGAAATTTTGGCGCCATTGCCGGGGAAGTGTAACTAGGTAACCTTGTTTCTTACCTCCCAAAAACAATTATATGCATAGAGAAAGAGACTCAAGGGGTAGATTCATAAGAAGCAGAAGCTTGATTCCTAGAACACCGCTTGTTTCTCCAAGACCAAGAGTTAGCACACCTCCAACTCAAACCCACATTCCATCCTTTACTGATCCTAGACTTCCAGAGGACTTAAGATAAGATATTACATTAGAAAGACCTTCCACTTTATCCACTGAACCTATCTTAAAAGAAGATTCAAGGACCCTTGCTAGAGACCTAAACTTTTCAACTTCTACAGAAGAATCAACTATGGCATAAGAAGGGGGAGGAAGAGTTTTTAATGGAGAACACACACTATTTTGAGGGGGTAGAGGTAGAGGTATAGGATAAGGAGGCAGAGGAAGAGGTAGAAGAGATATGGGAAGCTCTTTTGGATTTCCTATAGTAGAGGAAGAAACCAATGCAACTATGAAAAACATTTCACCCTCTGTCCTTCCAAACTTTTATGGACTCAAAACTGAAGATACTAAAACCTTCCTATTTGAATTTGAAGTCCAATGTAGAACCTATGACTACTTACAAGATGCTCAAAAACTTAAACTATTCCCTTCAACATTGAAAGGAGCAGCATTAAAATGGTTTATGAGTTTGATCAACAGTTCTATTAGGACATGGGAAGACATGAAACAAGAATTTCTAGAGAGGTATTTAGATTACTGTATGCCAGTAAACCATAAGGAAGAAGTGTTTAAAATATTACAAAAAGAGGATGAAAATTTGGAAGATTTGTTGGAGAGGTTTAACTATAACATCAAGAGGGAAAAAATGGAAAACTTAGACCAAGACACCTTGAAAGCTCTCTTGTTGAAGACAATTAGGGATGAATGGTTAGATATCCTTACCATGATGGGAAAAGGGGATATATTTCATCTCACATTACCTGAAATAGCTAAATTATGTATCAACCTTTCAAGAGGGAAATCTAAAACTAGAAAAGGACCAAGAGACCCTGCTCTTGCGAGGGCAAGTAAATCTACTTCTGGGACAGTAAGTAGGGCAGAAATAGGACATATTCTTGATGAATTCAAATCTGATATCTTGGGGAGTCTTAGTGAACAAATAGACACCCTTAAGTTACAAAACAAGCAGAAAACTGAATCTGATGCCTTAGCAATATTTTGTCCCAAATGTAGAAAGAAACATGCCTTGAGAGAGTGCCCTTTGGATGCAAAAGTTGTGGAGACTTGTGTAATTTTTTCAGAAAAACATGAGACCAAGAGTTGCCCTTCGCTTCCTAGTCTTAAAGCTTTCTTTCAAGAAGAAACTCCTACAAGTTCCACAGAATCTCTCAATTTTGTCTCTAGGAGACCTTGGCAAGGACTTCAAACACAAGGATTTCATGATCAGTTGTATAATCAACCCTCACCAAATTGGAATTCTTGGCAGCAACCTTGGCCCCAATTTCAAAATCAATCACAAACTTGGGCGCAAGGAGCACAAAATCCCTATGGAAGATACTTTCAGTATTACCAATATCCACCATCCTACCCACCATATTCACATTTTCCTCCTCAACAAAACTTTCAACAAAATCCTCAAAAAAATACACAAAATCCACAACATCACAATCAACCACTTCCATTACCATTTCCTCAGAAAAAAAATCAGTTGCCTACCCAACCCATACCAAACCCCAACAATAAAAATCCTCAGAACACATCCATGATAGAAGGCCAACAGTTTCCAACTTATTTGATCACTCCTTTAGACCTTAGTGATGTTCAACTTAGGTCTGGAAGAATACTTGAAAAGAGGAAACCTTATGTAATCATACAAGAGCAAGACAATTCTGAGGAAGATTCTCTATGGGTAAATAAAAGTCTTGAAGAGAACACATCTTTCCAAGACTCAAACATTGAAAAATCAAAACAAAAAGAACCAATAATTTCAACTCCTATATTAGAGCAGCCATCAACATTCACTTCTACACCTCCCTTTCCAGAAATATTACAAATTGATAGGGGTATATAAAAATAAATTATGGTGCCTAATTATGATTTCTTGGATGAGCTGAGAAATGTTTGTATTAAGATCCCATTATTGCAAGCTATCAAGGAAATTCCAATCTTAGCAAAGAAAATAAAGGAGTTGAGCATGAAGAAAACAGGAAAAAGAATAAGAGAGATAAAGAAAATTCAACTGGCAGGAAAAATAGCAGATATCATGATGGGTAAGATTGCTATCCCAAAGTATCTAGACCTAGGAAATCCAGTTGTTAAGATACACATCAATGGAATTGAGATCCAAAACACACTTATTGATTTAGAAGCAGCAATCAATATCATGAGTAAACAAATCATGGATAGACTGAAACTTCCTAATCTTCTTTTTACACCCACATTATTACAATTAGTAGACAGATCTATGATCAAACCTGATGGGCATAATAGAAGACATTCCAATGTCCCTAGATTCTTGGGAATATCCTGTGGATTTTATGATCCTAACTCCTAAGAATAATGTAGGAGGGCATAATATTATATTAGGAAGACCTTGGTTAGCTACAACTGATGCTTTCATTAGTTGTAGATCGGGTGATATGTACATCTCTGATGGTAGTTCAACCAAGAAATTTACCTTGTATCCTCCAGCAAAAACAATTACAGAATTGGATGATACTCAATGGATAGAGGATGAAGAATATTTACAACCTCTCTTCACAATTTCAGAAATTAGTGAAGATAGCCAGATTCTGAATACCTTAGAGAACTTTGAATCCTCTTTAGAATAAAAACATGAACAATTTCAAGAAGAATCCAACATTGAGTTTTTATCATCAAGACAAATGTCTCTCTATTCCATGGATAAATTTGGCAGCTCTACAGTCGAGATATTTCCAGGAAAAACTTTAAACATAAACAAGAACCTAGAGAAATCTCAACAAGCAGAGCTAGTCAAAATATTATAGAGATATTCTTCTGCAAATGCATGGGAGTACACTAATATGAAAAGGATAAGCCCCAAGACTTGCACTCATCACATCTATATAGAGGAAAATTGTAAACCAATCAGACAACCTCAAAGACGGATGAATCCAAATCTTAGGGAAATTGTTAAAGAAGAATTGCAGAAATTGTTAAATGTTAACTTTATCTATCCCATCTCAGATAGTCAATGGGTTTCTCCTTTGGTAATTGTGCCGAAGAAAAATGGTAAATGGAGGGTATGTATTGACTACTGAGAATTAAACAAAGCTACTCTTAAAGATCATTTTCCCCTACCTTTCATAGATCGGGTATTAGATACATTAGCTGGCAAAAAGTACTACTCATTTTTAGATGGGTTTAGTGGTTATAATCAAATCCAAGTAGCACTTGAAGATCAAGACAAAACCACATTTACCTGTCGTTGGGGTACCTATGCTTATCGAGTATTGCCATTTGGACTATGCAATGCACCTGCAACATTTCAAAGGGCAGTACTAGGAATCTTTTCAGATCTAATACATGATTGTGTAGAGGTATATATGGATGATTTCACAGTTTACGGAAACACATTTGAAGAAGCTTTAGAAAACTTGGAAATTTTTTTAAAGAGATGTAAAGAAGCAAATATTCCACTAAGTCACGAGAAGTGTTTTATGATGTTTACTGAAGTAATTGTTTTAGGAAATCACATTTCAGGGGATGGGATTAGAGTTGATGAGTCAAAATTTGAAGTCATCTCTAATTTATCTATTCCAAGTTGTCAAAAATATGTTAGGAGTTTTCTTGGATTTAGAGGATATTATTGAAGGTTTATAGAAAACTTCACCAAGATAGCATCTCTACTTTTCAAATTACTTACCAAGGACTCTAAATTCAAGTGGAATCCTGATTGCCAGTTATCCTTTGAGACCTTTAAAAAAAAAATCTCTGAAGCTTTGTGGGCCTATAGAACTACATGGAGAAGCACAACAGACCATACTCCTTATGAACTTGTTTTTGGAAAACAAGTTTTGTTTCCCATAGAGTTTCTGATTCAAAATTTTAAAATGGCATTTCAGTTAGGACTTGATCTAACAGAGGCACAAAAGCACAGATTGGAGAAGATTAATGAATTGGATGAGATTAGACAATATGAATTTTAGAAAACAAGTATAGTCCAACAGAAAAGGACTAGATGGCATGATAATTACATCAAGGAAAAGAAGTTCAAAGAAGGTGACTGGGCTCTCTTTTTTCATTCAAAGTTCAAGGATTTTCAAGGTAAATTTCAAACACATTGGCTTGGGCCATATGAAATTATAAGAATTTTTGACAATGGAGCAATAAAAATCAGGACAATAGATGAAGAGAAGGTCATTTTTCTTGTAAATGTTCATAGATTGAAGTTGTATCATAAGCCACTTTCAAGAAAAGAATTTGTCAAGAGATTCCAGGAAAACAGTGATGTGAAGTTAATGAAGAAGAAATTTTCTTCTTCATCAACTTAGTTGAATTTTTTGAATTCAAAAGCATAAAAAAATAAATAAAAATAAAGTATAAACATGAAAACTAATCACTGATTAGCATGTTTATACAGAAAAGATAAAGTGAAAATCAGAATCCTTCTGACACTTTAGCTTTTCAGATTGTTTTTTTTTCTGCAAGCATTCATTACAAAATCATAAGTTTCACTCCACCATGTCTCATTTCATTCATATTTAATTCACTCCATTCATTCATATTTCATTAATTCTATTCATCCATACTTCATTCACTCCATTCCATGGTCCATTTCATTTCCATCTCAGATTTCTAAATTTGATCTCTTTCTGCAGATTGAGTGTTACAAATCATAAATTGCAGACCATTTTTTATGTTTCATTCCACTTCACAATTGTGATTCATTTCATTCCATTACATTTCACCTCACTCCTAATCCATTTCACTCTATTTCATGATCCATTTCATACAACATTCCATTCCATGTTTCAAAGTTTCTACAGGTACATTCTGCAGCCAGTCAGACATTCCGCAGCCAGCTAGACATTCTGCATCCAAATATCTAGAAGGCAACTATCCAGTAATCATTTGATCAACATCAAATTGATCCTGTACACCTATGACAACAAGAAAAATCAAAGGATTTATGAAGACTGAAGAATCATTGATTTTCAAAGGAGGACAAAGCATATCAAAATCACAAAGAAATAAATTTTTTAAAGGAAAGGAAAAGGTAAAGTTGTAAAATTATTATGATGACTGAATATGAAAGCTATAGTATAGTTAGGTCATGTATGATTCAAAAAGTTGCTTTAAATTTTCGTGTTGATCATGCCTATTAAGCCTATCATAAAAATTTTGGACAAAATCCCTCCCACTCCGCCATTTCAAATCATCATTTAAAACTTAATGGTTAAAGTACTGAAGTGACCTATTCGGTCACGTCACCAGCCAAAGTATTCAGTGATGATTTTGAATTTCTCACGAAATATTTCCGCGGTCTTTTCTCCCATGATGGTTCTCAAACTCATTAATTCGTGTAAATCACCCTCACTACATTTCACTCATTCTATAGCCTCCTCATATCATCCTTCCGTAGCTAATTCCTACTGCATAAAGAGAGAACAACATCTTTGGGGTAAAAACAACTCTTTAACAGCCATTTTCACCATGGATAGAAGAATAGTAAATTGAAGGTTGAGAAGAGAAGCCATGGGTCTCATAGTAAGATCCGAACCAGTTGGAACCAAGTACTTAGAGGGCTACCCACAAATTAGAGAAATTATACAGTAGGCTAGGTGGTTGCAATTCTTGGAAAAATTTAATTGTTTTCATAAGGAGGTAACTAAAACATTTGCACTGTCCTTCAATGGAGCAGAGGTCGAAATAGGAGATATTAAATTCACTATTACAGAGGATTTCATTGTAGAAGCAACATAACTACCTAGGAAAGGAGAACAGTGGTTCAAAAATAGGGAATTTCATAATGAGGCATGGAGGAAAATGCTCAAAACACCAAGTATGGATGTTTCCATTTTTAAGAAGGGTATTCCTAGCTCAGCACTGAAGAATAAATGGTGGAATATGTTGCTCATTTTTCAAAAATTTATAACTTGTGAGGGAAGGTTTGGTACCCTCTATGTTTATAATATTTGGTTAATGATGCATTTCTTAGATAAAGAAATCAATTTACCCTTTTTCCTTCTTGATAGTCTGAAGAGAATGGCCTCTAATGTACAAAATATGGTTCAATTCCTGGAAACCACTTTGTACCACCACAACCTAGTTAAAATCCTAATTGAACATCATTTGAGAAAAGTGGGAGACAATTGGGATGAGTTTCTAGTAAGGAATCACTTTGAAGAACCCAAGGAACTTCCATCTGAAGGCAAGCCTACAAGAAGAAGCAGGAGAAGGAAAATTTCCAAAGCTGTTGAAACTAAAATTGGTAAGTCTATACAAGAGGACAGTGAAGAGATAATTTCTGAGAAATTGAATGAAATTATGAAACATATTGAAAAGGAGAAGATGATAAGAAGGTATGCCAAGGAGAGAGGTGAAGGACCATCTCAACCAAGACGAAGCCACAGACTTAGGGCTATATTGAAGAAAACAGGGATTAGACAAACGAGAATCATAAACATTGAGGATGAAGAGATGCCAACTGCTAGATCACCTGAGTACCAATATGAAGAGGATCTTGATGAAGGAGCTCCGGAGATAGACCCAGCACAACAAAAAATTTACAATTATGTTGAGACATTAGAGAAGAGAGCCTCAGAAAGTAGAGACAGAACTCCTAGCCCACCAGAATTTGAAATTGATATACTAAGAAGAGATAAATATGAGTTAGAAGTACTCAATAGGCATATAAATAATGAGAATGACATTTTAAGGGAGCAGGTTAAGCTGAAAAGTGATATGAATACAACTCTCTCTCTACAAATGGAAAATTGTATAAGGCTAGTGAGAAATTGAAGAAGAAAAACAAAAAGTTGAGCAGGGCACTTATAAATTTGAGATTCAAGTTGGTCATAAAGAAGCCTAGGAGGCCATTAAATATCAAGCAAAGTAGAAGAAGGAGCCTAGATTTCCTAGCAGAAGTCTCAGAATATATGAGTTGATTGCATGAGGACATGCAAAAACTTTGCAGTGGGGGTATGTTGAGCCCCAAAGATGTCCTTCCGCTTCACCAAATTTCAATTCATTTCCTTTGTCCCTTATCAATTACAGACTTAAATGGTCAATAGGATTGGTTAAAGACACTTTAAGAATGTATATAATGACTAACTTGCTACACTTTTATGGTTTTGTTGTTGTAGTAATTTTTGACTAGACTTAGCTACAGAATGCAGCCATTCTATAGCTAGTTGTCGATTCCGCAGCTGTCTTCATGTTCTCACAGGTTCCAGGTGTCACCTCAAAGAAAACACATATGGGTGAATTCTAGACTTCATCCACATCATTCCTTTCTCCCTACGAAGTCTGAGCAGAATTCTATAGGTGGTTATGCACGTGGGAAACCAAAACTAAGAGACAGACTTCTAATAGGACAAGGACTGTACAGATGTCTTTAATCACAGTACGAGACCTCCACCAGAATTCTAATTTGATTTTATTTTGGAAATACATTTATTCCTATTTTATCTCAAGGGCAGTTATGTAATTTTCTTATAAAAATGACTCGGGAGACCGAGAAATGGCTAGCTAGATTTATGTTTTGTTGCTAGATCTCAAAAGACTGTAATACTCGGTTTTTTAAATAATTTTCCTTTAATGAAAGAAGCACTGCTTTATTGCAATATATGAGGCAATATTGAGGAGATTTGTATGCTGATCCGGTGGTAGAGGGCCCCTACTGCCAGAGAAGCTTTGTGCACATTTTCTAGATAAGTAATTTTAGCCTTGTTGCATTCCTAGTTTAAGCAATTTTCTGAACTTTGTGTTTTATACTCACTTGCATTGGATGCTACAGTCTGGCCTTTTTCTCATGAATTATTCAAAAATATGACTAATATTGAATGAGATATAAATGTAGTATTTTAGGAATTAGTTTCCTTTTTCTGAACTTTACGTTTTTGTGCTCAATTACATCAATTGTTACAGCTAGACTTGTTCTTCCGAATTGTTCCAAAATATCCCTAATACTGAATGAGATAGGGCTGTAATAATTTAGAGATTAGTTGCATTATAAGTGTAGTTGTAATACTCCAGAGATTAATGGCGCGCTAGTTCAGTTTCTGTTCATTGTATTTCAAGGTAGACTAATGGCACACTAGTTCAGTTTCTATTCACTGTATTTAAAGTTAGGATAATGGAATTCTATTACAGTTGCGGTCATTGTATTTGAAGTTTGAATGATTTCATTTTAGTTCAGCTTTATCTATTATATTTTTAGTTTCATTAGTTAGTTTTGTTCCATTAAACTTCAAGGCCTTCATTATTTACAAACTACTCTTGTTATTAATCTCTTCCAACACATCATCATATGGACAGGAATTAGTGATATCAGTTCAAGGCCATAACTATTCTGCAATCTATTATAATTGTACAAATAGCCTTTTTCCCAAAACTATTCCAAAATACTACTAACTTCCGAATAAGGCTTAGTAGTGACAATTTAAGTTGCAGAATGGATTAATTTCAGCGTCATAGGTTATTTTAGAGTAGAGATCCTCACTGTGTTGCAGACTATCTTTTCCAAATATGTTCCAACAAATTTCTAGCCATGGATAAGATTTTCTCTGTGATCTTGTAGGTAGTTGTTTACTTAGAAGAACCTCATGGAACTAACTTATCCTTTTCTCAAGCTATTCCAACATATTTCTGATGAATGAATTGGACAGAGTTCATGTTGTGAGTCATTGAGTTCATGTTGTGAGTTATTTTCTTGTCAAAATTTTTCATTTTCTAAGTGCCATACATAGTTTAGAATACACTTTTCTCTGTTTTAGTGTGACCAACAACTTCTATTTGCTGAAACTTAGTTCTTTTTCTCTTAGAATAAAAACACAAAACTAAAAACATTGGAAAAAAAACACTAAACACAACGTAGTGAGAAACAAATACCTAGGCACATATAGTGCACTTCACTGCAACAGTTTACTAGCCCTGGTTGACAATTTATGACCTCAATTTAGGAACACTAAGTTGAGTAGACACCTATTCTAGCTGAATCGGGGGTGGTTCTTGTTTAACACCCCCGCTTATTTCGATATTTATATCTGCTTGGGCTGGTGATGCTATTTCTTGTGAAACAACATCGCTTGCCATCCATCTGTCTGATGTTCCTCCTTCCTGTTCTTCATTAACGAAAGTTGATGATTGTAAGTCAGCGTAAAATTCATGGACTATACCCATAATTCCTTCATCTGTAGGTTCTTCAGGCGAGGCTGGTTCTTGTTTTCCAGCCTCGAATATATCACCATTTGTTTCCTCCATTCAAATTTCTTTCGGTTCTTCCTGATCAACCTCCGTCTCCATTTCTTCGAGTTCTTCCTAGTATATTTCGATTTCCTCTGACTGTTCTTCTTCTGTTAAACCAACCGAAGATACTGGTTCTTCCTCCCTAGCAGCAATGATAGCTCCTATCTCTTCTTCCGATGACTTGCAAATTTCTGCCCAAGTAACTCGAAATTGAACTATTGCATGCATGACCAATAAACGAACCAATCCATGATTGGAGAGAACTGTCACCATCTGGTGCAAATGCTGAGCAGACTATGCCATATATTGTAATTATTTTAATAGAAACAAGGGCATGTTTAAGGAATGCACCCGAGCCTGCATAAATTGAAGGTGAGCTAATATTTTAAAATCATATTTGAACAAAGTTGTGGCCTGTTCCTCGCAAGTTATGTATTTCATTACAAAACCTGCTACTTCATTCCATGGATACAGTACATACTTGCACTCATATCCTCTACCCAATTAAATGACACTTTATCCTCCCTGCAAAAATAGTTAGGAAAATCTGAGAGAGGAATTCTCCGAGAAAACCACTGCTGCACTTACTGTCTCAGCCCGCTAACTTCTACAATTACTTCTTTTGTGATGGGAATTTCCAATCCTTTGACCCTCAAGTGATTCTCATCCAAATTAAGGTCGAAATCCATTGTGATTCGCCTCTCAAACCCATGCAATATATCAAACTAGATATCTAATCCTGCATTAACACAAACTTGCCACACAGCTAGATTGCTACGGACTAAGAATGTATTTTCAGGTTCATACTGCACAGTAGTCCGCCCATCCTGTGGAGGTTGTAACAACACTCTGGAACAACAGACCATTGGAAAAAGTGGTGGGTGCCAAATTTGGAAATAAAACATGGTGAAAAATGAGGAGTAGTAACGGTAAATACAAATGGTAATTCTCGAGAAATGAGAAAAATCATGAAAAGGTATGGTAACTGCGATGAAGGGAATAGTCATTATTTCGTATGAGGTGGAAGTGACTAATAAATCTATATCATATGCATATTGTGGATCCCAATGCATCTTTAATGAGTATATGTAAGGACCATGGGTTGTACCATCACACGAAGTTGTAATAATGGCTTTTGGAATCATCATGATGCCATCATTTAGTTATGATGACACCCCCCCCCCCCCCCCCACAAAATTAAAAGTTTTATCCTGTGGCATTAATGTATTCACATGGAATATTTAATTAAATCCATAAAAGTCAAGTGGAGACATACCTAGCAGCCTGCCTAAACAAAGTGACGGTTGGTATAATGATGGCACAGTAATGATGCGGATGGAGTAACAACAGTGCGAGTAGCAGCATTCAGAGTAACAACATATGGAGTAACAATAGTGCGAGTAGTAGCATTTAGAGTAACAAAATCTGGAGTAACAGAAGTGTGAGTAGCAGCATCTGAAGTAACAACATCTGGATTAACAGCATCTGGAGTAACAACAATGTGAGTAGCAAAATCTGGAGTAACATCAGTACGAGTAGCAGCATCTGGAGTAACGACAATGCGAGTAGCAGCATCCAGAGTAACAACATGATGAGTAGCAACATCCGGAGTAGTAGCATCTGGAGTTACAGCAGTGCGAGTAGCAGCAATCAAGGAGTAACAAAAACATGAGTAGCATCAATCCAGTAACAACATCATGAGTAGCAGCAACCAAGTAACGACATCATGAGTAGCAGCAACCGAGTAACAAAATTATGACTAGCCGCATCCAAGGAGTAATGACATCGATACTTAGAAAAAAATTTAAGCTTTAAAACATTAATCCTTAGTAGTAACTCCTGCAAAAATACAACAAAATAAATAGTAAAAATATTTATTAAATATATATATATATATATATTAGACCGAGGATGCAGAGGAAGAGTTCTCTGCATTGATAACCTTCAAACCGGATTTCTTGGAGAGATGTTTGATGAAAGTGTCCTTAGAGTTTGGGTAGTGGTATAATCTCAAGTGATGTCCATTTGCTATGAATGAAGCACGTGTATCATCAATTGTGACTAGCCTAACTATTCCATTATCAAATATAGTGTCCACCTCATAAGGTCCCATATAACAGGTACAAAGCTTTCCATTAAAATCCTTAAAATGGGAGTCATAAAGTAATGCCCAGTCTCCCCTATAAAACAACTTTCTTTTTTAAATTTATCATGTCATTGTATCATTTGCTGCTGAATAGAAGTAGTCATTTGGACAAACATTGAACGGATTTCATTCAGTTCATTGAGCCGAGCCATTATGTGTTTCTGGGCATCTGACAAGCCCAAACCAACTTGAAGAGCTATTCTCAACATACTAATTTCAAATTCTATTGGAAATAACAAGGATTTCCCGTAAACCAACTCAAATGGTGAAAACCTAGTTGTGTTCCGCCATGTTGTTTTGTATGCCTAGAGAGCTTCAAGCAACTTCTGAGCACAATCCCTACGATGGTATGCCACAGTTTTTGTCAAGATATTTTGCAAAGTCCTCTTTGTGCTATGGAGATGTCACCCTAGGGGTGGTATGGAGATGTCACCCTATTCTTGACCCCATATTTCTACATCATCTTTGCTATCATGTGTGATGTAAATTATTCTCCTCCATCTGAAGCGATATCCCTTGGAGTATCATAATGAGAAAAAGTTTCTTCAAATAGAAAATCTAAAACCACCTTCTTTGTTTCTTTGACAATAACCTTGGCTTCTACGCACTTAGTTACGTGACTAGTTCAGACCAAAATGTGAACCTTTTGTTGGGACGGTGGGTTGAAGGGTCCAACGAAATAAATAGTCCATTTCTCAAAAGGTTTGAGGACTACCTGTGGCTGCTAGGGAATTTCATCATCTCGACCAGGCTACCCCATGCACTGGAAACTATCACACCTCTGGATATAATTTTGATCATCCTGAAATATAGAAGGCCAGTAATATCCCATGTGTAGCACTTTATGGCCTATTCTTTTATCTTCAAAATTCCCTCCACAAGGATCATCATGGACAACCTTCAATACTTCATAAATATCATCCTCAGATACATAGCGCCGAATCTACTTATCAACTCCTATATGGAAGAGCTACCCTACCATCCAAGAATATCAGGCACTATGATGTATAATCTTTCACTGCTCCCTATATGAAAAATGATGAGGCACCTTCCCTATAGCAATATAGTTAGCAATATATACCTACCACAGAGGGTTAGAAGAAATTGAAAAAACATGCTCATCGGGAAAAATATCTTCTATAGGTTTACATTCATCACTGTTGTCCATTCTAGATAGAAAATCAGCAACTATATTATATTTTCTTGGTTTCTCTACTATTGTGATATCAAATTCTTGGAGCAATAGCAACCATAATGTAATGTGGCCAGGAGTGATACGTTTATTCATCAAATACCTTATTACTGCATGTTCATTATGTACAAAAGTATGATAGTTGGTGATGTAGTGCCGGAACTTGTTGATAGCATATATGACAACCAGGAATTATTTTTCTGTCATCGTGTAATTTAATTAAGCAAGAATTAAATTCTTGCTGACATAGTAAACTGCATATAGTGTTTTTTCTGAATGTTGTCCTAAGACTTCTCCTACTATTGTCTGAGAAGCATCAGCATGTATGTAAAATGGTAATTCCCAATCAGGTCCTCGAAGGATTGGAGGCTTGTAAACCAGTCCCTTGATTTTCGTGAAAGTTGCTTCACACTCTTCAGTCGACAAGATTTTTTTATCTTTTGTTAGCAATTGAAAAAGTGTATGTCCTATTTTAGAAAAATTTTCTATAAAGAATCTGTAATAACCAACACAACCAATAAAGCTACATACCTGTGTGGGTATCTTGAGTACCGGGAAGTGCAATATTACCTCTACTTTGGCTGGATCAACTCAAATTCCAGCAGCTAAGAGAAAATGTCCCAGTACTATTCCTTCTTCCCTCATCATATGGAATTTGACTGTACTCAGAGATACATGGGTCTGCTTACATATTTTGAGTAATTTTTTCAATTTTTCTAACCCTTCTTCAAATGATTTTCCATATGGAGTAAAATCATCCATATAGATTGCAACGTTGTCATCGACCAAATCAGAAAAAATTCCAAGAATTTCCCTCTAGAAGGTTGCAGGAGGATTATATAGTCCAAATGGGATGACCCTATATGCAAAGGTCCCCCGTGAACATGTGAAATTTGTTTTTATCATGCTCTTCTAGGGCTATATGGATCTGGTTATACCCGCTGAACCTGTTTAGGAAGGAAAATTACTTCTTCCTAGCCTTGGTGTCCAGGACTTGGTCAATGAATGGCAAAGGGGAATGGTATTTTTGAGTTTCCTTATTTAGCTCTCTATAATCTACGTAGATCCACCATTTACCATTCTTTTTGGGAACAATAACTAGTGGAGATACCCATTGGCTATCCGAAATGTGGTAAATGAAACCTAAATCCAATAATTTGTGTAATTATTCTTTGACAGTGTTCTTTAGAGCATGATTCATTCTCCATTGGGGCTGTCTCACAGGGCGGAAATATTCCTTAAAATAAATATGATGAGTACATAAATTAGAAGGGATTCCCTTCATGTTGGTATAATCACAGGCAAAATCTTCCTCGTGGTCTTGAAGGACTTTTAAAAGTTGTTTTGTCTGGGATTCTGACAGATCTGGGTTGATATTAAGTGTCTTTTCTGGTTCAATTTCAATCATAATACTATCATGGGATGTAGTTACAGGAATAAATTCAAATTCATCTTCTGGTTCAATATTTTCCTGTGTCTCATAGCTCATAGCAGATTCTAAAATTTGACAAGTTGAATTGGAAATAAAACTAGGGTCATTAGAAAAGTGTTAATGGTATCATCCTCAATTTTTGTTTTGAATTACAAGGCCTAAACAAAGGTGAGGATTGGTCTAACTTCTTCAATTTCAGGTTTAGACTCTTGTACTGGTAGAGGTTGCTGTCTAGCTAATAGTTTTTCAGATGGACTTGGCTCTGCAAGAGGGTAGAGAATAAGGTTCTTTGTAATCATCCCATTTGATATAATAATATGCCCAGATCGACACCCTACATAGGTGTCTGTAGTTGCGAGCCAAGGTCTTCCCAATATCAATGTAAGACCATTAACTGAGGATCGAGTCTGTAATACAAGGAGGTCCAAAAGATAATGCCATGAATCCACTAAAATAGTCACATATTCAAATTTCCATACTAGTTTAATTGTAGACCTATCTGCTAATTCCAAGATAGTAGGGGTTGGCTTACTTTTTCCGAGAACTAATGCATTCATTGTTTAAGAGGTAATAATATTAATGGAAGCACCCAAATCTACTAGCATTTTTGGGATTTCAACCCCATTGATTTGTACTCTTGGGATTGGGTTTCCCAGGATCCCCATATTTTATAGGCATAGTCTTTCCTAGCATGATTTTGAATAGTTGGACCCCTTTATTATTAGTATTAGGACTAGGATGGATAGGAAGCTTGGGTCAAAGGGTTGGGTTTCCTGGAGGTACATTGGAGGGAAACTAAAGTTGTGGTTGAGGCATGGATTGGTGAAATTGCCCAGTAGGAGAGGCTCCATGCCAATTCTGATTCCATGAAGGGTTTGAATTGGTCTGGGGAACCCATTGTTGCCAGGGGGATATTGATACTAATACCACATAGTTGAAAAAGGTACGAACTGGGGGACTGATATTAAAATTATTAAAATACTAAGATGGGTCCTGAGGCATACCTTGATTCATAGTTGGTGGTTGAGGTTTCCATCGCTTTTTCGGCCCCATGAATTACAGTTGATCTACCACATTTTCTTCACTTGCCCCTTGAAAAACTACATTTAGTCTTGGAAAGGAAGGGCACGAGATATTCACACAAGTCTGTTCATAGATTGTGAAGGCTTACACTGTGTTTAATGGGCATTCTTTCAATGGATGCTTCTTTATGCACTGTGGGCAGAATATAGCCATAGTCTTCTCCAATTCTATCTATTCTTGTTTTGCTTGCAGAGTTTCCATCTGGGAAGATAGTGTGCTTATGATATCGGTACTTAGGTTATCCAGTAGGTTTCTGATTTCTTCTTTTGTAACCCCTCCACTATAAGTCTTTAATGACCGAATTCCTTGTACACCTTTTGTAGTCCCTCATGAAAAATGAATGTACAACTCAAATATGGTGTCAAATTCTTCTTTCAAAACATCCCCCTATCCAAATTTTTTCAAAAGTTGCAGGGAATCTTCCCTCAGTGCCTAGAGAAGGATGATCTTCATGATATCTTTATCCAGGTCACCATGGCATGATCTCTGTAGTATATATTTGAATCGTTCCACACAATCTTCCATGTTCTTGTCCTCCTTCTGTGCAAACATAAAAATATCCTCCTTGATGTCACAAAATTTACAGTAGTCCTGGTATTTTTCCAAAAATATTTCTTTCATCGCATCCCATGAGGAAACAGTCTTTCCTCCTAAACCCATGAACCATCACACGAATGCCCCTTTAAAGTAGCAAGAAATATTTTTAGCTTTTGAGCCTCAACGATATAATCATATGCTCAATAGACAATGTCAAATTCAAGGAGTAATGTATCAGGATATTCAGAAGAAAGCCCGTGAAAATTAGGTAGAGATGTTAAATGAATGGGCTTCATTGGTGCATCCCCCACAATTTTTCCAATTGGAAAATCAATAGAAGAACTTGTAAGTGCCATAAATATCCTCAAATAATCACCTGGGATTTTGAATGGTACTGCGACTAGTACTTGGGGTGATTCTACTATAGGAGATTTCATAGCACTTCGCTGTTCTTGTGGCGACACAAAATCCTTCATGAATTCTATTTCCAAATCATAATTGTTTAATTCAACTGAAAGGGGTTTCATAGAACTCCCTTTCACTCGTGATGATGAAAACCCTTTTGAGGGTTATTCTTCCCAATTAAAATTGCTTAGTTCTTCTAACCCTCTTCTTGCTATTTCTTCCCCTTCTGCTAACAACAAGGATAAATCCTCCACTGATACTTTATTTATTTCTTCTTCTGTTCCTGAAAGGGTTTCCTGTCTTACCGTGGATGCCACTAGCTACTCAACTGACTTCCCTTCAGACTTTGTTTCCACCCTTATCCTGACAGCAACACGAGAAGACACCTTATATTCATCCTTTGCGATGATGTCCTAGATGTATGTATTCCTTCCCAGATCCCTTCCTTTCTTTAGGGGTATTCCTCTGCCCCTCTTATTCATATCTTTGTTCATACAATTGGTGGGAATAATTCATTAAAATAAAAAAATCACTCAGGACCTAGAGTAGGATAGATAGCTTCCTCCCTAGGACACTTCAGGAACTAAAGTAGGGTGATCAACTACCCTGCACAGGATGAGAAGTTGGCCCTTTCAGAAAAATAATAAAAAATTAGAAAATTTGAATGCTATGCTCAGGAATTAGAGTAGGGTAATGGATTCCCTCCCCAAGGTGAGAGATCGGTTCCAATGAAAAGGAAAATCAAAGAAAAATAACACACTATGCTAAGGACTTGGAGTAGGGTAATGAATTCCTTCCCTAAGACGAGAGATCATTTCTAAAAAGAAAACAATGGAAAAACAAGGAAAATAGAGCACTACGCTCAGGACTTGGAGCAGGGAAATAAATATCCTCCCCAAGACAAGAGATCGACCCTTAGATCAATTGGAGATCATGCTCTTGCACCTTGGTAGCCTTCCCCAACAATGATGCCAAAATGTGGGTGTCTAGATGTGAACAATATTCAAACCCTTTTTCCACATCAATTATCAACCCGGGTGAGTTAGCTATTTCAAGACTAACGTGCAAAGTATATGCAAGATAATTTACATAATATTATATTGAATCATAGGCTTTAATTAATGAAAACAAGAAAAATACTATAACAACAATTAAGATGGATTGTAGAATTAAAAAGGTATTTACAGCAATTACAGAGTTACACTGGAACAACAGTTACAAGATCAAACTAAAATATGAAATCAACAAAATAAAGATAATGTAACACCTGGTCAGAAGAGTATTTCTTCACAATCTATGTAAAATAATTTCTTCTCATCACACTTATGACCTTTAGTGTATTTTCTTTCACAACTGTAGCAAATCCCCTTTTTGTCTTTTTTCTTCCAATTGTTGTGGTGTTAACCTTGTAGGTTGTGGAAGTCTGGGAGTAGCAACACTTCCATCTTCAATTCAAGGAAAATCCCACGTAGCGGATGTTTTTGAGGAACCCCTTATAAAAATACCCCAGCCATCCATTTCAAGCAGAGGTTATTAGAGGAGGTCGACGGGCAGAGGTTTTTTCATATGTTTTTCATTCGGTGCGCTTATCATCATAAACCGCACCAGTGAGTTCAAAAAGAGAAAGTACTAGTGCACACAAAACATTGTCACACCAGACACCGTGTGCTCCATACACACCCACTCGGTGCGTCATATTAATGTAGTGCACAAGTGCTTTACAACTCCTCTGCACTGGTACCTCATAAAAAAGTGCACCAAAACAAAAACTACCAGGTGCGGTATTAAGAAACTGCACCGATGCACCCATAAAACCACGCACACCAGAACAGGGTTAAATAAACAAAAATATGGCCAAATTTTATTTTTTTTCACTTTTCTCTGTGCTCCATAGATCTCAATCACTGATGCAATTTATCCGTGTCTGAGCCACCCTGACATTTGTGCTCCTGTTGCACCCATTTCACGCATTGCTTTTGTGCATTTCCCCAATCTCCAACTTGAATTTTGAAAAATAGTGGGAAAATTTTCTTTTGCAAATTATACAACCAATATGCCTCCTCAATGGCCAAATGCACAACTATTTTTATTTTTTTTCCATAATTAAGTCTTTTAGTGGATAAGAATTTCAAATAACCTTAAAATTAACCATTTAAAAGAAAAGCAATTTGTCGCGCGGTGCGCTCGAGTCATTCTGCTCGCACCGGTTCATGATGCTACCTGTGAATTTATAGGCCACACCCCAACATGTGCTAGTGGTATCTGCACCAATTCAAGGGCGGTACTGATAGGTGCACCACGTTATTTTAATTTTTTTTTAAAAGTGTGGTGCGGTCGCTTACCGAGGTGCAGCGATGACCATGTGGAATAGTGGCAATGTGGTGCATTGACTGAAATATACACGGCAGGGCAGGTAATGTCTTCAGCACACTGCATTCTGTTTCGACAAGGTCAATGGTGCAGCCTGGTAAACTGGTGCTAAAATTATCCGCACTAGTTCTGAGGCAATACCATGTTATTTTAAAACTTTTTAAAAAGTGTGGTGCGGTCGATTACCCGGCCGCACCATTTACCAAGTGGAATAGCAGATACACGGTAAGTTGCCTAAAATATCCAACCTGGGATGGGTATTTTTGTCAATGCACTACATTTCGTAATTCGACAAGGTTAACTGTGTGGCCTATTAAAATACCACACCGTTGACTATGTAATGATAGAAGGAGGTTTGTCCGTTGAATTAACTATATGCCCTGGGGCATAGAGTTTAGTTAGTGTTCCGCACTCCTGACACTATACATAGTCAACGGTGCACTGAAAATTTTCAGGAGCACCACTGCTGGTGTGTTGAATATTTCCGGTGCATTTTCACTAATGTGCTCCATAAAAAGATGCATCAGGACTGGTAAATGCCTGTTTTTTCACACACTAACAATTTTTTTAATTTTTTTAACAAAAAAAATTATATATGTATATTTCTAAATACATGTCTCATTTAATAAAAGGAATTGTATTTAATATGTCAATCATTTAGAGACTTGAAAGGAGATAATAGGGGGAACAACAACAACAATAGGCGGACCAATATAACATGGTTTACATGTGGGAGGCATGAGGGAGGGAGAGAGATGCATACCCTCGCCCTATTACAACAGCTACCCAAGGGCTCTTAAGGCAGGTAGGCATCCTCAAGGTCTATGAGGAGGCTACTTCCCTAAAGGGCCATAGTTTATTTTTGAGACATCTTATCTGCAGGTGGAATGCCCACCAACAGGCTTTTCGAGTTGGTTGTAACTAGTGGTACATGCCCACGGAGGAGGATATATATTTCATTATAGGTCTATCATGTAGAGGGGTGGATTTTCCCTCATTCCCAGAGGTTCCACCTGGCTATGTAGCAGGGATTCAGTTAGTGTAATCCAAGAGATACATTGGAGAAGATGTACTCTCTCCTTTATATTTTCAGGTCTCTGGAGGTTAGTTACGTATTGGTTCATTTGGTAGTTAGGAGGTGAGGTGCCTCTCTCTTCTCATTTTGACCATTCTGCATAGCACCAATGACGGGAGAAAAATTATTTTCTCACTTCTATATTATGACATTGATTCTTTGGCACAAGAGCTAGGACTTGTCAAGTGGTCTGCCATTATTTTTTGGAAGTTCTGTAAAACCTTAGATAGATGTCGTGATCATGCACAAGGGAGGGTCACATTCCCTTTTTCTTCAGAGTTTTTATTTTTATTTTTTGAGAGGCTCCCAGAGACGAGTCCTACTTATGTTTGGCAGCCTTGTAGGCCAATGTTTGAGGCACGGATGCATGTGTGGGGGTAGATGATTCCCAAGAGGGGCGAGACTATGTTTTCTACGTATATATTGAATGATGCACTAGAGTTGCTAGTCAGTATTGACGAGAATCCCTTCATTATGGTCCCCTTTGCTTGTGGGGGTTTGGATTGACGAGAGTGTGCCAGCATCCTCTTCACAGTTGATGAGCTGTTGGATGATACAGGTAATATTACTTTTTTATTTAAATTTATTCTAACATGTTCTTTAACTTTTTTTTTTTAAATTGTGTAATGAATTTGTCTAATTATTGTTGTGTACTTGTATATGTTTTTCATACATTGGGTATTTTGATGGCAAGGACATACCGACACCACCACGTGATCTAGGTGTGGATCCTGATCATGATCAAGGCATGCCAGATGTCGAGGATCATAAAGAGGCCGATGCAGGGATATCTGCTCCTACTGGTGTGCTAGTACTGCCTTTTGCTAGGCGTGGTCAGCTTTATAGCATATACCGGATGGAGTTGGGCGACCAAACACTACAAGAAAAAAGGACATTGGTGAGGGTCATGCTTGTGATGGACCTTTAAGGTCCGTCACCAATGTCACATATGGTGACGGTCCTTAAAAAAACGTCATTGTAAGTGTATATAGTGATGGTCCTTTAAGGTTCATCACCAAAGCCATTTTCAATGACACTTTTGGTGAGGGTCGTTAAAGGCCCATCACCAATTCTCTCTTTGGTGACACTTCTAGTGACGAACTTTTAATGACCCTCACCAATGCTCTTTTTGTTACTTTTGGTGACGGTTAAAAAATTTTCGTCGCCATTGATCATTCCAATGAGTTTTTGATGACGCTGTATGCCTCTTAATATTTTTTTTTTCAAAAGATAATAATTTAAGGCCATTATTGTGGAGTATTTTTTATGATATTTCCAAGGCAATATTGGTTATAATCAATCAATTTTTTAATAAGTAATTAGTATGTATCATTTCCCTCGAGTAATCACTAGTCGAATAGAGTTTTCCTATGAGTCAACACATGATTCATATCTATTAATTTTATTATCTATAAAATTCTTTAGATAAAGTCTCACTAGTGTGTATAGGAAATATATTATTTAATACATAATCAAGCTCTGCCAATTCTATTAATGAGAACGACCTAACACTCCTCAAAAATCCGGGCACACCTTAAATTAATGCTTTGTCACACACTAACATTTCTTAGCACCTCACATGTCTTGGAACATCTTTGTACCTAGAACATCTTGTCATGAAACTGATGCCCAAGCACATGGTGGCATGTGCTAGCACAACATGGAACTCTCCTAGCATGTGTTAGCATGCATATAGTCCCTAGCATGCCCTGGAACACCTTGGTTGAATGCATTGACATACATTAGGTGCACTTGGCATACAATGCCACTTGGCATGTATTGGGACCTATTATTAGTGTGACTAGCATGTCCCTTTTGAAAAAGATAAAGTCCTGACTTATTGACCCTCTTATGTGTTTATTTCCTTACATTTTGGATTGATTCTTCCTTTTGTCGCCTTGACACTTCTTGATGCATATTGACATACCTTGGCACCCTGCACATCCTTAGCACCTGACATGTATTGGCATATCTTGGAACTATTTGGAACATATAATTAGCACACCTTGGAACTCCCTAGCACACTTTGGCACTTCTTTACATGCCTTGATATTCCCTAGCATGCCTTACCAATGCTTAGCATACCTTGTCACTCCCTCCTTGGCATGACAGCTAGCACTCATTAACACTAGTCCCTGGCACATGTTCCTCATATTCATTAAATTCCATGAATTTTGACCTAGTGCTCCCTTAATGTTTTGTCTTATTACTCCTTAACACTCTCTAGCACACCTTATTAGTCTTCCACATGCCATTCCACTTCATAGCATGCATAACAGTCCCTGACACATATTGGCGCTTGGCACGTGTTGGTGCTTGGAAAGTCTTAAAATGTATGGAACACGTTGAGATGCCTTGGTATGATTTGGCACGATTTAATATTAAATTTATTTTAGATCAATTTTTGGAAAGTATATGAGAAGCAACAAAGGAAGACTTGGCACTTAGAATGCACTAAGACTTTTCACTTGGCACCTATTGGCGCATAGTCATGTTGGTGTGCCTAGCATACCCCTCTTAGAAAAGGTAAATTGATGACTAATTAACCCTCTTATGTGTTTGTTTCCTTGTAGTTTAACTTGTTTCTCCCTTTTGTTGCCTTGACAGTCCCTGGCACGCATTGACACACCCTTGCACATCTCGGCATGCCTTATCACTTGGCTCATCTTATCATGTTTGACATGCCTTCGCACTATCTGGAACATCTTAGCATTCCCTAGCATGCCTTGGCACTCATGTCCTCACAACAAGCCTTTACATTTTTTCACGACTTGGGAACCCAATCAAGTCCTTGGCTACTGTAGTTCATGTGAAAACGTTGGCCTGCTTCAAGCCCAACAAATTGACCAATTGCACCTACTACAAGTAGATTGTGCCTTGTTCACCTAAGAACTGTCTATAACTCATCTTATGCTACTCATGTCCAATCTCGACTTGTCCCACTTAACTATTTACAAAGACAAGGATCACATGATCTAGCCATGGCTATAAAACAACTAAGCAACATAGCTTACACAGGCAATATTTCATATGTATCTTTAGTTCATATAAACAATAGAACATTAACTGAGAGTTTGCAAGAACCACAAGATTCAGAAGGCACACAAGATATAAGCTGACACAAGCTGAGTGCCCCAAAACTTATACATAACAATGTACAATATGCAATTATCTAAAATAGTTTAAAACATGAGCATGTATCCAAAGTGTGCCACATCTCATATAAAAAAAATAACTAAAGGAAAAACAATGTTGTGCCTAGCACAAAGTGATCTCCCTTTGTCTAAAATTTCTATGTCGAACCCCTTATAACAATCGTAGGCTTGCCTCCTGTAAATCCTATTCTAAACTTCTCCTAACACACTTCGTTCTTAGCACATTTGAATTCACTAACACTCCCTTGCACACACTCTTATTTGTTCCTTTCCATGCATTTTGACCTAGTTATCCCTTGATATGCCCCAACACTCCCTAAAAATTTAGTTCAACATGCATCGGCATTGTCCGACATGTGTTAGCATGCATTTTCATTCCTTTGCATGCCCTAAACTTCCCTATATATCATGCCCTCACAGCTACCCCTACTTAATTTTCGACTTGGGAACCCAACCAAGCCCTCGCTTGACTACAAGAGCTTGACCAAGTTATAGTTACCACAACTAGACTATATTGTTGAATTGTGTAGCTTGGGAGGTACTCCACAAGCCTAGTGATATGGCTTTGTGTGATTTTGGTCACAAAAGTCTTTGTGGAAATAGAAGCAAAGAAAAGGGATTTTGGACCCAAGACAGGCTTTAAAATCTAAAAGAAAATTAAAAAGGAAAATGAATATTTCCTAAGGTCTAACTCGATAAAATCCATAAGTTCTAGAAGGTTCCTAAGAGGTCTACGAAAAACTATTTAAGGAGTCCTTAGGATGAAGGAAATACCATCAAGTGAGAAGGAGCTCATTTGATAAGGGGGCGAAGAGACATGTAGTCCTAAATAGGCCATGATCATTATCATGTATAGCATTCATTAAGACGCCTCAATATGCTTTCGCAGGTATAATATTAAAGTTATTTGAGATTAGTTATTGGAAAGTAGAAGAGAAGTAATAGAGGATGATTTGGCACTTAGAATGCACTAACACTTGGCACTTGACACTCATTTCCACCTAGTGTTGGTGTGCATAGCATGCCCCTCTTGGAAAATGTAAATTGATGACTTATTAACCCTATGATGTGCTCATTTCCTTGTATTTTAACTTGTTTCTCATTTTTATTTCCTTGATAATCCCTGGAATGTATTGTCACACCATTGAAGATATTGGCATGCCTTAACACTTGACACATCTTAGCATATTTTACATGCCTTCGAACTATCTGGCACATGTTAGCAATCCCTAGCATGCATTGGCACTCATTCCCTCACAAATATCCTTACATTTTTTCATGACTTGGTTACCCAATCAAGTTCTTAGCTACTCCAGTTCATGTGACATTGTTCTGCTTCAACCGTAACAACTTGATCAATTACACCTACTACAAGTAGATTGTGCCTTGTTCACCTAAGAACTTCCTATACCTCATCTTAGGCCAGTCATGTCCAAGTTTAACTTTTCCCACTTAAGAACTTACCAAGACAAGGATCACATCTAGCCATGGCCATAAAATAGCTAAGAAACATAGCTTACATAGGCAATATTTCACATGTATGTCTAGTTCATATAAATAGTGGAGCATTAACTTAGAGTTTGCAAGAACCACAGGATACACAAGACACACAAGATATAGGTCGGCACAAGTCGAGTTCCACAAAACTTATACATAACAATGTACAATATTGAATTCTCTAAAATAGTTTAAAACATGAGAATTCGACCAAAGTGTGCCACATTTCATATAAAAATAATAGATAAAGGAAAAATAGTGTTGTGCCCAACACAAAGTCTCCCTATGTTTAAAATTGCTTTCTCGAGCCTGTTTGCACTCTATAATTTAGAAGATTGGCAAAACTAAACTATAAAGAACAACATCAAACCGCTTTGGAGTCTAGGACCTAGCCTTCTTAGACTCAGAGAGGGCTCTCTTTGTTTTATGATTTAAATTGATTTAACTTGCTGGTTATACGTACTGATATTAGGCTAGTTAGAGTAATGGGGGTTGTTTTTTTGATTGATTGTGTGGTTGGATAGATAGGGTTGTAGAAGCTATTCTATTGGGCAATGGAGTCAAAGGCTGGAATGGCACATCAAAATCAAGAGCAAGTCACAGGGCAAGCTAACTGTGCTAAGCGGATTTTAAGAGCTGTATGAATTATGAGGTGAAAGAAACAGTAAGGTTTCGTAGTGTCTAAAGAGCAATTAAGAATTCTTTAATCAGACTTCAACATAAAACATTTAGATTGTAAATGTAGATAGAATTAAGGTGCTCTGACAACGAATCTTAATCTAAAATTTCTGATTTACAATTAGATGAGAAGATACACAACATAGAAAACAATGGAAGCATTTAAACAAAGATGAAACACATCACCATTTTGACACAACTCAAGAATCCTGTAAACAGTCTTTGATTATTGATGTCCAGCTCCAAAAATTAAAGTGCTTCAATATTAGTTCTTACAATACAGGTGCTAAAATATCCAACCTTTTATAATGAGAATTCTAGTGGTATTTAACTAACAACTAAGTCAGTTTGCCCTAATCTACCCTGGAAAACTTTCATTGATTACAATTTAAGCAAAAAATGGACAAGTATGGCCATGCAAGGCTATGATGAGGTGAATTTGTTAGCCACCATTGGTTGTATTAACTTCAATTACCCTTCTTGAATTATAAGGTGAACACAATTGGGCTTTTAAAATTCCAAAAAGACAAAGTGAGGCAAAATTGATGTCTGTCCCAGCCTTTCTTGCACCGCCTTGGCTAGATCATTAACTCCAGTGCGGCATTGATTGCTTTGTTGTCCTAATGTCATATTGTCTGGCACTATTTTTATGGAAAATGGTTGCCAAAATATATTATCCTTGTTCACATCTAAGAACCATCATCAAAAAACAAATTCCTGAAAATCTTGTGATGTTTGTCATGCCGTGAAAAATGGGCGAAATTGCTGAAAATAGAGGTCAAATCAGACATTTTTTTGTCCCCAATGGTGACACTTATGAAAAATATGAGATATTTTATTGTTCTTTGCCTCGTTCTGGTCAAAAACCTCTCTCGGATTTTCAAAATTCATCTCCAGCGCTCCACAACAATCGCCGCAAAATCATCACCAACACAGAAAAAACGGAAATTCGAAAAATAGGGCTAAGAGATGGCTTTTGATTATCCCAACTGAAGACACCTGTTCAAAATCTGGGAGAGGATTTTTTTCTTCAACTTGTGCTGAATAAAAACTTCTCTCTTTTTGTCAAAATTCGTTCCCATCTGCCAGGAATCTCCCTCGAAAACGAATTGGTAAAACTGGCTAAAAAATGGTTTTTCATTTGGGGAAAACGGTTTTGCAGGAGAAAAGTGGTATTTCGAACCCTTATGAAGTGGTAAGTGGTAATATAAAGTGGGGGGGGTGTGAATTCATGAGATATTGACACATAAGGGGGTACCTTTCTTGAAAACCATTCGTTCCGGACCCCCCTTCAAGGAAAAAGTAAGGAATATTGTAAAGGGGGGTCAGAATGAAACGTAAGCCGTTGGATTTAAATATGACGATGGCGTAATGAGGTGGAAAGCCTTTGCTTATTGCCGGGTCTTTTGGCCTATTTATTCATGAAATGAGCTATAAACCTCGTAGTCCCTAACTGACCTGTTATACACACAAAACATAGTGACAACTCGTTCACCCAGACCTAAAATTATGTAGAATTTAGTTATGAAGTGGCATTGCATCTGCGCACTTCGCAACCTTTACAGTTAATTAGTTTATAAAGAATACGATCAGCAATGTGATGCGATGGGGTGGTGACATGGAGGGTAAATTATGTGGAGGGTAAGTGGGATGGGACCGTAGTGCACATCGCAATTCGTAGCGTTTAGTTATAAGCGTGGAAAATGTAAACTCTAAAATCTGCTAAGTACGATGCGCGGGAGAGGAGATGAGTGACGTGGTAGGGAAGAAGTGGGACTGGATCGTAGGTGTACTTCGAAATTCTTAAGTTTTATTTATAATCTGTGGGGTTAACTCCTTAAATTTGCAAAGTGCGGGGAAGAGGGGCCCACTGGCATTTGGTGGAGTGTTATGAATCGACGGAAGGTTTTTAAGCGGTCAGTGTTATGAAGTTTTATATGATATAAAAATGTATTGCAATGGCTATGTAATGGGGCAGAGCTGCTGAGGTGCGGCCGACTTACCGCATCACAAACTAAATAAGATAGATTGTGGGCGCTCACAAGGTAAAACAATGCGATGCGATATCGCAAATCAGCGATTGCATTATTTAAATTTTAGTTCCAATGCCAAATACATAAAGTCTGCGAAATGCGATGAGGGCCCCACTTTGATCATGAAAGGCGGAAGAAAGGTAAGGTAACGTATATTTCAAAATGGAAGAGAAGCATGGCAGGGAATGGGTTTCAAAGAATGGGAGAATATGGAGGAAACGAGGGGGACAAAGAGGGTGAATGAAATGAAATGGAACGAGGGAAAAAATGAAGTTTGATCCCCATCACACCTTGCTAGCAACAATTTTTCTCCTTTCCACTAAACTATAAGGAAAATTGATTCATTTGATGCTCTTTGACAGTCAAGGTCTCCCTTTATTCTCTGAAAATAAATGACATCCATAGAATATTATTTTCAGTATATGAAAAATATTCTAATTAGTGATCAGTCACCTTGTGATACTGTGAAATACATGAGTCTAATAGAGCCCCTTATCGCAATCGTAGGCTGGTCTCTTACAAATCCTATTATGAACTTTTTCTAACACACTTCATCCTTGGCACACTTGAATTCACTGAGACTCCCTGGAACACACTCTTATTTGTTCATTTCCATGCATTTTGACCTAGTTCTCCCTTGTGATACCTTGACACTCCTTGACACTCCTCAACATGCATTGACATTGTTCAGCATGTGTTAGCACGCCTTTTCATTCCTTGGCATTCCCTAACCCTTCCTAGTTATCATGCCCTCACAACTACCCTTACTTAATTTTAACTTGGGAACCCAACCAAGTCCTCGCTTGACTATATGATCTTGACCAAGTTACGATACTACAACTAGACTATGTTGTTAAATTGTGTAGCTTGGGAGGTACTCCAAAAGCCTAGTGAGATGGGTTTGTGTGATTTTGACCACAAAATGTTTTGTGGGAAAATAACCCAAGCGAAGGGGCTTTGGACCTAAGATGAGGTTTAAAATCTAAAATAAAATTAAACAAAAAAATAATATTTCCTAAGATCTAAGTATATAAAATTTGTAAGTTCTAGGGTGTTCTTAAGAGGCCTAGCTAGGAAAAGCTATTTAAGGAGGCCTTAGTATGAAGGCAAGAACATCAAGTGAGAATGAGCTCATTTTATCAAGGAGGCTAGGAGAGATGTAGTCCTAAAGTAGGTCTAGTTAGAGGTTTGAGTAAGTGTTGCTAAAGGGAGGCCATGATCATCCACCAAGAGTAAGATCATCACGTGAGGGTTCACAAGAATGTCACATACCTTAATGGGTTCAAGATAGGAAGTAGGATGGCATATTGTGGTTCTCTTAGGGCAGATAAAGCTCAAGAGAGGCGACTCATGAGAATTTGGGCATGTAATTTCAGTGGTGTTTATGTGTGAAGTCCGCATCAAATTTTGAAATAGTAGAGAGGGTTGAGACCCTACCTTGTGTTGGTTACTCGGTTGCGAGGTATGTGATAGATATGAACACAAATGGAGGAGGGTATGTACTAGAATTTAGGGCCAGAATAGAAGTAGTCACAGGTGGAATATTGACTGAAGTAACTGCAGTTTGAGGGTCGTAGAGATTTAAAGTTCAAGTCAAGATTCAGTCAAATAAATGACCAGAATCTATGGATCCATATGAGCTAGGCCGAGTCTCTTATAGAGGAAAGAGTTTTATTTTTTTCTATGGGTGGATATGGTTTGTTCTAAAGAAATTAGAATAGAAGTATAATTCCCTATTAGGGAGGTTTCCTAGCATGTTCAATCCATAAGTTATGTCATTAATACTGTGACAAATTTGCATAGAAGAAGAGGGGTTGTGACCCTTGGAGAGAGGTTTACCTCTGCAATATATACCACAAATTTGGAAGATGGTTTGCATAAGTATGTGTAGAGATAGAAAATCCAAAGGAAGGTGGAACCTGAGTAGAAGATGGAGCAGAATAAATGTGCCATATGAGGAATGGATTTACATGAAGAGGAGTTGATTTTGTTGGACTGTCCATAGAGTTTTGGACAGAGATTTGAAGCAGCCTATAAACAGTTAGTGAATGGACTGTTAATGGATGATTTGTGACCCTAGTTCAGTCATCTACAAATTGTTAGAAGGATGATAAGGTGAGTAGTTCAGATTTTTTCAAAGATTGGACAACATAAAATTGGCACACAAGAATAGTGATTTTGAGAGGACTCAAATCACTATTAGGTGGCATATTTGAAGAGACCTAGATGAGGGCAGTGTTGTGGGAACTAGATCAGTAAATTTTTTTATTGTGGTTGGGAAAATTGATTGCAGTCCAAGTACAATTGGAGGGTTGTTAGGTGATTGTCAAAGAAGAGCTCTAAGTCTCGTACTTGTGAAGGAAAACAAGACTGGTAGAAGGGTAGGTGTATTGGGCCTAAGGACGTGTAGAATTTGAAGGACTAAAGTAGCAGTCAAATGGACTAGCCAACTAACCCTATTTCACTGTATTGTAGAGTATTGTGTCATTGAGAAGAAGGGAAACCTCCATATCCCTAGACTTGTCATCTTGGAGCAGCAGTATGGCAAAAGTGGGTAGACCAAAGAGTTGTTCACAACAAAGTTGTGAATAGCTAATCGAAAACTTCAAGTGTTGGAAACCTTAAAGGAAAAAAGAGGTAGATAGGGGGAATTGTTTTTTGAGCCGAGTTCAGTAACATAAAGGAATTTAGTTCATTGATAGAGGCAGAATGAGGAGTTTCATAATGGGAGGAAAGAGGTCCTGCCAAATGTGTTTAAGACATGTGGATTGAAAGGGCTATGTGTGTCCACCATAAAAAATTGGGTCAAGTGTTGTCTTGTTCAAGGTATATTGGTTGTCAAAGGAGTAACACCAGGCCCTAGTTGTATTCCTTGTATTAGTGTGACTGTAAAGGGCCAACATCCCTAGTGCAAGAGCTCTAGCTTATTCTATTACATTTTGTAATTTAACGAAGAAAGTTTTGAAAAACTTAGAAATTTTCATGTGCACTAATTAATTCCCTGATGTGTGTAGATTTCATTGTGAAAAGTTGATGTGTTGTGTCACTTGAGTGTGTTTTCATCAAATATTCTAAGACCAAACACGAATTCTTATGTGTCATGGAAATTCAACATATGCCTTGTTCACCTAAGAACTACATGTAACTCATATTAGACTACTCATGTCCAATCTCAATTGATCCCACTTAACAAGTTACCAAGACAAGGCTCATCACATACAACTGTGGTTGTAAAACAACTAAGAAACATAGTTTACATCTTGACATGCCACAACACCTGATATGTCCTAAATGCCTTGGAATTGTGTGGCATGTGTTAGCACACCCTACATTCCTTGACATGATTTTACACTCCCTAACACACCGTAGCACTTCCTGACACACCTTGGTAGTTTAACATACCTTGGAATTGCCTAGAATATAACCTTGTAACTCCATTTACACATCAAGAATGGAGAAGCTTTACCATGAAGGCTGGACACTATGTGATCCTGCGCACCTTCCAACCGAATTCTTCAACACTTTGCTGTCTTCTTTTGTCATGCGTCAAGTGCGGCAGCATTGCTAGAAGAAGGTTTTGGAATTTCTGCATCTATGAACTCCTTCAACCCATTTTCATCCAGCACCGCCTCCATCCTATCCTTCCATGCAATATAATTCGAGCTGCGCTCAAGGGAATATTCCAATCGTAATCCGTTGAAAGACATCTCAACTTCGACACCAAGAAAACACTGCTGCAAATTCGAATTCCACCAGCTCAAAACTCAACCGCTTCAATGTTTTGCAATTGCTTCAATGATCAATATCCGTCTGATGCCATGCAGAAATTTATATAACTGATATGTTATATCCAAGATTCTCCTGAGCACACACTATTTGACTTCATGCACAATACAAAATCTCTTCTACCATTGATCATTAATTGCAGAAATAAAAAAAATCGCACGCACACATTAAAACCATAAACATTCACACATATGAACACAATATTTATGGGAAAGCTTAAAGCTGAAAACCCCCAACTATCTGTATATTATGTGTCATAGAGATCATGTAAAAATCATTATACAAAGCTCCTCACAAGCTCTCAGTACAATCTCCAATTGCTACACACTAAACAGGTCGGATCTAGCAAATCACATGCTCCTATATCTGCCACCTGATAGCCTACCTCTACTGCGCAATCACTGCTGAAGAATGGCTCTGACTGAACTTGAATTGGTCCAGCCTTGCTCAGGCAATCCTCATTGGCATCTCCAACCACTGTGTGTTGCAAATCATGCAACACTATAGTCACGACTGATAGTCACACTGCTCTTTCACCTACCTCTTCACTGGTCTCCACTGAAACTGTCCATGCACTGTAGTTAACTAATCTATTCTTTAGTTCATTAATGAGTTAATAATTATTGAATTAATTAATAATTAATTCACACCACTCTCACTAGTGTATCAATCAGTTAGACTAGATACTGGGTTTCGTGACAATATTCTTTAGTTCATTAATGAGTTAATAATTATTGAATTAATTAATAATTAATTCACACCACTCTCACAGTATTAATGACAAGGGTTTCGTGAGACTGTGGATAATCCGGCAAACTCTCCAGTAAACAAAAACCACAGGAATTTGAAAACCAAAATAGACTAGATACAACTAGCTCAACTATGTTTAACTCAGTTACCAAATACCTCAATAACTCCACCAAACTCTGTCACATGAGTTCTAACTGAAGTATCCATGCAATATCTCCACTTAACCCTCAGGAATAGCGTAATTCCTTCTGTCAGCTCCTGTGCCACATCTGTGCACTTAACTGAAGTGCTCCAAGAGAATAAGATAATCTTTATAGTCCAAATATTATTAAGAGCTAATAATATTCGACATATCTATTTTTAGACTAGTAATCTAAAAATAGATTCCACCCAATATGTCTAAAAATAGAAGTCCATCTATTTTTTCCAACTTGACCAACCATCCAAAAATATCATCTTGCAACTCATAGAATATGATCGACATGTCTAAAAATAGACATAGTCTAAAAATAGACTTGCGCCAAAAATAGCCTGCGGGCCCACTTAGTGAAGGTGACTTCTTTCCACTAAGCTCATCATGTTGTTGCAATCTCAACAACCCTAACACCTAGGACATCTTGACATGTTGCCTTGGCCTCTAGCATGCCTTAACACTGCCTAGCATACGTTGTCAATCCCTCCTTAGCACAGTTGGAAGTCACTAACACTTCCAATCACAAACTCTTATTTGTTCATTTCCATGCATTTTGACGTAGTGTTCCCTTGTGTTTCCCAGGCACTCCTAGTTAACACTTCCTTGCACGTGTTGGCACATCTGGGATGCATCCCACCCTGGCACTCTATCATTCCTTATCACTTCCAAGCATGCCTTTTCACTCCTCCTTATCACACATGGAACTCATTGAAACTCCTTGTCACACACTATTATTCATTCATTTCCATGCATTGTGACATAGTGCTACCTTGTGTTTCTCTAGCACTCCCTAAAACACCTTGGCACACATTGGCACACCCTGGAACTTGGCACAACTTGGCATTCTTTCCTAGCACTCTATCATGCATTAGAATTGCCTAACATACCTTGTCACTCCCTTCTTAGCACACTGCCCATCAATACCTTTGTGATATCAGACTCCATCTATAGGATGGAGTATGACCAAATAATTATTCATGTCTAAGCCCGAAAAACAAGCCAATGTAGATTGATGCATGCACTTTCCAATCATGAAAATCAATTTATACATCTTCTCAATAGAAAAACCAAGTAATATTTTTTCTCTACTAACTTTACAACATAAACACCAATTTCACCCATAATGTTAGGATAAGTTGAATGATATGACCGAAAAGGTGGGAGGAGTATTTTTTGGTGTATCGAACAATACTAGGGGACACACATGTAGCATGGATTGGTGGAAGTGCGATGTCTAAGCATGGTTTACTAAGATCTATAATCCATGCATTAGAGAATGAGAAGGGGGATTAAGACCTAATATCATAGGGACTAGGGGGCCTAGAGTGAAGGTAACAAGAGAAATTGAAAGGGGAACCCTCAATAGTGGTGACAAGGGGATTAGGGCCCCCATTATCACAAACAATAAGCTATTAACCCTTAACCACTAAATTCCCTATCCCTTGACCCAAATCCATAATACGTTAACCCCTACACTCATAACTCATAAGCCATCAACCCCTTGACGCATTAAACCTTAGGACATTAACTCCTAACCTAGAATCCATGAACCCCCTAAGCACTAACCCCTTATTCTCTTAACTCATGACCCTTAAACCATAACTGTTAAACACCTTAAAACCTAACCCCTTAACCCCTAACACCTAAATCCATTAATTATTAATCCCTTAACCCCCAAATCCCTTCCCCCCCAAGCCCTTGTCCCTTAACTCTTAGCTCTTGAAGCCCTTAATCACTTAGTATCCAAGGAAAAAAACAACACCTCAAACCAAAAAAATAACCTCTTAGGAGAATCCTTCACCTCTAACTAAGAATATTGGCACCATTTGATTTTTAGAGAACTAGGTATTGGTCTCGAGGGTGTGTGTCTGTGGGTAATGCCCTTATTAACATGTATACAAAATGTAGAACAACCGGATAATTTGCAAAACCTAAATAAGAATTTCTCACAATATCTACACTTCATGTTGACATGGATCTTGTAGTGCTCTCCCATATAAGGAGTTGGTAAAGAATAGATCACTCATAATGACGCAACCTATTCAAACCTAATGAAAAAGGAGATAACCCTTGATACAAATATTTTGTTTGCTAAAAAAATGCAATTTTGTCAATGTAGAATACTATACATAAGAGAAAATAAAATGATATTATCCACATCAATGCCAGAAATAGCCTCACATTTGCCATGAGTGGTGAGCCAAGGGGTGAATGTAGGGCACTATTAAAGTTAGATCATGTTTAAATTTCTTTTACATCACAATATTGTTCTCCATTAGGGTTGATGCATCATCACAAGGGAGCATGACACTTTTGTGCGGGGGAGCGATTACAATTGTAACACAATTCAAGTGACACACCTCCAGTGTAAATTACATCATTATATGTTTGTGTCAAGTTGTTAAAGAGGTTATTTATAAACAATACATTTAGTACTTGGACTTCATCTTTTCATGGCCTTAACTCTAAGATGGATTTGTACTAGGAACACTTCATGCAAATAAGAGGGGGCCTTATTTTTTAGCCCACAAGAGCACTAGATGTTGCCCTTCAAATCCCCCTTGGTGGTTTCAAATTGGGTTTACATTAGTGTGTAGTTGAAACTAATAACATCATGATATTTCTCTTCTCAATAACATCTTCTAGCTTTGCAATATACACAGCATTGAGTTAAAATATCACCTCATATGTAAATGCTCCATTTATTATGAGATGCAAGAAAATGTTCTATTTTCTTTTATCAAAATTTATATGGTCCAAGATATTTTATTTTATTTTATCAAGATTTATATAATCATTATATTTTCCAATATATATCTAACTGTCTAACTATTTTTATGAAAAAAATATTTAAATTGAGATCTTCATATAATACCTTATGTGGCTTTCCCCTTTTGAAATTTTTCAAAGTGTCACCTCCTTCCATGTTACCTTGCATTACCGCCAAGATTAACAAGCCAATATTCAACTCCTTCAACTATCAAATGGTTACTTGGCTTTTCTCAGTTGGGGAATTCTCAGTTTCATTCATATGGAAATTAGTTCAATCTGTTCGGATCTGTTCACAGCTTTGAAGTCACCTATTTCTCTACTATCGATCATAATTGAAGTCGCCTCTTTCTCTGTTATCCACAGATCTTCATCTTGCAGGATTCTTCAACTATCAAATGGTTACTTGGCTTTTTAATGGGCACTCGGCTTTTCTCAGTTGGGGACTTCCGAGCTGGAAATTAGTTCAAGTTGTTTGGATTTGGTCACAACTTTGAAGTTGCCTCTTTCTGTGCTATCCATCGATCTTCATTTTTCAGGAGTTGGCAACAATTTTACAGTTAAAACCTTGGCGTTAGGGTTTCTACAAGGCATATTTTATTTCAATACCAAGGTTTTACTAGGATTTTAAAGTTGGAGAGGGTAAACGGAGACCAACACATTAGTATGTTTAGTAATAACCCGCAGTTTCCAGGGCTAAACCGGAGGCCCTGTCTAGTAATTTTTATCATGGAAGTCCCCGCAACGCTGGCAATTTATCCAGGTAAGAAAACTTTAGAGCCCCATCCACATTTGTTAGGATTCAATATAGGGCGCCATTTTGAATTCGATATTTGTTTATTTTCATTTTTTACTGCGAGAATGAAATTTGTTTAACAGTTATTCAGGTTCATAATATGCATAGTTATCCAACAGGGCCATGTGAAGATAATATATAGACCTATATAAAGGTCAGAAATGTTATGTCAGAAGTATTGATTATGGAATTAGATGCTTTCGCTTGTAATAATCATTAATCATAGTTCTTCTAGACTACCTCTTTCTTTGATTGATTTTGAAAAGAGCAGAGAGATAGATGGCTGAGATCAACATAGATTTAACATATATCAGGGATTTAAGATTGAGACTTCATAATTATGCCCAGTCATAAGAGCAATGTTCATGGCCATATATAGAACAGAGACTGAGGTTTGTAAATGTACTGAAATCAGAGGTCAGGATCCCTATCCAAACAGAGTGATACAGTCCATAGCCAAACTGAAATCAGCAAGCTATACCATTTGAACTATGCCAAGATAATATGCATAGTTATCCAACAGGGCCCTGTGAATATAATATACAGACCTATATAAATGTCATAAATGTTATGTTAGAAGGATTGATTATGGAATCAGATGCTCTCGCTTGTAATAAGCATTAATCCTAGGTCTTATAGACTGCCTCTAACATTGCTTCAGGTATTAGGGTGCCGTTTTGAATTTGATATTTCTTTATTTTCATTTGTTACTGTGTGAATGAAATTTGTTTACAAGTTATTCAGATTGCATTTTTTTTCTAGATTTTGCTATATGCACATGAAACTGAGAGATTGTTGTTGTTGTTTTGTTTTTTATTTTCATTTTTTTTTTATTCAGACTTTTGTTGTTGTGATTTTTTTAAGATTGAGACTTTTGTTGCTGTTCTGATTTTTTTTTTTTTTTTTAATATTGAGATATAAGCTTTATTTATACCCTCCCTGTGGCCTCGATTTTCCTGGTGTCTAAGTGCAGTAAAATCCATGGCTTCTTTTTTATTTCTAGTTTATATATCATAACCGATAAATTCCCAAGATAAATAAGACAAAGATAAACCATACCACTGTGATGCCAATAAGCTGCCACTGAGATACTACAACCACTGTGATATCAAGTGCAGTGGAATATCATATTTATGCCAAGTCATAAGAGCAATGTTCATGGCCATATATAGAACATAGACTGAGGTTCATAAATGTACTGAAATCAGAGGTCAAGATCCCTATCCAAATAGAGCGAGAGATGAATTTATGCAGTCCATAGCCAAATTGAAATCAACAAACTGTACCATCTGAACTATGCCAAGATAATATGCATAGTTATCCAACAGGGCCCTGTGAAGATAATATACAGACCTATATAAAGGTCAGAAATGTTATGTCAAAAGGATTTATTATGGAATCAGATGCTTTCGCTTGTAATAATAATTATTCCTAGGTCTTATAGACTGCCTCTTTCTTTGATTGATTTTGAAAAGAGAAGAGAGATAGATGGCTGAGATCAACTTAGATTTAACATATATCAGGGACTTGCCAAAGCACCATTATTTCTGGACTGTCATATCAATACTGATTGTATGTCAGACTGTAAGTCTGAAGCCATCCTTACCTCATTCAAACATTATACATCATCTGAAGTAACGAGAAAAGCGAGGATGTGTCTCTAACATTTCTTCAGGTATTAGGGCATCGTTTTGAATTCGATATTTGTTTATTTTTATTTGTTACTGCGTGAATGAAATTTGTTTACAAGTTATTCAGATTGCATTTTTTTTCCAGATTTTGCTATATGCACATGAAACTGAGAGATTTTTGTTGTTGTTGTTTTTTTTTATTTTCATTTTTTTTAGATTGAGACTTTTATTGTTGTGATTTTTTTAATATTGAGACTTCTGTTGCTGTTGTGATTTTTTTTTTAAGATTGAGATATAAGATTTATTTATACCCTCTTTGCAGCCTTGATTTGCCTGGTGTCTAAGTGCACTAAAATCCATGGCTTCTTTGTTATTTCTAGTGTATATATCATAACCGATAAATTCCCATGATAAATAAGCCAAAGATAAACCATACCACTATGATGCCAATAAGCTGCCACTGAGATACTACAACCACTGTGATATCAAGCACAACGGAATATTATAATTATGCCAAGTCATAAGAGCAATGTTCATGGCCATATATAAAACAGAGACTGAGGTTCATAAATGTACTGAAATCAGAGGTTAGGATCCCTATCCAAATAGAGAGAGATGAATTTATGCAGTCCATAGCCAAACTGAAATCAACAAACTGTACCATCTGAACTTTGCCAAGATAATATGCATAGTTATCCAACAGGGCCCTATGAAGATAATAGACAGACCTATATAAATGTCAGAAATGTTATGTCAGAAGGATTGATTATGGAATCAAATGCTTTCGCTTGTAATAATCATTAATCCTAGGTCTTCTAGACTGCCTCTTTCTTTGATTGATTTTGAAAAGAGTAGAGAGATAGATGGCTGAGATCAACTTAGATTTAACATATATCAGGGACTTGCCAAAGCACCATGATTTTTGGACTGTCATATCAATACTGATTGTACGTTGGACTGTAAGTTTGAAGCCATCCTTACCTCATTCAAACATTATACATCATCTGAAGTAACTAGAAAAGCGAGGATGTGTCTCTAACATTGCTTCAGGTATTATGACTTCATTTTGATACCTATGCCTAAGTTGGAAGTTGAATCTTTAAACACCCTTATGTGGATGATGGAATGTACAAAATTGACTTAGATGCTATTAAGCCATCATTCGCATTCAGTCAATCTTTAAACTCATGGACTGGTCCTTGTAAAAGCCTCTTATGAACAATCTAATAGAGGAGAGATGGTAAAATTGCATCAAGGTAATATTGCAAAAATGAGAAGCAATATGTCCACAGATATGACTTAGAGAATTTGTATTTAATCAGGACATTATCGACCAACCTTAGATTCTAGAATTGGCCATGAGGAATAAGCTCCAATACTTGGATCAACCAGCCAAAAAAAAACTTTACTGCTGAGATAATGAATAAATAAAAGTGTCCAAAAATTAAGTCACATCATACTGGGATTATGACTCTAAGAGTGATAATAATTTTAGGTATCTCCACAGGTCGACTCTTTTAAACCATATATATATTCTTAGAAGTAGGAACCTCGACTTCTTTTCTTGGATACATAAGGGACTCAACTCCTTTTGTAACTTCACTATGAGGCACCCAACAAGGCCTTAGGAGGGCTTTCAATCAATTTGAATTCTTTATCAGAAGGGCAACATAAGATCGGTCACCTACAGATGTATACGATGCTTGGATCCCATAGGTGGTACATAATTCAAATTTCTTGAAAACCTCCTTAAATGAAGTAGGAACCTCGGCTTCTTTTCTTGGATGCATAAGCATTAAGGCATGCCTTTGAAAGATACAAATGCCATGATTTTGAGAGGGACTCAAATCCTTTTGTAACTTCACTATGAGGCACCCAACAAGGCCTTAGGAGGGCTTTCAATCAATTTGAATTCTTTATCAGAAAGGAAACATAAGATCGGTCACCCACAGATGTATACGATGCTTGGATCCCATAGGTGGTACATAATTCAAATTTCTTGAAAAAACTCCTTAAATGATGGGTCCCTTTGTTGACTTTGTCAATAGTTTTATTAGCCATTCAAGTTCACTGAATTCTGAGGTGGATTAGTGGATTGGAAATCTTATACCTCATATTATGTGCCCAGAACTGCACTCTTCTAATCATGATATTTGAACCAGGTCTTGTATGATCTTCAAAAAGGAATTTCGCTCTTTATCCAAAAAACTGTGGGCTGGTCACTGTGATGCACCAGATTTATATCATAATTTCATACTATCTGATCCTTTGAGGGCGAAAGAGGCCATGAAGATTTGACAACATTTCTAGTGATTGCTTTCCCTCTTTCCTGGGCTTGTCCCTAGCTTAGCTCTAATACCATGTTAAATTTAGCTTAACATGTTCTTAGCATAGGACAGTCACATCAATTTTTATATATAGCCCAATTATCAATCCATAGCAACCACATCAATTGAAATCATGATGACTGTAACTGATAAAAGAACATAAGAAAATAATGTAGAGGATAAGCCAACACAAGAGGACACATGAATATGGCTCAAGCCAAGGAAAAACCCCAAGATGAAAAAAACCCTTGATCAGTTCTTATTATTCATAATCAGAATAATCTAATCTCTGATATAGAGCTTTGAGGCTCCCCCTCAACAATCCCTTCCCTTCAACAATCCCTTGCCTTTATATATTGACCATGCTTTCAAACCATCGAAACAACTTAACAACAGGCTGTTGTAGTGGCTTTCTTCCTGTAGTCTGTAGCAGACATAAACCTCACAAACACGCACATAAAAATCAGCTAAAGATACGTTGCCTTGCACAGACTTCTTATCCTCCAACTGTGGCTCTTATCCAACACAAAATCTGCACCCAAAACAGAGATACGCTGCCCAGACAGACCTTGCATCCTCCATGCATTATGTCACAGACCTGTGGCCCTTTCTCAATAAGAAAACAAAGCCCTAAACAGAGATGGGTCTGATAATAACCTCGACCCTGCCACCTGCTTCCAGCCTTATATGTCGTCCTATTTCAGAGGAGAAGACGAGCCCTTCAATGTGTCAAATGAGGAAGAAATCACCCCTTTATATGCTAATCGGTGGAGTCGAAAAGACGTGACTTTTGAGCTTCTTGAGCCAACTTATAAGGGAGGCTAAAGTTGGTTGCCAATTTTAACAAAAATCCATCATGCATTTTAGTTGAAATTTTTACTCAATCACCTTTTCTTGCTCATGAATGCTTATTTTAAAGTTAGGCATTAATGAGTCTTGTTGTTGCCTAGATATTGTAAGCAGATAAACAATTTAATTATATTTTATTTTTATATATCAATTATACTTGGACATATTCACTCAACAACTAACATACTCGCATGAGCTTCAACTGAGGGCCATAGACGGGATCCGATTGGATGAACTCCTCCACATCCACATCGGTCCACTTGGGCAGAGGTTTGTCCCTGCCAAGGATCTGCTTATACTTGTTCAAATACGAAAACCTCTCCTTCCAAAATTCCTTCCTCACCCCTAGAATGACGATTCCTATTTTGATGAAGTGTTCTCTCCCCCCATTTTTCTCCAACCTCCCAGTGATCCTTTTATCTTGCGGACTATTTGAATAGTTCAAGGCTTGTCAAGTTTTATCACTATTTGAAGGACTAACCAAATAGAACTATAGGTTCGTGCTTCCACAAGGACACACCCAAGCTTGCTGATCCAAGGGAAGTGTAACCACAAGTCAGCAAATAGGTGGCCAATCCAAGTTTCTATGAGCCTCCACGAGATTGTTGTACTCCGAGCTTCTTGTCCAATAGGTCCGAGCTCTTTTTATTCTCTGTGGATCTGAGTTATGCACTTCAAGAGGATTCGAGCTCCATACAAGTGTGAATTATGCCACCACACGTCCAAGGAAGAGGCCGTATTACTCCAAATGTGAGCTTATGCCTCAATCTCATATATACATAGGCTATAGAGCATCGATATCACATATGTACATCACATTGCAAGGGTATGGCACAATGTCGAGACCAATGATTAATGCGAAGAAATTTTTTTAATGAATCTTAAATGGATAAACTCACAACAGAAATCAGAAAAGAGCTCCCCGCTTACATGAGCAAGGAAAGGGAATCCTGTTTGCTTCATTGTTATTAGAACCAGACAAGTGGACCTCTAAAACTGGAAACTGGTGTCAACCAGAAAAAACTGTATGACCCAAAAATACATAAAATATTCAAATTTTGATTAAAAAAAAAAAAAAAACTCATGTACATCCATATGAATCCAAACCATTATACACAAATATGAAAATTTCTCTCATGTATATAGCAAGTAAGGATGCATATAATCAAAATAGAGCACTAAATACAATCTATATCTGAACCAAAATAGTAAAACCAAAATAGTTTTTCTCAAGGAATTCACCATGGCTTCGTGATGCTTAGCTTTGCTCTGCCATATGCAAGCTTCCAGTTTCAGCTGTTTGACTTGCTCCTCTAGTTCTCTGTTTCGAAGATTGAACTTCTCCATCTCCGAATATTTTTCCCTTATTTTCCTCAAGAAGCTTTCCTCAATCATAGAAAGCATAGATAGATGCCTCTGCCTCTTCCCTTCAAGATATTACCTCATCTACCTGTGCCCTCACAAATTAATCAAGCTCTTCTTTTTGTTTTTGCAACTGTGATGCTATAGGCTCTGTTAGAAAATGAAGGGTAGAAGCTGCATCGCCTCTCATTGTAGATGCTATTGAAGAATTGACTTGTTCATCCTCAAATTCCAGATGGAGACCAGTTGATACAGTACCCACTAAGTGTGGTACATTCCTTGGTCCTGCAGCTGGGCCTTGCTGATGAAGGTCGCACAAATTTATTAACTAGGGTCTCTAATGTTGCAAATCAATAATATCCACAGCCTCCCTTTGTCTCTTTCATGATGGAGGTTCCTTTGGCATATGGAACATTGCTCCATTCTGCTACCCATGCACAAAATTAGACACTTCATTGATGTTTAGAAGAGCATGAAATATAATGCATTAAAGTTATATGGTTTTTGGATATGATAACCTATGGAATGACAATCCTCATAAGAACACTTTCCATGAGATTAGTTTCTTATCTAACATGGTTTCCAGGGGTGTCCCCAAAGCTTTGGAAACCACTCAGTGCCACCCATTATATCTTTTGGTGATTATCAAAAGAAGAGGCTTCACTAATGGAAGCATCACAAAAGGAGATAGAGACAAATTTAAACCTTATTCTTATGATGTTTATTTCCTTTTCAAAACCACCCCTCCCCCAAACTCATGATTTTACAAGATTTTCTACCAGAGTTAAGGAGGCAGCAAACAAATGGTGAGCGAACAGTGAAAGATGCATCAAACAGTGGAGTAAATAGTTTCTAATATCACTACATTATAGATTATGCATCTACAAATTTGATTATAATTTCTGGTTCATTGTTTGTAGAATGTCTGCAATTGAATTTGTGATTAAAAGTGTGCATTTTTAATGGTATCTGAGATTTAATCAATATTTAGAAGGGTGATACTAATATGCATTGATGAATCTTATTGGAAATGCGTATGAAGATATGGTGCAGATATTTCTTGTGGTGTTGCAGAGCTTCATGCAGCACGTGTCTCGTGTATGAATCTCAAACCATCCAACCTTCTTTTGGATGCAAGAGGGCGAGCAGTAGTTTCTGATTTTGGTCTTCCAGAATTTTTGAAGAAACCTCAATGCAGAAGACCTCGCTCAACATTGGAGGATGATGTTAGAAGGACACATTCATGTGTGGAGTGTACTATGTTGAATCCTCATTATACAGCCCCAAAAGCTTGGGAACCACTCAAGAAGTCTTCTTTGAACATTTTTTGGGATGAAGGAAATGGAATTTCTTCAGAATCTGATGCCTGGAGTTTTGGTTGCACCTTGGTTGAGATGTGCACTAAAGCAATTCCGTAAGTTATATTTTGTCTACCCTTGTGTTTGTAGTTGAGAAGTCCAATCTTCAATTCCCTTTTTCTTCTGTAATGTGCAAACATGGTACCCTCTATATGAAACACACTTGCTAGATATTTAATGAGATTTTTCATGCAGGTGGAATAACCTAAGTTCAGAGGAGATCTATAGGGTTGTTGTCAAGGCTCAAAGGCAGCCACCTGAATATGCTAGAGCTGTGGAAGATGATTGGTGAATGTTAACAGTTTAAGCTTTCGAAGAGACCCACTTTTCATGCAATGCTGCCCATATTTTTACACCATTTGCAGGAGATTCCTCTTAGCCCTCCTACAAGTCTAGACAAGTAAGAATATACTAGGAAGATTTATGTCGCTATTTGAAATGTAAGGCTTTCTTTGATTAGTTTAATTTTAACTTATGGTATATTTTCTTGATGCAAATGATGTGAAGCATATTTAGTATGTACATATGCAGTTTTCTCATAGATTTGTTATTTCTTGTGTTGCTTGCTAGTTACTATACTGCTAAGATGGCACAATTAAAAAAAGTTGTGAATTTCACCATAGAATGTGGAAAATGAGCTGCATGACTTTCCATCAATGTTAAAAAAAATAAGTAGATCAGTCAGGTGAAGAAATATTTCTTTCGTAAATATGATTACTGGTTAATGATGGACCAAATTTTACTGGGATATTGTACTATTTTTGTCATGCCTGGCTTGAGTACTGTGTAACCACTTTTTGGAAGAGGCATACTTATTTTTGTCAAAAAACTTAATTGCAACAGGATTACCATTATTTTCCATTGAGTTGAGCCTGAGAGTAAGACTGAAATCTATAATTTTTTTGTGGGTAAAAACTCATAGATTTCATGGTTGCTCATGGTAGTGATCCATCAAAAGATTCTGAGACTACATGGATAGAGCCATCTCCTTCATCTATCTTGGAATTTGTACATGATACTCAAATGTTCTTCATCATATGGTCTCAGAAGGGGATGTGGAAGGTGTTAGGTGATTCTCTTTACTCTCCAAAATTTTTGTTGTTTGCATGAATTTTTGTTCAAATAGATTTCTCAGTTATATGGCTATAGTTTTATCTTTGACAAGCAATGATTTTCATTTACGCTATGCAGAGATTCACTTGCAAGAGATTCATCTGGAAAGACTGGAAACTCAGTTGGCCCCGTAACAATGTTTCACACCCTTCTGTAGAGTGTACTTGGGCTGATCCAATCTACTCCTCTAGGCTAGCAAACACTCGAGCTCTAATCTGCCAGGCTAGCAAAAACTCTTGTACATCAGAGTGTTGCACTTCGGCACCGTCCTTCATCCAACCTTCAACTACTCTTTGTCCTTCAAGATAGCTTGTCTAGGGCTACTTTGGGTAGCCAATCTCGCTGCCCTCAAACAACTCTATGACACCCAAACATCCACTACGGAATCTGCCACCACTTGAAGTGCTCTCGACACCCTTGTCCACTTCACTGCTTGGCTTCCACAGTCAACAACCAAACTAATCCAATCCGGTCACTTCTTGACCCAAAACACCTCCACAAACACTGTTGTTACAATACTGTAGTACTGTTGTCCTAGTTAGGGCACTTTGCAGGCTACACTAACCACTAACCAGCCATTGGAAAACCTGCTCCTAGCTGCGGCCTAGGAAAGACGAGGTGCCCTATGTATGGGCTGTTGTTGTGGGCATGTGGCAGCCTTTAAAGACTCCACGTTGGCCTGTTTGGAGTGGCCAGGCCTGTGGCCTACCACAGTTCACTGCAGCTCCCTTACAACATACCCAATCCACCTTCCTTCTCCACATGCAACCCTCAAAATAGTGCGCAAAAGGCTCCTCTTCCAGCGGATCACCATGATCACACTTTTTCTGTAACGCGTGAATGAGGTTTTTTTTTTAATCTTTGTATAAATTCATTAGACGTGAAATTATTGCTTAGTATTTTATTGTTGTTTACCATGCCTACTGGAAATTAGGAACAAATGCCCTGTTTAGAATATTTCCTTTACAATTACTCTGTCTCTGCTTTCAATTATTTTATGTCCTTTTTGAAACAAATGGGTTGCATCTCCTGCCTAAGAAATTCTCAACTAGGTGTTCCCAATAACTATGAACCTAAACTCTGCATTAATATGGTGGCTTCTAAGCTCAGCGAGCATATTTAGATGAATGGTACTCTATGTAGATGTGGGTTTCCCTTCGGTTTATTGTTTTAGGCAGTGCTACAAAGACAAATATTTGGAAGGCTGGGACAAACAATACTAAAATTTTGGTTTAGAGTATGAAACTTGGAAGAGTTGCGATCGTAGATGCTTTTCTTTTTTATTAAGAAATGGGTTTGTAAATCAAACTTATTGTCTCCTGCCAAAACTAAACTTCTTGTATAAATTCATTAGACATGAAATTATTTCTTAGAATTTTATTGTTGTTTACCATTCCTACTAGAAATTAGGAAAAAATTCTATGTTTAGATTGTTTCCTTTACAGTTACTCTGTCTCTTCTTTCAATTATTTTATGTCCTTTTTGGAACAAATGGGTTACATCTCCTGACTAAGAAATTCTCAACTAGGTGTTCCCAATGAACTATGAACCTGAAATCTAGATTAATATGGTGGCTTCTAAGCTCAACGAGCATATTTAGATGAATGGTACTCTATGTACATGTGGGTTTCCCTTCGGGTTATTGTTTTAGGTAGCGTTACAAAGGAAAATATTTGGAAGGTTGGGAAAAATAGTACTAAAATTTTGGTTCAGAGTATGAAACTCAGAAGAGTTGTGAGCATAGATGCTTTTCTTTTTTATTAGGAAAGGGGTTTGTTAATCAAACATGCTGTCTCCTGCAAAAACTAAACTTCTTGTAAATTTCTCTGAAAAAGGCTTTGGTGCACAATATAAAGTCAGTTGATCCTTTCACCTTCCATTTTCTATGTATCCACCATCTTAGTGTTTGCAATGAAGGTGAAATTCCTGGTAACCGATAAAGAATAGCAGGACCAGTCAAGTACTAAATGTTTTAGGTCGCTGTGACAAATAATCTTCAGGCATATGTTGTCTGGATATTTTTCTAAGCAGTTGCAGAGGCATCCTGGAAACCTTGGATTCTTCCCAGCTGGACACAGTAATTTTGCAATCTCCTTTAACCCAATAGTAGCATCCTTATAGGATGGTTTGGAAAGAGAGTCCACTACCTCGTCAGTTGGAGCAGCCATTGGCTCTCAAAACTGCAACAATTTGCAGAACTTGTCTATTGACCTTCAATTTTTGGTTAACATTGCCCTTTGACCCAATTTGTGATTAATTATTTGGGAAAAAGTCCTCTGAAATTTGTGACCTTCTCTCCACAAATCCTTGATACATTTCCTTGCACCAAAAAATTTTTATGGATCTTTGCTAGGAATGCAGTTGCAGGGACATTGACTTAAAAGACAGTTTGGCAAAAAAATTTGTATAGTAGTTTATTGAAGGTGTTTGTGAGACATCTTTTACTGTTGTTAGAATATACGTTCAATTCTTAGTATGCCCTTCCTCTTCATTTTGTGGTGCAGGAGGTTTATCTGCTTTTCAGATAGGGAATTTAAGAAGAAATTCTCATGTTTTGTCACCAGAAATTCTATCTACATCTTCCATTCTTCATTCCCATATAGCTCTATGTTGGTTTTTTTCATTGGTGAAACTACTCAGTTGTTTTTTTGTACCTAAGTCACATGATACAGGTACATGTGGATAATTGAAATGTCCCCTGAAATCTTTGACCTTCTCTCCACAATTCCTTGATACATTTCCTTGCTGTAGGTTTTAACCCTGAACAGAAATTATCTACACACGAATATTATAACAGAAAATAAACAATAGCGAGAGCATAAAACATAAAACAGATAAACACAGAGATTTTCCCCTGGATCCCAAATTGGGATGACCAGCTTGAATTTTCATTATAATCCTTTTAGTGTTACAACACATATATATACATGTCGAAGCATACATAAACCCCAATCCATTAACCCTGGATTAGAACATAACCGTAGTTCCCTTGACTGGATCTACAAACTACTAGGGGTCGAAAACCATCGTACCCCAAAACCATGTGCAAACTCATGCACAAAACATGGGTGTGTCCACATATGAGTGGGACCGCATACCAAAAAAATTTCGCCGGGGCGCTGCCACGGACCCCGACAGGGGGGGATGCCGCCCCTCCTGTGACCCCCCCTACTATGCCCGGTGCAACGTACAACGCGTGGGGCTAGTCGTGGAAAAAATATAACACATACCCAACATTCTCCCACTTGTTGTTTTCTTTCCACCGGGGGCCACAGGAAAGCTTAGTCATTTGGCCAATTCTTCAACACCAAGAGAACTTCTGAGTGCTCACAGACTTCGTCAATGCATCTGCAAAATTATTCAAAGTGTCCACCTTTACCAGTAACACCGTTTTAGCCTCAACCATATCTCTAACAAAGTGATATTGAACATCAATGTGCTTTGTCTTTGAATGATAAGCAGGGTTCTTAGCCAAGAAAATTGCACTTTGGCTATCACAGTCTATCCTTATAGCTTGTTGTACCAACCCCATACTTGAACACAATCTCTGCAACCAAACTGCTTCCTTGCTTGGATGAGTGGCGGCTATGTATTCTTCCTTTGTAGTTGAAAGCGCCACTATAGACTGTCTTTTACTCATCCAACTGACTGCACCTCCAAATAGGCTAAACACATACCCACTTGTAGATCTTCTTTGGTCCAGATCTCCAGCCCAGTCTGCATCAACAAAATCACAAATGTCCAACATTATTTCTAATCCTGGTCTTCCTTGGTAGCACAAGCCATAATCACTAGTGCCACTTAAATATCTGAAAACCCACTTCACTGCTGTCCAATGATCCTTCCCTGGGTTTGACATAAACCTGCTCAATACTCCCACTGCATGTGCAATTTCTGGTCTAGTATAGACCATTTCATAGATCAGGCTACCCACTGCACTTGCATATGGAACACGGGACATATCCTCCTCTTCTTCTTGTGTCTTGGGACACTGTTCAGCAGACAGCTTTGCACCTACAGGAATAGGAACACTCACCGGTTTACTATCCTGCATATTGAACCTCTGCAATATAGTCTCAACATACTTCCTCTGGCTTAACTAGAGCTTCCTCTTTGCCCGATCTCTCTTAATTTCCATGCCCAAAATATAGTTTGTAGCACCAAGATCCTTCATATCGAATTTGGAGAATAGTTGGGTCTTCAAATCTTGGATAATTTCTTTGTCATTTCCAATCAACAACATATCATCCACATACAAGACCAAATAAATAACAAGGTCACCAATTAATTTAAAATAAACACAGTGATCCTCCTTGCTTCTAGTGAAGCCAAGTCCCCGTATATAGGTATCAAATTTCTGATACCACATCCTTGGTGACTGTTTTAACCCATACATCAACTTCTTCAACCTGCATACCAGGTCTTTCTTACCCTTCACCATAAAGCCTTCAGGTTGCTTCATGTAGATCTCCTCTTCTAGATCCCCGTGAAGAAATGTTGTCTTCACATCCATCTGTTCTATCTCAAAATTAAATGCAGCAGCAACAGACAAAAGTAATCTAATAGAAGTAAATTTGGCAACAGGAGAGAAAATATCACCAAAATCAATTCCTGGCACTTGGGAATAACCTTTTGCTACCAACCGAGCTTTGTATTTCTCCACCTTTCCTTCTACATTCATCTTCTTTTTAAACACCCATTTGCTCCTTATGGGCTTCCTTCCAGCCGGCAACTCCACCAGATCCCATGCCTCATTTTTGTGCAAGGATGCCATTTCATCAACCATGGCCTCCTTCCAGAGTTTTCCATCCTCTGAGTCTATTACCTCCCTGAAAGTTATGGGATCGTCATCAGTTATAGTTAAGGAAAAACCTAAACAGAAAGTAGATGGACTATACCTTTCTGGTTGCCTTCTTTCCCGAACTGATCTTCTCAAAGCTGGGGTTTGTGGCTCTTCCTCTTCTGAATATTCTTCTATTGTAGAGTCTGATTCATCCTCCTTTAGCTCAAACTCTATCTTCTCAGGTTCCTTTGGTAGGAATTCATGTGTAACAACATCTTTCACGTCTCTAAACACCACATCTCAGCTGTACACAACCTTCCTTGTTTCTGGGCTCCAAAGCTTGTAACCCTTTAAACCATCCTTATACCCAATAAAGATGCACCTTTCAGATTTATTATCCAACTTGGTCCTTTTCTCCTTTGGAACATGTATATATGCATCACATCCAAATACCCTTAGATGTGAAATAGAGGGTTTCTTACCAGTCCATACCTCACGTGGGGTCTTATCCTCCAATGCTGATGAAGGTGATCTGTTAACTAAGTAACATGCAGTCTCCACTGCCTCTGCCCAGAATTCTTGTCCTAACCCGGTACCACTGAGCATGCTTCTTGCCTTTTCCATCAGTGTTCTATTCATTCTTTCTGCAACTCCATTTTGCCGAGGTGTGTATGGAGTAGTCTTCTGCCGTGCTATACCACACTTCTTACAGAACTCTTCAAATTCCTTCTTGCAGAACTCCCCACCATTATCCGTCCTCAGCGCCTTTATCTTCTTCTCTGTCTGGTTTTCCACCAGAGCCTTAAATTATTTAAATCTGTCAAAAGATTCAAATTTCTTCCTCAAGAAATATATCCATGTATTCCTTGAGAAGTCATCTATGAATGAAACATAGTACACAGACTTTCCCAGTGATGGAACTGACACAGGTCCAAACACATCACTGTGCACAAGTTCTAATATCTTGTTCTCCCTCTTAGCACCAAAAGGAAAACTCACCCGATTCTGCTTCCCATATACACAATGTTCACAGAAATCGAAATCCAGAGAGCAATTAGACATACCTTCTACCATACCATTTCTATGTAGTATCCGAAGGCCCTTCTCTCCAATATGTCCAAGCCTTTGATGCCATAGCATGGTCTTTTCTCCAGAGACAGCTAAGATTTCCGCTCCATTTTCAGGAACCACATAACTGTTACACCCATCAATAACAGTGCTACCTTGTAGCTTGTATAGAGTTCCAATCCAAACTCCTCGCATTAATACCAGTGCTCCCCGAACCATCTTGCAGGCATCTTTCTCGAACACTGTTTTTACACCTGCATCATCCATCTTGCTTACAGAAATCAGATTTCTGGCCAATGCAGGAATATGCAGAACACGAGGAAGTGTTCTAATCCTTCCACCTTGCAGCTTCAGCTTGACCTTTCCACGTCCGATGATTCTGGCCTTCCTATCATCCCCTAGGAAGACATCACCACCATCATATTTCTCATACTCGCAGAACCACTCCCTATGGGGAGTGAAGTGAAAGGATGCACCTGAGTCAATCAACCATGACTCATGATCTACATGTATATTTGAAGAAGAAGCCAAATACACATCTCCACCTTCATCCGAGGTGGTTTTTGCCTCTGCAGAAGGAGATTCATCAGATCCCTTTCCTTTCTCAGGAGCTTTAGATCTACATTCCTTTTTGTAGTGTCCTTCCTTTCCGCATTTCCAGCACACCTTTACAAACTTTCCAGGAGATTTAGATCTCCCTATAGATTTAGATCTCCCACTCGAAACCTTACTCTTGTTTCTGTTCTCGGACCTTCCTCGTACAAATAAGGCATCTCCATTCTAACCCTCCATATTTCTCTGTCTCATTTCCTCTGATAGCAAGGCTGAGACAATGTCATCAAAATTAAAGGTAGTTGTATTGCTACCTATTGCAATAACCAGACTGTCCCACAAGTCTGGTAGAGAGCACAACAAACTAATGCACTTATCTTCATTTGAGATTTTAATATCAACAAATGACAGCTGACTTACCACAGTATAGAAGGAATTCAGATGCTCTATCACCGAGTCTCCATCCTTCATCCTCAGGTTATACAGCTTTTTCCGTAGGAACAACTTATTCACCAGAGACTTATATTGGTAAAAAGTCCCAAGTTTTTCCCACAAATTCTTCGCCATAGCTTCCCCAAATACATTCAACAATACTGAATCTGATACACACAACTGTATTGTGCTTTTAGCCTTCCGATCCAGTTTCTTCCAGTCTTCATCTGACATTTCTGTTGGTTTAGTACCTGGATCTACCATGATACACTGATATTTATCCACCAGCAAATCCTCCATCTTGAGCTTCCACAACTCAAAACTCTGACCATTAAATTTCTCGATCTCTATCTTTCTGTCGCTTGCCATCTTCTTTCACCGCAAGAGTTGATCCCGCAGATCTCCCACTGAACAGGGTCTACCTCAGGCCCGAAATAAAAACCCTCAGTAGCCAAGGCATCCCCTTGAAGCCGAAACAACTCTAATATGAAATGTAGGTTTTAACCCCGAACATAAATTATCTACACACGAATCTTATAACATAAAATAAACAATAGCGATAGCATAAAACATAAAATAGATAAACACAGAGATTTTCCCCTGGATCCCAAATTCGGATGACCAGCTTGATTTTTCATTATAATTCTTTTAGTGTTACAACACATATATATACATGCTGAAGCATACATAAACCCCAATCCATTAACCCTGGATTAGAACATAACCGTAGTTCCCTTGACCAAATATACAAGATACCAGGAGTCGAAAACCATCGTACCCCAAAACCATGTGCAAAATCATGCAAAAAACATGGGTGGGTCCACATATGAGTGGGACTGCATACCAAAAAAATTTTTGCCAGGGTGCTGCACCTGGCGCAACGTACAACGCGTGGGGCTACTCGTGGAAAGAATATAACACATACCCAACACTTGCATCAAATTTTTTTTATGGATCTTTGCTACGAATTCAGTTGTAGGGGAATTGACTTAAAAGGTAGCTTAACATAAATATTTGTATACCAGTTTATTGAAGGTGTTTCTGAGACATATTTTAAGGTTTTTAGAAGACAGTCTTGGACCAACTTTAATACAGTCCTATAGCAGCAATTGAAAGCTTTTTTAAAACAACCCTGAGATACCCCTTTGTAGCACAATTAAGACCTTCTCATGATGGATTTATATCAGGTTCAAATTCTTACTTTGGACAGCTATTTGAAGCATTTTAAGACCTAGAACAACCTCCTTGGAGAAACTATTGAAGGATCTTCGAAGAAGACTTGGATTGACATTGAGAGAAGTATATTGGGCATACTTTCGACCAGTATTTAAGAAGACTCTTGGTCAATACATATTAGAGTGAATTTGAATAAGTCTTGGGGATATTCTTGCCTATTCTCCTAAGTTCTTCAAACACAATAGAGGAAAAACAAACAAATGAACAAAAAATATCAAAAGTCTGTCGACATAAACCTTATCTGAATTCCCTTTCTTGCACTATGGCATCATTGTATATAAATGTAGCAATTGTGTTTGGTCTAGATCTTTCAGAAAACATTGATACTCCCATATCCCAACCATGCTCATACCCATGCTGAAGTTTCATATTGATTCTGCAAACTTCAGGCCTTGGAGCATATCATCCAATCATACCAGTGCCCTATTTGGGCACCTTGCTACATCCCAACTCATCACCAATGCTAATTATAATAGAGTAAAAAACATAGTGATTTGAATCTTGGCTCAGCTGCCAATTTCACCATGAAAAACAAAAACCCAAAACCCCCACTCTATTACTACAAACAATGCCTACTATATTGCAATCCACTCCATCCTAATACACCAGTGATCATAGCCTTTAAGCTATAAAACCTGGCTATTCTGATTTCTATGGTACAATTTTCACTGCAAAATGATGGCAGTATTGACCACTTGCACGTGCTTGACTTATGTGACATGGCTGCTCCTACCTTGCAGCAAGCATGGATGTTGTAAGCCTGCACTATTTAAGCATTCATAATTACAAATCCCTTGGACTTCTTTTGTATTTCATTTCTCTGCCAGAAACCAACAAAAAATAGCTTTGTTACATCTTACAAAATTTCATTATGAAAGTTTATTTGTTACAGATATTTTCAAATTAGAAATTTTCTATTCTGTACATATCAAATTCAAAACAAAAAAAAAATCTTTCCATCATCTAACATTAAAATTGCAACAATAAATGCTTCTTTCATCTCATGCCATTTTACGATTTTTTTTTTATTTTATTCAATGGGTATTTTGTCATAGACAATTTAATTCCATTGACTTTCTCTTTTCTTATCAATTATACAGTTTATAATTATATTTCATTGAATCTGTTTAAGTTCTTGTAATGATTGTATGGATATAAAAAAATCAGAATTTGGCAACTTGGATATTATGGGAATTTAGTTAGTTGATATTGTCAGGTATCCAAAGCTGTTTGGAAACAAATTAGAGACAAGGATGATTTGTTGGTATATGGTGCTAGAGGCAATTATTTCTAAGAAATTGCAAGTGTTGAAAAGAGCAAGGTGTTTTCCAAGGATTATTGAGTATCCAAGGAGAAACTAGATCGAAAACTATAGTGTTTAAGTAGTTTAGGTTTCTCTCAACAACAAATTTTGTATTTAGCAAGACACAGGTCAATTATTTTAATGCTTTCAGAGGAAAAACTGAAGAGTAATGTAGGTGTTTTGGTCAAAACCGTGGGATTGCAATTGGATTACATTTTTAGGTACCCAAATCAGTTTGCAAACAACTTAGAGACAAAGATGATTCATGTGTATATGGTGCTAAAGGAAAAGAAATCTTAGCAATTACAAGTGTCACAAAGAGAAAGGTGTTTTGAGGATTATTGAGTTGAAAGAAAAGCTTTTCCATGACATTTAATATAGAGGGAACGCTGGTAAATTAGTCATTGTCAAGGAGAAATGGAGTGAGTTTTCTCACTCGAAAATATTGATGAGAGTTTCCATAATTCATAAAAAAAACTGATATGAATTTTTTTATGCATTTTTTTCATGTTAAAGTAATTTTCCTTTAGCTAGAGAACTTCTGGTAAAGGAGTTTCACATTCAGTTAGAATGTTGCTCTAGATAATTTCTATGGCTTCCTTAGCCCAAGAAGAGTTCAAAAAAACAGGCTTGCAATATTAAAGTTATACAGCTGCAAGTAGCATTTTTGAAAAGAAGATTTAAAATTATGATTAATTTGACAGTAATGTTTTCTTTCCTTTTCTACGTACAAACCAACATCCTCTTCTGAACCATCTAATGCCTATGGCTTCTTTACCATGTAAATAATTCAAAAAAATGTATTTACAATATTAAATTTATACAACTTCCAGTAGCGTTTTTGAAAAACAGATTTATAAATATGAATGATTTTAGAGTAGATATTTCTTTTTAGTTCAAGATACAACACAACAACAAAATAAAATTAATTTTTTTATTATCAAGACATCATTTTAGAGTTGGTTTTTTGTAGTGTCTCTTATACGTAACTATTTTTCCCTCAACCCACTTTTCATAACTTCCATAACCATTAGGTAGGGACATGCAACTTCGATGATGTTTTTCTTGTTTAGTAAAAGATTGTCAAGAATTTAATTTATTGAAAGTTGTAGAATTTACAATCTATACAGTTTCAAGATATAATTTTTAAAAGTCTAATTCTTTAAAGGGTGTTAGCTCAATGGAAGAGCACTTGCTTTACAAGCAGGAGGTTGGTGGTTCGATTCCATCGTGCCCTGATATTCATATGGAATGGCGACGATTAGATTTTGGTGACAGAAGCTCTTATGACCATCACCAATGAGCTTATGGCACTGACATTTTTCGACTCTTACCAAAATATTAAATGGTGACGGTCAATGAATGCCACCATATATACACATCAATAGTGACGACCATGAAGGTTCCATCACCATAAATCATTTTTGTTGATATGAAATGGTGAGGGTCATTGTTTGTCATTATAGTGATTATTCATGACAGACCTTGATGTCACCAATGAGTTTATGGTGATAGTCATTGAACGTCGCCATATATATGCATCAATAGTGACGGCCATAAAAGGTCCATCACAAAAAATCATTGCTGTTCATATGAAATGGTGACAATCACTATTCGTCATTATAATCAATATTTGTGACAGACCTTGAATGTCACCACAACACATACTTTCGGTAACGCCACTTTTGGTGATGTTTAGTTTTTTGGTGATGGAGGCTATTGTCCGTCACCATTGCTCATATGAAATGGTGACGGTCACTATCCATCACTATAAATCATTATTGGTGACAGACCTTGAATGTCACCACAACACCTATACTTTTGGCGACGCCACCTTTGGTGACGTTTAATTTTTGGTGACGAAGACTCTTTAGACCCTCACCAACGAGTTTATGGTGACCATTTTTGCCCCTCACCAATGTCCTTTTTTCTTGTAGTGAAATCACTACATTAATTGTTGAGGTAGGCATCAGGCCCACTAATATGATAGATATATAGTCCGATGGTAGGTTGTTACATATGTGGAGAGGCATGTCGTGTGACATGTACAACCTGATGTGGCATTTCATAGGAGCTACGACCTTGGTTACGCGGCTGATGAGGACCATTGCACGTTATAGGCGTGGTCAAGATATAGCATGTGATTGATAGTCCATGAGCAGCAAATTATCATTTGATGATCGTTCACCTCGCGTCGTGCTAGATGAGTAGCCTCAACTAGCATTGAGTAGTAGTCATCATGGACAGTAGGTTGCACCATAGACCGTCGAGGCTACATCATTCACTGAGTAGGCCTCTACTAGTTCTACGATTTATGATGTAGCACCAATGCCTGATCCATGACATTTATATTATAGTTGTATATTTTTCACATTATATATATATATATATATATATATATATATATATATATATATATATATATATATATATGGTCCATGTATTTTATGTTCATGTTGTAGTTGTACTTAATTGACATGTTGGTGATCATCATGATGTGTATATTCTTAGGTCATGTATGATATGTACTTCATTTAATGTGTAGCTTGCAGATAGATGTGTATGTGATACCAATTATTTCACATGGGATGTATATTTGATGTTTGTGTTGTGATCATGTTAATATATAATGTTAATTGTGTTTTGTTAGATGATCATGATGATGTTAGCGATTTTGAATGTGTTTTTTAGTCAAATATTATGTTTGTATGATGGTTATCATGAACTTCATGTTTATTAATTAATTTAATATTAAATTATCATGATATTTTCAAATTTCAATATTTGTAATTCTAATTGTATGTAAGATTCTAAAATTCTAATTCTAATTGTAATTGTAATCCTAATTCTACCTTTAATTGTAATTGTGTGTAAAATATTTAAAAATTTTAATTGTATTAATTTGAAAATTTTAATTGTATTCAAGTGAAATGATTTTATTAACATTTTTAAATTTGTAAATTTGTAAAATTTAAAATAACTGTAAAATAATAAATCTAGAATAATATGAATTATTGTAACATAATAAAGTTTAGAAAATAATACAGATAAGTTCATGTAATTTAGAATTATCATTATTTTACTATGATCTTAGATATAAAAAAAAGAACTAATTTATACAGTATGTCATTGTTTTTTAGATCAACATAATTGCAAATTATCAAGTGAAATATTGATTTTAACATTAACAAAATGAAAATTACCAATTAATTGAAAATACATATTATAATGTTTTGAAAAACCCATCTTAAAATGTATAAATATTGATGAAATAACACATGTACCATATGACTCTCGGTTCTCATGATCACGCTCATTATATTGCAGCTCGCTTTGCATGATAACACTATTTTTCTCAAAAACATGTTTTGATCTAGGGTCATCTGTTAATATGAACCACCAATCCCTATCCAACACATCTGGGTAAAAGAACACATGGTTGCAGTGTTTGGGGAAAACATAGGGCTCCTTAGCTTCATCCCACATATTTCTAGAGTTGATACATATTAGCTTACTATCGTGATCTTCCTTTACATTATTCTGATCAAAGGTGTCCCACCACTTGCATCTAAAAATAACCCATTGGAAAGAAGAGAAATCCACTTCATTGATCTCTTGTATCTTTCTGATGTAACCTAATGTCCCTCGTACTAGGTTTTGATCACAGTGGCTAGAGCAACTAGATCGATTGAACTTGACTTCCAGTCCATAGTCTTGTGTGATGTTTCTAGCATCGGTATTTTCTGTGTCAAAATGGTGTCCATATACCCACATAGATGGGAAAAAATGCACCTATCATAAAAATTTTAAAAAATAATAGTGTCAAGTGTCCTATAATAACCCAACAATTCAAATATGAAATATGGATGTCTTATCAATTTCAAATTTACATATAAATTAAAAATTTTATTATCGATTTGCTGCACCCAATCCCTACATTTAGTGCATCCTCTTCAGCACGCGGGTAATGACCGATTGCACTATATTTCTCTCTAACTTGATCATTAACCTAATTTTTGGGGCATATTTTTGGCATATTTTTTTTTAAATGATCGGGATAAGGCACATATTTTTTGGCATATTTTTGGCATAAATGATCATTAACATCTGAATTATTTCCTGTCACTATCCCATTTCATCCTCTTTTGTCCGTACAATGCGACCCATGGTTGTGTCGCTTCAGAATTGTAAAGAACGAATTTATTGATTTCTTCAATTTCTGCATTCGACGATGAAATCAAAATGAAATTATATAGTACTTAGAGATCAAAATATACATTATATCGAAGTTCAATATGAATATTAACTTTCTGTAAATTTGAAAAAGTATAAGTCGATTACTCTTTATCAAGCGTTTTTTTCCACTCGTTTGGAGCAAATCCCCTTCTCTTTTGTCTTCATCCCTTTCATTGTCCCAAATCACCACACCTGGTCTATTTTCGATCTACTTGATGTACTCATTGGAATAATAGAAAGACTCATACAGTATGTACCCCTCTACCATAGACCCCTCGGGTTTTTCTCTTTGTCGAACAAAACCTTTCAATTTCTTCATGTGCCTCTCTAAGAAGAACATTTAATGACAAGAAACCACCCAAACAAACTAAACTTCATCTACTAGGTGGATTAAAAGATGAACTTATAAGTCCATGAAACTCGTCGGTAGTTCCTTCTCAAACATACAAACAATCTCAACTATCACTTGACACCACTGTGGAATGTTAGCCACATGAATCTCCTTTGACATGATCCAATGTACAAATGCGGATAATTTAGATATGGCATGTCCTAAGTATTGAGGGAATTCATGTTTCACACACCCACGCACAAACAAAGGATAATGACACTACACAGTTATAAACACATGCAATAATATGCAAAATTATTTATGTTTTATGATCCTCGCATGGGATAAAATTTATTAATATAACAAATAATAAAATCATGTTTTTGACATTATACGTACTCTTACAAGATTCAAATGGTCATGAAATTTCAACCCCAACAAATAGTCATCCACGGTGAAGCAGTGCCGTAGTGAAGACCCGTATGAAGTTGGCACCCTCACACCCATTATAACCTCCTTTTCCAAAGAAATATCATATTTTTTAAAAATCCATGGGACATCACCTTCTTTGAAAAGCCATGAATTAGAGGGACCAGTGCCTGCCTATGATCCTATACTTATAAATCGTCTTGGCCAATGTTTCTTTTTATTTTTTGAGGTAATAATATATTTCCTAATAGCCAATGTGTCACTCTTTTTAGATGATATGTGCCTCCATAAAGAAGATGAAACATTTTTAAATATATGCATGGGATCTAATAAGTGAGTAATATTAAGATGCTCTCAATATGGGAGGTTATAAAAGATAGATTTCATTTTCATCCCAATGGGAAATTTCTCAACATAAGTCTCAAATAATTCTGGATCATTGAACATAGGCTCCCCATTTGAATCGAACATTTCTATGAACTCCTTCTCCTTCTCTCTCTTATATGCTCTAAGCCATTCAACTGGTGTCATTATTGGAGGCCTTTGGGCTCTCTCTTGTTTACCATTGAAACCAGATGCTGCTATTGTATAAGGGTGTTCTTCTGGGAGGAATACCCTGCAACAATCATACACTGGCTTTCACAGGTCCTTGGACCATCTTGCTTTTAGAGAAGTTCCACAACATTTACATCCAAAATACCCTTTTGTTACAAGACCTGCGAGATTATTGTAGACAATTAATATGCATGGCACGTTAAAGAATATCATGAATATCAGAAAAAATATTACAACGAATTACATAAGGAATATGTGAAAAAATATTGTTACGTATATAAACAAATCAATAAATTAAACATGTAATTTACCAAAGCAAACTCCTAAGCCTGGATAATCATGTGTCGTGTAAGAACATATTCCATACAACGTAAAATTCCTCTCTGCTGCGATGGGTCTTGATACATCGTATACCTTTATCCCATCCCATAATTCCTTCAATTCATCAACCAGTGGTTGTAAGTAGACATCAATATTCTTCACTTGTCTTCTACTAGGCACTATGATAGCCAACATAAGATGTTCATTCTTCACGAAAAACCATGGGGGTTATTGTTATTGACCACTATTACATGCCAAATAGAATAGTTGGTGTTATGGAGGGAATATCAGTTATCAACATCCATGGCTATGCTGAGTCGTAGACTTCGTACTTCATCCTTGAATTTTTGGGCCATGTATCCTCTATATGCTTCATGGCTATTGAATCAGTTGGGATTCGTATAACTCCCAAATCACTTATGTGTGAGGAATGCCATCCCTACAACATAGCTAATTCTTTGCAACGAAGGAGCCTTTGAATCCTTTGGATTATAGGCATGTTCCTGAATATCTTAAAAGGAGGACTAGTATGTGATTTACCCTTCATTTTTTATTTATGATACTTGTCATGCCCACATTTTGGACACATCTCTTTGTCTTCATATTCTCCTCTATATAGAATACAATCATCTAGACATGCAAGATATGATATGTACTCAATTGCCAACATTTTCAACAATTTCTTTGACCCTTCACAGCTACCGGGCAAGACATTCACACTGAAGAACCTTATATTTGAATAACTTGTAGTTGGTGATCGTGCAAAAATATATTAATAAATGCACATTAGTTTCGATATAATTATTAATGTTCATAAAATTTACCATTTGTAATGTTCATTACAATGTACTGATTATATTTCAAATTTATATAAGGGAGTAATTTATGGTAACTTACCTCAAAATTTATACAAAACATGCATTAAACAAGCCAAAATTTTATTTCAAGTTGTACAGTAACATCATTGTCCCCAATTAGGTAGACTTTAACTATCCGCCAGGTCCAAAGAGAGGGGTAGTGGAAGTAAATTTAGGGCCTTCAAAAAAGGTGTCAGCGATATGAACATCATCCCGTAGCTGATCATCATTTTGGAATGCATCTAAAAATATTTTCTCCATGGTATTCATATCCCTTAAGTAATAATTCATACCAAACTCTATTTGAATGGCTTCATTTCTAGCTTGTGAAGAACTACTATTGTTGTAGTCATTCCTAATTGGAGAATCTATACATAGAGGGAATTGAATCGGTGGTTGATTCAACCATTCTTGGTATCATTCATCTCCAATTTTTTCTCTTAATTAAGTATTTTCTCTATTTGAAATTGTCGTGGGGTGCAAAAAAATATGGTAGGTAGGTCACTCATCATCACTAGAATCCTAATAATTAAAAAAAATATATATTTGAACATGATTAGTAAAAAATATATGATATCAATTAGTAACCAAGTTGAAAACATTGCATAATTATAAATTGGTTTAATGTTGAAATAATTACATTAACAAATATACCAAACAGTTATAATTATTATTATCATCATTGTCCCCAGATTGTGGCTAGAAGATGCAATATTTTTATAATTGGTAGGGTGAAGTGGTTGTCCATTTTCATCTACCAAATGTGCCTTGCGGTATGCAACTCTTGATAAGAGCTTCCAATGTTTTGGAGTTGTTTGAATATTTTTCACATCTCAACTCAATGTTGAATCTGCATGAACCTGCAAATTTGTATACATTATAAATTTAATTAAGCTTTGCATGATTGACATGGATAAAAAACATAAATTCAAATAGATAATGAAAATGTAAATAAAATGTGAAGTAAATATTACGTCTTAAGATGGATAGGGAGAAATCTGTGATGGAATTTGAGAAATATTATGGAACGAGCTGGATTTTGAATAATTTTCCATTCGATATAATTATGATATTTTCTCCTTGCATTTGAGACAAATCAACAATAAATTTTGGTGCACACCTAAATGTAATTTCGGTGCCTTAAAAATGGACTTCTTGTTATCAGTGCTAATGTACCAATCATTGCATCGGTTGGTGCATTTTTGTTACTGCACACCTATGTCTTTTTATAAATAGACGCACCGGTGCAGTGCTATTAAGTGACGTACCAGTGACAAAAAACCACAATAACAAAAGCGCAACTCTATTTCATTTAAGTGAAAAAAAAAGTGGTAAATTGAAAAATGGGTGGCAAAATATTTTTGAAAATCTAATTTCATAAAACATTTCTTTAAATACTATACACTTTTCATTATTTCACTATTTAAAAAAAAAAAAATCAGCCAGAGATTTGCAAGAGACATGCCTGGAGCAAACAGAGAACGAGAGCACTATGGAGTAGGGAAATACATTCGAACAGAAGTATTTAGACATTCATAATTCCAAAGCTTTGGTGATTCAAACCCTATAGCATAAAATTTCAAACGATCTCGTGATTAAAGTTTGTTGTTTCTTTTACTTCCTCTACAGTTCTTTTACATATTAAAAGAAAAAATTCAATGTTTATTTTTTCGTTTACTTTTTCTGCAGTTTTTTTTACGCAGTAAGAAAAAAAATTCAATTTCCTTTTCATTTTCAGAAACAAAATAAAAAAAAAAATCCATTTTTATAAACAAACCCTACACTTTGTTTCTTCCCTTTCTTATCCCTCTTTCTGTGATTTTAGAATTAGGGCTTTTCAATTTATATTTATAGGGTTTGTATTGCTAAATATATGCCTAAGACATCCAATCCACAGGACAACTTGCATAGTTAGAACCCAATCCATGTCAACCCTTCCATAAATTAAAAAAAAAAAAAAAAATTCCATCAGTATGCCCAGTGTAACCTAGCGCACCGGTGCGCTATTTCATTATGGCACACCGCAAATGTGCTGTTTCGCACAAAAAAAAATATATATATACTATTTTAGAAACAAACTTTACATTCTTTTCGTTTCTTCCCTTTCTTCTCCCTCTTTCTGTAATTTCAGAGTTACAGTTTTTTAATTTAGATTTATAGGGTTTGTATTAAATATAGGCCTAATACATCCAACCCATGGGAAGACTTCCATAGTCGGATCGCAATCCATGTAAAAATTTGCGTGAATTTAAAGAAAATAAAATAAAAATTTCATCAGTGCACCCGACATAACCTAGTGCACCAGTGCTCTGTATTATCCCAACACACTGCGAAAATACTGTGACAAAAAATAAATAAATAAATAAATAATAATAAATAAATATACATATATATATATATATATATATATATATATATATATATATATATATATATATATATATATATATATTTTTATTAGTGTGCCATATGTAAAACATGGCACTGGTGCACTATTTCATTATGGCGCACCGCAAACGTCTTGTTTCAAACAAAAGAAAAATCCATTTTAGAAACAAACCCTACATTATTTTTGTTTCTGCCCTTTCTTTTCCCTCTTTCTGTGATTTTAGAATTAAGGTTTTTCAATTTAGATTTAAAGGGATTGTATTGCTAAATATAGGCCTAAGACATCACACCCACGGGATGATTTTCATAGTCAGATCCCAATCCATGTCAGCCCTTGTGTGAATTTAAAAAAAAGAAAATCTTTTTTTTTCATCGGTGTGCCCGAAGTAACCTAGTGCACCGGTACGCTATACTATCTCAGTGCACCACAAAAGTGCTATTGGAGGCACAAGAGAGGGAGAGATACGCATACCCTCGCCTTATTACAGCAGCTACCCAATGTCTCCTAAGGCAGGTAGGCCTCCTCAAGTTCTATGGGGAGGCTACTTCCCTAAAGGGCCATGGTTTTTTTTTGAGTCATATTTTTGTTTCTACCTTTTCTTCTCCCTCTTTCTTTGATTTCAGAATTCGGGCTTTTCATTTTATATTTATAGGGTATGTGTTGCTAAATATATGCCTAAGACATCCAACCCACGGGATGACTTGCATAGTCGGATCACAATCCATGTCGGCCCTTGTGTGAATTTAAAGAAAACCATATTTTTTTTCATTAGTGCACCTGGTGTAATCTAACGCATTGACACACTATATTATACAAGTTCACCATGAAAGTACCATGATAAAATATATATATATATATATATATATATATATATATATATATATATATATATATATATATATATATTTTTGTTAGCGCCATATGTAAAATATGGCACCAATTTATGCTACAAAAACTAACACTCGACAATTTTTATTATTTTCTCTGTGTTAATCGGTGTGGTGGTTAACATGTAACGCACTGGTGCTCCATGTTGACATAGAGCACCATACGGTCTATTATACCGTTTGTGCGGTGCGTTGATAAGACCTCCACGCACTGACGTTAGTGCGTACAGAATGAATGGCGCACTGGTTTCTTGAGATATTTTTTTTACCTGAAAATTTGACAATTTATTTATAAATATATTAATGAATGATATGGTATAGGTTTTATATTGAGAAAGAAATGACTAACAAGAGATAAAGTAACAAAAATTCTGGTAACACATCAAGAAAAGAAGAAAAGGCAAGTTCTTTGTAAATTCTTTACAAAAAATGTTATTTTTGAACTATATTTAAGTTTAACTAATACGTATTGTTTACTGTGTATCACGCAAAACCTCAAAATGGAAAAACTCTATAATATTATTTCTAATGTAGGACTAGAAGAGAATAAAAGCTTGATGGAAAATTTGCAAAAGGATGAATCAAATGAATGAAAAAATACTATCGATCCAATATGAGTTTCTTTTTTTAATTTCCATTAATAATATACTTAAAGTTATTAGATAACATGTGTCAAAAAATCTATTGATTCAAATTTGTTTAATGTTCTACAGGGATCAACAACTCAGAAAAATAAAGTTATTCTAAAAGAAAATAGAACATGAAAATGAAAATTAATTGCACCTTAGCTCATCTGGAGTGGTACTATAGGGTAACGAAAGGGAGAAAAACTTTTACAAAAGTTTGAGGAATCTAGCGGAATGAATGTATAGACATTATTTCCACTTACAATAGAAAAAACAATCCAATGGTTCTAAGAACCAAATTTTATCTAAACTACAGGAAGAGTTTCGATAAAATTGGTCAATGAGACATATGAGACTTTTAATACCAAAATGTACAACCACGGAAAAGAAGGAATGAAAAAGTAATATTCCTTTAAGTCTTTGTCTATAATTATTTATAAATATCAAATTTGTTATATTTAATTTTCATATATCAATATAAAACTTAAATAGTTTATTGTCATGTTACATTTTCAAGAAAATTATGAAATTTTCAAAAGATGAACGAACTGATATCAGAAATATGCCAACAGGAATGTCCAAAAAGGTGTACAAGGAGGTAGTCAAAGAAATGGACAAAATTGCATCGCATGAGGAGCCATCTCAACAACAACGTGCTTCAAATGTAATATGTAATCATTGAATTTTTGCATCATTAGGTACAATAAATAAACAATTTAGCATTAAATATTAATTTTCAAGTATTTATTGCAGAAAAGAAAAGAAAATGGAACCCATTCAGCACATAAAACAGGACGAAAAGGAAGAAAAGGGTTGACATCTAAGTTTGTGAGTAATTGTTACTTCCTTATAACTACTTAACTAGATTTCATTTTTGTATTTTTTAAGCTGTTTTACAAAAATCATCATTGAATGTCTTCAAATAGGTGCTAACATACAAATAGGAACCATCATACGAATTGATTGAAATTTGGTTAAATATGGGTTGTGAGTATATGTTGGCATATAAGAAATTAATTGTGGAATTTGTAAGCATATATTGATCTTTTTTACTTAGCTCCATTTATAATTAATACAACAAAAAAATATTTTATATTGAATATATGATTTGTTATGGGGTAAAAAACTTGTAGGAAACAAAGTATGGAACTGCGCCAATAGACGAAATATTGAAATATGGCATGTTACATGGTTTTGAAAGAATGTGTATAGTTTATGAGTCAATTGTTGCAATGGTACGTCATTTCTTTTTTATTTACATTGATGTATACTATTTAATAATTCAAATTTCATTATTCTCACCAATGTATATACACTCATTACAGTTTATTTTTATGTTTGTAGATGGAAGGTGAAAAAGAATAAAACAATCAACACCGTGAACAGAGCATTCCTGAAAATAACCCATGTCATGGAAGTACCTCTAGCAGTGACAACAATTTAAGCAAAGAATGATCATCACTATGTTTGGATATCAAAGCAACGCGTTGTATTTTTTGAAATATTATCCTGTGAAATTAGACATTTTGTTTAATGTAATGGACATAGTGTCACAATTGAAAGACAAAGGAATACCAATGACTGTCCCATTTTGTATGACAAACTGTCTTATTCATATATATATATATATATATATATATATATATAGATAATAAAAATATGTTTTAATTTATTCAATTGGGTTCTCCATTCTCGCTATGAAATGTAACACCACTGATCAAATTTATCGATGATTAAATATTATAATGAAGAGATGTGAAACTTGATGATATGATATAACAGATTAATTCAAACATCACATTCAAATGCACTATTAAAAATCTAATTGATATATGCTGTTAGAAGATATATATTTGACAAATTTTGATGAATAATGAATTTCAAAAAATCAAAATAATTATGATATGATATAACAAATTAATCCAAACATCAAATTCAAATGCATTAATAAATATTTAATTAATATGAATACTATTATAAGATGTGTCCACTTTTGATGAATAATGAATTTTAAAAAATCACAATAATGCACTGTCACAGGTCAATATTTCTAAAAAATACAAAATGAAAACCAGTGCATGTCAGTTACTATACATCGGTGCATTTGTATTCTGAAGCGCACCTACGCGTTTCTACTACCTATGGGCACCTCAAAAATACCAAAACCAATTTAAAATATTGGTGCATTTGTGCAGTACTGTAGACCAGTGCATTTATGTGGAATTATACACCGGTGCATTTGTACGACCTCTGGGCACTGCACAAATACATATAAAAATTATAAATCTTGGTGAGTTTGTGTGATACTGCGAATTAGTGTGTTTATGTGGCTCCACATATCGGTGCATTTGTATGACCTATGGGCATCACACAAATGCTGATACCAATTATAAATCTTCATTCATTTGTGTGATACAGCGCCCTGGTGTGTTTCTATAAGTATACACACCAGTGCATTGAGAGACCTATGGGCACCGCATAAATCCCAAGACCAATTAGAATGGCCCCATGCATTGTATCACCAACATTGCACCCGGTGCAGTTTTATACCTTGACGGCCTCGCGCATGACCCTTCGATGAGCCCGGGCCACCTTCTAGATGTACGCACTGGTGCATTGAAGCTTGAGTGGTGCACCGATGAAAAACGCGTCCGTAATAACCTTCGACCGACCATTTTTTTTTAGTTGTGTTGAATTTCCATTAAAAGCCCTGCCAAAACCTCCGTAACCATAAATGGATGTTGTAGAAAATGTTTTTTTGACAATTTTGGCCAGTTTTATAACACTAAAAACCTCCTTTATAACCTTCACTAGAGGGTATTTTCCTTGTAATTCTTTATAGATGTGAGTGGTAGGCTTCCTTGTCACCATAATTTTACATTCAATTTTTATTTCTAGCATGAATGCATTCTTCAATGAATCAGGTTCCCAACGTCGAACCTCGTGTTAGATGTTATCCTTTAAAGTCCCTATGAAGACATGAATCCTATGTTCCTCTCGAATATCAACTACCCTTATATTCATTTTTTGGAAGTCCTCAATGTGCTCCATCACTGAACCCTTGTGTTTTAGATTGATCAATTGGGTAATGAAGGTGTTTCTCTTTGTCTTCCATGTTCTCTTTCCTTTTTTCTTCCATGTATTCCATGTCGTCTTTCATTTTTTCTTCAATGTCTTCTATTCCATTATTCAGACCTTCCATCTTAGCTTCCACACCTTTCTTCAAACCATCCATATTAGATTCCCTCCCATTCTTCAAACCATCCATCTTAGCTTCCACGCCTTTCTTCAAAACTTCCATTTCATTTTTGGTTGCTCTTTGTGAGAGTGAAATTTGGTGCACTTGATCTTATAATTTTGATACTTCTTCCTCTTCATGACTCATAGTAGAGTATTATGAGGGCTTAATGGGTGTTGAATTATTTTTAGGCAGAATTTTAGAACCCAATACTGATATCTATGCTTCAATATACCCTTGGAATCACTTCAAACTGATTTTTTAAACAAGGCTTCTGTAATTTGGAAAAAAAATACACACCTTTTTATTGCTTTTGAGGAGCTCGATATTGAAACTGAATTATCTCTATGATTTCAGATCTTCAATATCTGAAATTCGGTCCTATAGTAGCCCTTTGAATCCTATTTCGACTGCCACAAGTATTTCTATTTATTTATTTTGGACATATATCAAATTTATAAATAAATCATGTCGTTTATTTCCATTATACCTTTGATTGGTTGACTTATTTTGATAAAAAACATTATGATATGTTAATACCCTGATAATGGGGTCTAACAGTCACACTTTTTTTAAGGATTCATTTTGTTTCTTAATTTGAAAAAATATAAAATGAGCATTAAAAATTATGGAAAAGTAATGATGCACAAGATCTGTGTTATACAATCCTACAAATTTATTTCAAAAAATTATATCCTAAAATTTCATTATTTACATACCAAAATTAATGCCTAACATGAAGAGATACATTATGTTTTAGTGGGAAAATAACCTACTAATCTTAGAAAAAGACCATTTTTAAATTTACACCAATTTTCTATAAATAAAAATATATTCAGGAACACATACTGATTATTTAGTTGTGTAAGTGGCTCTATTATTCTTTTTAGTGATCATATTATTTTTTTTCCAAATTTCCATTGCAACTAATATGTCATAATCATGTCACATTGTCTTTCACCATCCTAGAGCTATCTTGATTAATGTATTAAAATACGAATAAATTCTCCTAGACTCAATAGTGAAACTGGGCATTGGTCAATTCCCAATACACCATGGGATGAAATTGTTTAGCTTATATTGTATTAGATCTAAATTTAAAAATATTTGTCAAAATACCAACCTTCTCAATGTTTTAACTCAATAAAATTATGGTGATCTTGGAACACTTCTCTTAATGCTTTTAGAGCACAAAAATAAAATTATAAATGACTATGAGTAATATCTTGCCTTCTTAAGTTTTTGTTGACCATATTCCATCCTAGTGAACATTAATCATCTTGGTTGTTCTCATCATAATATATAGATATAGATAAACATATATAAAAGTACTTGAAATAATAAATTTTTTATTTCTTTTGTAATTCCTTTTGTGCTTAACATTAACTTAGAATTGAAATGCTTATATAAAAATATTAGTAAGAAATAAAAATTTCAATGTGGATTTTATATATATATATATTATTGTAATACAATGAAGTATTAGAGAGACTTGTCATTCTTTAATATTTCATTTTCAACAAGTAATAAAATATTTCACTATCCACCTTAATTAAAATAATTTATACTAGTTCAAATTATTTATTAATAATTTTTTTATTAATATTTTGAAAGAAAAAGTAACCTATTATTGAATAAATTTTCCCTATCAATATAATGCTTTTGGAGCGTAGAAATAAAATTATAAATGATTCTCACTATCTAGCCTTCGTAAGTTTCCCTTAACCGAATTCCATCATAGTGAAGAGTAATTATCTTAGTCATTCTTATTATCATATATAGAGATAGATAAACATATATAAAGTTAATTGAAATTAAAAAAATCTATTATTAACATTGAGTTTGCTTGTAAGCATATATATATAGAGAGAGAGATTTTCTTATTGTGATACAATGATATTATCAAGGAGGACTGTCATTCCTTAATATTTCATTGTCAACAAATAATAAAATATTTCAATATCCATCTTAATTAAAATAATTTTATATCAACATTATTTATTAATATTTTTGGTTATTAATATTTTGAAATAATATCTGATATTTTGAGGCAAAAGGAACCTATTATTGAAATAACTTATCCTTATCAATATAATGCTTTTCTAGCATAGGCATTAATCATCTTGGTCTTCGTCACCATAATATATAAAGATAGATAAACATATATAACAGTAATTGAAAAACAAAATATTACTAATGACTTTCCTTCAAATGCTTATATAAAAGTATTGATAAGAAAAAAAAATTTGAATTACACACCGGTGCATTTATGTGGCATTATACACTGGTGCATTTGTACGACCTCTGGGCGCTGCAAAAATACCTATAAAAATTATAAATCTTGGTCAGTTTGTGTGATACTGCGGATCAGTGTGTTTATGTGGCTCCACATATCGGTGCATTTGTATGACCTATAGGCATCGCACAAATACCGATACCAATTATAAATCTTCATTCATTTGTGTGATACTGCGCACTGGTGTGTTTCTATAAGTATACACACCAGTGCATTGAGAGACCTATGGGCACCGCATAAATCCCAAGACCAATTAGAATGGCCCCATGCATTGTATCACCAACACTGCATCCAGTGCAGTTTTATACCTTGACAGCCCGGCGCATGATCCTTCGATGAGCCCAGGCCACCTTCTAGATGTACGCACCGGTGCATTGAAGCTTGAGTGGTGCACCGATGAAAAAAACGTCCGTAATAACCTCCGACCGACCATTTTTTTTTAGTTGTGTTGAATTTCCATTAAAAGCCCTGCTAAAACCTCCGTAACCATAAATGGATGTTGTAGAAAATGTTTTTTTGACAATTTTGGCGAGTTTTATAACACTGAAAACCTCCTTTATAACCTTCACTAGAGGGTATTTTCCTTGTAATTCTTTATAGATGTGAGTGGTAGGCTTCCTTGTCGCCATAATTTTACATTCAATTTTTATTTCTAGCCTGAATGCATTCTCCAATGAATCAGGTTCCCAACGTCGAACCTCGTGTTAGATGTTATCTTTTAAAGTCCCTATGAAGACATGAATCCTATGTTCCTCTCGAATATCAACTACCCTTATATTCATTTTTTGGAAGTCCTCAATGTGCTCCATCACTGAACCCTTGTGTTTTAGATTGATCAATTGGGTAATGAAGGTGTTTCTCTTTGTCTTCCATGTTCTCTTTCCTTTTTTCTTCCATGTATTCCATGTCGTCTTTCATTTTTTCTTCCATGTCTTCTATTCCATTATTTAGACCATCAATCTTAGCTTCCACACCTTTCTTAAAACCATCCATATTAGATTCCCTGCCATTCTTCAAACCATCCATCTTAGCTTCCATGCCTTTCTTCAAAACTTCCATTTCATTTTTTGTTGCTCTTTGTGGGAGTGAAATTTGGTGCACTTGATCTTATAATTTTGATACTTCTTCCTCTTCATGACTCATAGTAGAGTATTATGAGGGCTTAATGGGTGTTGAATTCTTTTTAGGTAGAATTTTAGAACCCAATACTAATATCTATGCTTCAATATACCCTTAGAATCACTTCAAACTTATTTTTTAAACAAGGCTTCTGTAATTTGGAAAAAAAATACACACCTTTTTATTGCTTTTGAGGAGCTCGATATTGAAACTGAATTATCTCTATGATTTCAGATCTTCAATATCTGAAATTCGGTCCTATAGTAGCCCTTTGAATCTTATTTCGACTGCCACAAGTAATTCTATTTATTTATTTTGGACATATATCAAATTTATAAATAAATCATGTCATTTATTTCCATTATACCTTTGATTGGTTGACTTATTTTGATAAAAAACATTACGATATGTTAATACCCTGATAATGGGGTCTAACAGTCACACTTTTTTTAAGGATTCATTTTGTTTCTTAATTTGAAAAAATATAAAATGAGCATTAAAAATTATGGAAAAGTAATGATGCACAAGATCTGTGTTATACAATCCTACAAATTTATTTCAAAAAATTCTATCCTAAAATTTCATTATTTACATACCAAAATTAATGCCTAACATGAAGAGATACATTATGTTTTAGTGGGAAAATAACCTACTAATCTTAGAAAAAGACCATTTTTAAAGTTACACCAATTTTCTATAAATAAAAATATATTCAGGAACACATACTGATTATTTAGTTGTGTAAGTGGCTCTATTATTCTTTTTAGTGATCATATTATTGTTTTTCCAAATTTCCATTGCAACTAATATGTCATAATCATGTCACAATGTCTTTCACCATCCTAGAGCTATCTTGAGTAATGTATTAAAATACGAATAAATTCTCCTAGACTCAATAGTGAAATTCGGCATTGGTCAATTCCCAATACACCATGGGATGAAATTGTTTAGCTTATATTGTATTAGATCTAAATTTAAAAATATTTGTCAAAATACCAACCTCCTCAATGTTTTAACTCAATAAAATTATGGTGATCTTGGAACACTTCTCTTAATGCTTTTAGAGCACAAAAATAAAAATATAAATGACTATGAGTAATATCTTGCCTTCTTAAGTTTTTGTTGACCATATTCCATCCTAGTGAACATTAATCATCTTGGTTGTTCTCATCATAATATATAGATATAGATAAACATATATAAAAGTACTTGAAATAATAAATTTTTTATTTCTTTTGTAATTCCTTCTGTGTTTGGCATTAACTTAGAATTTAAATGCTTATATAAAAATATTAGTAAGAAATAAAAATTTCAATGTGGATTATATATATATATATATATATATATATATATATATATATATATATATATATATATATATATATATATATATATATATATATATATATATATATAGATTATTGTAATACAATGAAGTATTAGAGAGACTTGTCATTCTTTAATATTTCATTTTCAACAAGTAATAAAATATTTCACTATCCACCTTAATTAAAATAATTTATACTAGTTCAAATTATTTATTAATAATTTTGTTATTAATATTTTGAAAGAAAAAGTAACCTATTATTGAATAAATTTTCCCTATCAATATAATGTTTTTATAATGTTTTTGGAGCGTAGAAATAAAATTATAAATGATTCTCACTATCTAGCCTTCGTAATTTTCCCTTAACCGAATTCCATCATAGTGAAGATTAATTATCTTAGTCATTCTTATTATCATATATAGAGATAGATAAACATATATAAAGTTAATTGAAATTAAAAAAATCTATTATTAACATTGAGTTCACTTGTAAGCATATATATATATAGAGAGAGATTTTCTTATTGTGATACAATGATATTATCAAGGAGGACTGTCATTCCTTAATATTTCATTGTCAACAAATAATAAAATATTTCAATATCCATCTTAATTAAAATAATTTTATATCAACATTATTTATTAATATTTTTGGTTATTAATATTTTGAAATAATATCTGATATTTTGAGGCAAAAGGAACCTATTATTGAAATAACTTATCCTTATCAATATAATGCTTTTCTAGCATAGGCATTAATCATCTTGGTCTTCGTCACCATAATATATAAAGATAGATAAACATATATAACAGTAATTGAAAAAAAAAATATTACTAATGACTTTCCTTCAAATGCTTATATAAAAGTATTGATAAGAAAAAAAAAATTGAATATATATTGAAAGTAAAAAAATTATTATCATGATATAATGAAGTATCAGGAGATGTGTCATACCTTAATATTTCATTGTCAACCAATAATAAAATATTTCAATATAGAGTTTAATTAAAATAATTTTATATTAATATTTTTTGCTATTAATATTTTGAAAAAGTAAAGTTAGTCATTCATCTATGACCATTTTCATGAGAGGTAGTGGGATTGAAACTAGTGAAATGAATCACATAACATCAAACAACACTTCTGAGGCTTGAACCCAGTAACCAGGACTTCCCAATGGTCATCCATCCCGGAACTCCTTTGGCTCAAGCACGCTTAACTGTCGATTTTTCCCCACAATCAAGCCCACTTAGCTTGCTACCACATTTCCAAAACCTTAGCAAGTATTGTGCGTCATTAATCATTCAAGTAGAGCTTTTTATTTAAGTATGAGGGGTTTCTGCACTGCATTACATTAGATATCATTTTTGGGATTCAACTGAGCTAAGTAAGTCATTAATCTATGACCATTTCCATGAGAATTAGTAGTAAGTCACTAATTTTTCATGATTTTTGAATAGTCCACTTAACATTCATTGCATCGGGTGATGCTCACAGGGCTGAATAAGTGGGGTTAAAACTAGTGAAATGAATCACATAGCATTAATCATCACTTCCAAGGCTTGCACCTAGTAACTAGGACTTCCTGGGCGGTCACCCATCCCAGAACTCCTTTGGCTCAAGCACGCTTAAAGAAAAAAAGAACCTATTATTGAATTAAATTTTTCTTTATTAATATTTTTTAAAATTTCATGTGTCAAATTGATGTTGAATGTTAAATGAATTACATTACTCTCTATGCAATTGTGTCTTTCAAGGCATTAATAAAGTGCATAATTTATTAATCACATTGAAAAAAAAAATTTATTAACATTTTTTGAAATGATACATATCAAAAATTGAAGGAACATCTCCCTCATACTATGAAGGGAATGAAATTATTTTGACTTTAAATTAGTTTGTTTATCTATATAAATTTAAGTGCCTTTAAGCTCAATAAAGGACCACTATTTATTTATTTTTCTTTTTTAAATAAAAAGTGTTTAAAAGGTTTGCACCATAATGCTTTTGATATCTATTAGGACTTATAGGTTGAAAGTTAAGAAGGTTATGTGTTGTTTAGTATAAGGTAGATGTGGAATTCCTTCTATGCTCAACATGACACACACACAAACATATGAAAATAATGTAAATTCATCTTATATCTAGATTTATCATACATCTTTAGGTTGCAAACCATTTCTCCAATAATATTCCTCAATATTTTATTATCCAAAAAATATTTTCACCTCAAGGAATTGATCCCTTTCCATATGTTAGTTCCATGAATCTATGCTCAATTTAATACTAAGCTAACATCTTCACATGAATATATGCATTATATTTGAAAGGAATAATATCAGGATTAGAATAATATGATTTTTACTGAACTACACAACTTTAAATAAATAAAAGTTTGAAAATTTACATGAGAAACAAGAGATTGCAGAAGAAATTGCACGCTTGAAATATGGTCTTGCTACTCTTGCATCTGCTAGGAATTGGGGCAAAGTAGAGGCATTGGCACAACTTGCACAGGCTGCTTCCAAATTGGAGGGTAATATTAATCTCAATTAGAAAAGGTCAATAGAGGAAAATGAGAGAGTATACATGTAGACAGTCCCTGAAATTGATACTTTGCCACCTTTAGCCATAAATTATTTTGTTAAATCAATGCATCTGGATGAATCTCTGGTTGTGATTGAAGAAATTTTATTGGGTCACCTTCAACATTGGCTTTGACCAGACTTCGGCCAAGCGCTTATCCTGGACCACCAGAATTTCTCATTACAGTGAGATAGGTCAGCAAAAGTGTCACAATTGCTCAATACAATGAGATAAGTTAAAAAATGTGTCAAAATTCCTACTGAATTTTCCAGTAAGTTTTCATATACGAATATTAAATTGGTTGCTAATCATAATTTCAAATAATAACAATAATTATTACTTGCTGATCCATTATCAAAATAATTGAACTCTAAGTTTTGAAAGGATTAAATTAATTATTAAAACAAAAAAATAGTTTAAAAAATCCACAAATTAGTCTGCAAAATTATAGAAATTCTAGCTAGATTATGACGAAATTTTACAGAAAATTTTGAAAATCTGGTTCATAGCTGTCAAACATCAATATTTTTGGTGCTTGAGAGTGCTTGATGCTGCTTAATCTATTTCCCATATATATATATATATAAAGAAAAAGAAAAAAAAAACTATTCAAGGAATCCATCATTCTGATTTTTTTAAAATTCTTTTGCTAGCTTCAAGAAAGAAATCTGTAGTCCTGGCTAATTTGTAGCTTACTTCTACAACGCCTTTAAAAAAATAAGTTACCCATATTTAAGCTCATTATTTATATATTCACAATATCCTATTCTTATGGGCGACTGGTATTTTCCCATTCAATATAGGGGTTGATATTAGTGTAGGCTTAGCCTAAATACACAACCCCAAAAAAACAATATCCAATCCAAATTGGATGTTTGAAAATTGAAAAGAAAAAGGACTCCACAATGATAACATCTACTATTTTGTAGGGATAATTTTCTATTTTTGCAGTGCCCTTAGATGTATTTTTTCTAAAGAAATAGGTAAGGTTTGATATTAATCATGAGTGGATTTAAGATTATGGGCCTAAACCCTTACATCATATTTCTTATTTTACACAACAAGAGTGTTCCTTTGTCCACACAAAATAGATGCCATCTCTAGAGTTGCATTTCTTTTGTATAGTAAAATCATTTCTACAAAAAAATCAACAAAAGGACTTGTAGTAGAAAATACTTGCAAAAGAACATAAAAATTTAGGGGAGATTAAGAAGTATCTGCTAGTGTCTCATGATTTGGTTGATTAGTAGACCAAATGATAAGGTAACATTAGACCAGTCTTTGGAGTCCTAGGACCTAACCTTCCAAGAATCAGAGAGGGCTCTCTCTATTAGATGCAATGTTGTGTAACCAGCTCCAAAAATAGAAGAAAAGAGATATCAACGCCTTAGAAATAAGCCACTTCGAGGGGGAAACCTCCAATACATTACATAAATGAAAAATTCTTGGATGATACAATTTTGAAAACCTCATTTCTATATATAGGAGCCCATGGGGCCATAATCTAATCCTAGTGGGCCACAATGTAATCCTAGCCGACCTAACAATAATAATTTAAGGGCACAATAATAACAAAATGGGGGTTACAAGGGTACAATAATAACAATAAGGGGGTTACACTAACAACAATAAGGGGCTATACTAGTAATATAGGGACCTAACATGCCCCTCTCCTTCAGAAAAGTGTTGTCCTCAACGCTTGAGTAGCTCTGGGTGCTTCTGTATAAAATTCTCATCCTCCCATGTAGAATCTTCAGTGGGTAAGTTCTTCCACTTGATGAGATACTCTGAAATTGATCGATTCCGTAGATGTCGAGTTCTTGTTTCCGTGACCGCTTCAGGTTCCAATATGATTTTTCCTTCCTCATCAAGTTCTGGCAATATTGTTTGAACTGGAAGATTTTCACCTATAACCTTCTTTAGGCATGAAACATGGAAAACTGGTTGCACTCGTGAAGAAGCAGGAAGCTCCAATTTGTATGCCATAGTACCAATCTTTTGCAACACCTTGTAAGGACCATAGTACTTTGGCGATAATTTATTATCCTTCTTAGCTTGCTTGAGGGACATTTGTTTTTATGGTTGTAGCCGTAAAAATACCCAATCTCCTACATCAAAACTTCTCTCGCTGTGATGTTGATCTGCCTGTTGTTTCATTCGATTTTGTGCCAAATTCAGGTTATCCTTTAAGAGTTGGAGAACTTCTTGCCGATGCTCGATGTGATCTTCCACTGCTTGAACCTTTGAATTTTCTCTTAAATATGATGTGATGGATGGTGGATGATATCCATAAAGTGCCATAAATGGGGTCATTTTTGCTGCAGTATGGAAGTAAGTGTTATACCACCATTCAGCGAGAGGTAACCACTTGACCCATTGTGTTTGTTTATCAGATACAAAACAACGAAGATATCCTTCCAAACATTTATTTACTATCTCAGCTTGACCATCAGATTGAGGATGATAAGATGAGCTATGAGCTAATTGAGTACCCAAACAAGAAAATAACTCCGTCCAAAAATTTCCAGTAAAAATGGGATCTCTGTCGCTCACAATAACCCTTAGGCTTCCATGTAGCTTTTGAATTCTGTCCATAAATGTAGTAGCAACCGTACTTGCTTTAAATGGATGAGATAATGCACAAAAGTGTGCATACTTGGTAAGTCTATCAACTACCACCATGATGACACTCTTTCCTTCAGACTTAGGTAAACCCGTGATAAAATCCATTGAAATCTCCTCCCAACGTTGACTTGGAATGGATAAAGGTTGTAGAAGTCCCGGGGTCTTAATTGTTTCCACTTTATTCTGCTGGCAAACCAAACATTCCGCCACAAACTTTTGAATATCAGATTTAAGGCCATCCCAACAAAATTCTTTCTTCACCCTGTGGTAAGTTTTTAAAAATCCTGAGTGTCCTCCTAAAGGAGAAGTGTGCAATTCCAGAAGAATCTTTTGTTTTAGTTGGGAATTCTTACAAAGATATAAGCGATCTTTGTACCATAAGGAATCATTTTTCCAACTAAATGTATCAGATGTACTAGGATCTTCTTGTAACTTTTGAATGAGTGTCCATACATCTTTGTCCTTCTTCCATTCATCTCTTGCTTTGGCTATCTAATCTGGTTGGATAATATAAATGACACAAAGCAATGCTTCCTCCTCTTCATTCTTTCTTGAGAGTGCATCTGCAACAACATTAAGCTTTCCTTTTTTGTAGATTATTTCAAAGTCATAACCCAACATCTTTGTGACCCATTTTTGCTGCTTTTCTGAAGATAGTCTTTGTTCCAAAAAGTGTTTAAGACTATCATGATCATTTTTTACCTTGAAGTGTCTTCCCATTAGGTAAGTTCACCATTTATTTAGTGCATGCAATATTATTAACATTTCCTTCTCATAAATAGGTATCTGTAAATACTTTCCTTTGATTGGACGACTTTCAAAAGCAATGGGTCTTCCTTCCTGCATTAAAACTGCACCAATTCCATTTCCTGAGGCATCACATTCCACACTAAAGGTTTTTGTGAAGTCTGGTGTAGCTAAGACCGGTGCTAGGCACATTGCCTCTTTAAGACGTTCAAAGGCCTTAGTTGCTTCAGGAGTCCATGAAAATGCATCTTTCTTCAATAATGTTGTTATAGGTGCTTCTATTCTCCCATAATTCTTAACAAACTTGCGATAATACCCTGTTAACCCGAGAAATCCTCGCAACTGCTTTATGGTTGTGGGGACTTTCCATTACTTAATGGCTTTAATTTTGTTAGGGTCTACCTTAACACCCTCGTGAGATACAATATGACCCAGATATTCCACCTCTTGTACTCCAAAGAAACATTTGGATGTTTTTGCATATAATTGTTTCTCCCGCAATAGTTTGAGCACCCTGTCAACATGTTGAACATGATCCTTCCAAGACTTGCTGTAGATTAGTATATCATCAAAAAATACTAGCACAAATTTTCTAAGGAAGGGTTTGAAAATGGAATTCATCAACCCTTGAAATGTAGAAGGTGCATTGGTAAGGCCAAAGGCATGACCAAAAATTCATAGTGACCCTCATGAGTTCGAAACACTGTTTTTGGAATATCTTCAGTCTTCATTCTAATTTGATGATATCCTGAACGAAGATCCAACTTGGTAAAATAAATTGCTCCATGTAATTCATCCAATAATTCATCAATCACAGAATGGGAAATTTATCTTTAATGGTGAGCTTATTGAGCTCCCTATAATCCGGACACATGCGCCATGATCCATCCTTCTTGTGTACCAATACTACAGGAGCAGAGAAAGAAATTTGACTAGGTTGAATTATACCCGCCTCTAACATTTCTGCAATCATACGTTCAATTTCGCTCTTTTGGAAGTAAGGATATCTATAAGGCCTGATGTTTGGAGGAACACTTCCCGGAATCAAATGAATAGCATGATCATGATCACGAATAGGTGGGAGTCCTTTGGGAGTTTCAAACACCTTGGAATGATTGTCCAATACTTGTTGGAGATCTGCAGAAATAGATGATTTTGATGTTGGAACTTCTAGTGAGCATAATTGTGCAATTACGCCTTGTTGTTCTTTCTTTTGAAGCTTTAGCGTGAAATTAGAGCTTATTATCCTTCCTGGCTTCCCTGCAATACCCCGTAATTTGACTTCCTTTCCTTCTAAAAAAAATTTCAAGAAAAGTTCTTGAAAATTAAAAGCTACCATCCCCAAAGATTGTAACCATTTTACTCCTAGTACAACATCAGCACCTCCCATAGGAATTGAAAGCATTGGACTAGTCAATACATATTCCCCCATGGTTAGCTTGATATTATTGCATTTTCCAGAGAAATTTATAGTTCCTCCATTTGCAACCATCACTTGACATTCTAGTGTTGGGTATGGGAAACAATTTAATTCCTTGACTACCTTACAATGAATAAAATTATGGGTGCTACCTAAATCAATCAACACTATTACCTTTTTCTTCTTGATATGTCCTTCTATCTTGAGAGTTTGAGTAGTGGTAATTCCTGCCAGTGCATTACACGATATGGTCAAATTCATCGCTTCCTCTTCTAGGGCTGGTTCCTAGTGTATATCCTCTTCTTGTTCATTTTCTTCTTCCTCTTCACAATCTATGTAAAATAATTTCTTCTCAGCACACTTATGACCTTTAGTGTATTTGCTATCACAACTGTAGCAAAGCCCTTTTTCTCTTTTTTCTTCAAATTGTTGTGGTGTCTGTTAGAGTTGGTATTTTCATCACTCCGTCAGAGATCCAATTTCTCTTGTTGCATTTCATTTTAGGTGTCTCATTCAGTTCAGTTAGTTGCATTCCATTAGGAGCATGGATCATCTGATGGAAGGGTCTTCTCTCTCATATCCCTCATGTCTGATACCTGCTGGTCTAATTCTGTTCATCAAAATCATTTACAGTCATTTTTGGTCTCCTGGTTGGCAAAGAGTCATTTTAGGGTTTTTAGGTTTATTAGGTCTATGTTTTAATCAATTAGGTCTCAAAATGTCTAATAATGTTAGCAAGCACCTGAGGGAGGTTTGAAATAAGTTTTCATGGCAAAAATTTCATCGCAATGCTTGATAACGATTCTTCTTCAAAACTCTGTTTTGAAGAAAAATCGTCAATTTCATCCTTTTTAATAAGTGTAATGTAATTTTCAAAGTTTTTTAGGTTGTAAAGTTCTTCGGGCGCAGCCATGGTTTCCTTTTCCAAAATCCCATGCTAGCTATCCCTGCAAAAAATAGACAAGAGATTCATCATTTAGCTCAAAAATCAAAGGAAACAAGCAAAACAGAGTTTATTTTTAAAAAGTGCAAAGTGCCAAAGTCTGCAACATTAGAAAGTGGGTTTTCTAAATCAAAATAAAATTCCATGATATATAAGATATTTTTGGTGTTTAAACAATCCATTCGCATGCCAAAGACAAGAGTGAAGCCGAAGAAAATCGTGGAGGGTGAAATCAGTGTTTGAAGGCTGGAACTGTGGGTGAGTTTACCTGCGTGACGCATTGGGTGGAGGTCGCGGTGCAAATAATGGTCACGATGCATAGGGCCATTCTTCACAGTGTATTTCTAAATGGGCGTGGCGCATACACCAGTCGCGGCGCACTGGGCCACTGTTGCGGTGTACAGAGCTGACAAACAAAATTTTTTCCATTGCTCCATAAAATTCAAATTTACTCAACCTCCTATGCTCCGAGAAAGTTTATGAAATATTGAAATTGCCATTAATCAGTGTTTCATGTAGTTTGAAAGGGAATATGATAATTTGAATGTCGAAACCATAAACCCTATCACCTTGTTTAAAACTTCTCCTTAGGGTTTTGAATTGGTGTTTTAAAAGTAACTTTGGTGCCAAATACTCCATTTCTCCCACCTTGTTTATTTCTCCCTCACTGTAATCCTATCATCACTGTTAATCCCCTATTCCCTTATATTCCAAACCACTCATATCATCTCATGCCCTATTTCCCCATCCCAAGTCATTTCATTTTCATTCTCCCTTTCCCATTTCACTTGTAAAATTCCTAAGACCCCAAGTTCCTCAAAAAGTCAAGTGGTTGTCCCTTATTCCTAAGTTTGTCAAATCAAAAGCTTTCAAAAGGAAAAATACCACTTGAAAAGACTTCAGTGTTCCCACTATCCTATTTTTCCCACAGTCCCTCCCCTTTGGCACATATTTGGCAGTTGAAACAAAGCACCAAATTCTCATTCTTCATCTCATTCAAGCCAACACACACCTTGCATTAACCTTGAGTACCATGGAGACAAACACTGATACATCATATGACAGAGATAGCAATTCTACCACTGAGCTCCATGCACCGAGAAGGCCTCGTAAAGGTGGCAAACATGTGAGAGAAGAGCCCACCTCGTTGACCCAATTGCAGGCTTTCCCACTTGCAATGACATGTTTTCGTGAGCATTCATGCTATCAGTATTGTGAGATGATTGCTAGGATTTAGCATCATCAGGAGTTAGCTCGATTGTTTGTATTACATTTGCATGATGGTCAGGTAACTCTTGCTGGTGTAAATTTCACTTTGACAATGGAAACCATCTCTCAAGCAACTGGAATACTAAATGTGGGTGAACATTAGAAAAAAAGACAGCATGTGAATAGAGTGCATTATGAACCATACATCAGGCCTAGTTATGTGAGACAGCTCAGCAGGGTGTTCCCATTCCGGTTCCTGAAGGAATCCTATGCGCCTTTGATGAAACTTATTATCAGATACTTCAGTTGTGAGGGCTGGTTCTCACGCCTCTATGCCTACCACATCAGATTATTGATGCATTTCACTAGAGTGAGGGTGAAGAACATTCCTTATTTCATGTGTCGAAATATTGAGAGGATGACCATTCTTGTGCAGAAGAAAACTCCTGAGCAGTAGTACATCAATATTTATCACTATGCACTCATCAAGATCGTGGTTGTACATCAGCTTGGGTTGCAGGACATTTCATGGGAGGTTTTAATTTCCCATGATTTCTTCACAGTTCCTCAGGTTCCTTCAGAGGTTGTTCATGAGCCAGGTGAACCTTCACATCAGCCTGAAGGTCACGAGACAGAGCCTATCGGTGTGCCAGTATATGTCACTTATTATAGAGGCACCAGAGTATTGTTTGCAGCAGCCCGACGAGTACTATCTCCACCCGAGGTGGAAGGGGTCTCATTGCCATCATCAGAAACATAGGTATAGGTACAGGATAGAGGAAAGAGGCCTATGCAGGATGAGGGCCCTTCAGGAGGTCAGGATATTGATTTCATATTGATTGATGAGGATTTGAGATCTCCAAGATAAAAGTTGAGAGAGATCATTCAGGAGCAGAAGGCAGAGATTGACACCTTGACCGATAAGTTGCAAAGAGCCTAATGGATCATAAAATACTTGGAGTATTGCAAAAAATAGTTGGAGGATCATCAGAAAATCATGGATTTGCAAAACATCCGTGAGAATCGGCAAGCTGCCGGAAGAAGCCAAACCTAGATGACACCCATTGAGCGGGAGATTGAGGCTGATAGGGAGACTTGGCTTGATAGGGTCAATATTCATCTTGAGAAGCTATTGGAGAAGGCGAACAAGGAAAATAACATTCTCATACACATGAAGAACCACTATTGGGCACAAAATCATGTTTGCAAAGCGAGGATCAAAATCTTGAAAGCAAGGCTAAGGAGGGCACTAAAGTGTCGTAAAAGGCATGATAGGCTCCAAATTTTGGTCGAAGCTTCTTTTTCCTAGAATAGTGCTTGATGAGGGACCTTCAGCCCAAATTTCAAGAAATTTGGGAGAAATTTTGTCAATTTTGAATTTTTGGGCCCAACACAGAGTTTCCTGCTTGATGCGTAGCGCCTCGTGGCACACACTTATAATTGGCAGCTCTTCTGGAGGAAAACTTTGCATTTCTAAATTTTTCATCAAAATTTATGCATGCCTATGGATTACCTAAGGATTTCAACAAGTTTTGGGTTGCCTAAAGGGTCAAAAACACCCTAAAAATGGCCTTTCTGCCACTTTTTGCACACACAGGAACAATGTTGGGAGATTTGATTTTTGGAGGGGAAAATGGAAACCAAATCCATAAATTCCACTTGGGTTGGAAAGTATATAAGTAGGTATTTCCAACGAGCTATCCTGCACTCAATTTTGACTTCGGGAAGGCCCTCAAAATCAGCCTCAAACTTGTGTTATGCATAGAGATTTCAGGTGCGGCGCATAGTGAAATTTGGCCTATTTTTCACTCAGCAGCTCAGAATTTCACCTAGTTTTGGCTATTTTGACTTTTTCATGTAACTCCTGATGTAAATTGATGTAAATTCATGACCATGATGTAATTTTGGCACATTTTTACTCATATTAGTAGATTCATTCACCAAAAACTGAAATGTAAGTGAATGAATCAGTTTCCTATCATATAGAGGCAAGCTGTTTCATTGCCGATTTTCCAGTTCCTAGTTTAGATATGGTTAAAAAAACTCCTAGAATGGTGGGCTAGACCCCTAGAGGCATGGGGATGAGTTATGCTTGTCTATATCTTGTATTTTGTCAGTCATTTTCAGAGGTTGGACACTTTGGATTGCTTGGCACTTCATTGTACATTTCATCTCTACAATTTTGGCAAAGGAATAGACCAGGGTTTGCAGCACTCTTTGGGATCCATGTGGCTCTATGTTTTGATGGTGTTTTTCTCTATGTAATTTTAATTTCAATGATTTTTATGTGTATCCTTTCCCTTCTCCCTTTTTCTTAAATTAAACAAATGAGTGATAAAGGTGGAATTCATTAGCTTGCTTTGCTCTACCTTCAGTTTGGTTTAATTTTCCATGTTTTCATCTGTTTGAAGAGGATTCTTGAAATACTATTTCCCTCTTTAGCTCCTCACTGGTCTAAACTATCCATTCACTCAATCCAAATCATCAAAACAATTTCCTTCCTTGCCCCAATCAGAACTCTGCAAAAACTAGGCCTCATCCCTGAACCCAAAACTGCCTTTCCCTTTGTTTCCAACAAAACCCCCAAAATCAAAATCAAACTCCTTTACTTATATACCTAGCCTAAAATTAGCCTTTATTTCAAGTCATATCAAGCCTATTCATTGTCTTTGCTGAGATTGACCCAGAGAGAGCCCTCTCCTGATCTGGTAGGGCTAGCTACCAGGCTGAGCCTGGTTTGATGTTACCCTGAACTCTGCCTTCTTTCATCCTGAGGTAGATTTAGGCTATAACATAGTGGCGACTCTGCTGGGAAAGAGAAAGTTTGTTGTTTTCTTTATAAACTATAGACGAAGCTCTAAGTTAGCCAGGTAGCCTTCGAAATTCTCTTGCTTTGCATTAGTGAAAGTTGATCAATGCTGCTTCAGTCAATCTCTGGTCCAGTTTATGAAATGAACATCTAGTTTCCTCAGTAAAATGTAATCAAGTTCAGATCTGATTGCTTATGGTGGAAAAAAATCAGACACCGCAAGGCTGAAATCATTCACCTAGCGACTCTAAATCAGTTTTGAGATTAGATCCAAGGACTCCACTGGAGGATGAACCTGATCAGCAGAGACATGAAAGGACAATATGGAAAGATCAGGTATTCAAGTTGGAATTTCATCCAAGACATTTTGTTATTTGTCATAAATTATTTCTTCTCTTTTCCCGAGAATATCAAGAAGGCTTTGAAAAGTATATTGTATTTGAGAAAATATCATCAGCCTGCATTTGATTCCTTCCCTTTGAAGATTGTGGAAACCAAATATTTGCATGCTTTTGAGCTTGATCAAGACCTTTCTTCCGAACATTGTGATGACCATCTTCAAAATGATGAGCCTCAAGAGACCACGACTGATTCTATACCTTCTTTACATACCCCTATACCTTGTAAAATTCCAGATCGATACAAGCCTCTGATTTTACCTCCTATATCCCATGCTTTCCCTAAAAATCATGACCTATATCTACCAAGATTTGATGGTGAACACGACAACATCACTACTGAGAGACATGTTCTAAATTTTGAGTCTTTTCTTAACCTTTTTGAAGTTGATGAAGAGGATGTCAGTATTAGGATTTTTTCTCTTTCTTTGCAAGGCAAAGTTAAGAGTTGGTTCAAAACCATGCCTGATGCGAGCATCTCAGATTTCCAGCAGTTTTTCAAAGTTTTCCTCAACAGGTGGGTGATCAGATAGAACCCTTTCTTGATTATAGAAGAGTATAAACAGTTGAAAATACAGTCAGGGGGGATAGTACAACATTTTTCTGCCAAATTTAACCAAGTTTATTTTTCGATGCCAGTTGATATTAGACCTCCTCCTAGATCTTCTCTCTTGCACTACCCAGGTGCCTTTGATCCGGAAGTGGAGTTTCAGTTGAGAGAAAGGAATCTTACAACACTTGAAGAGATGCAAAATAGTGCCGTAGATGTAGAGGCTCATTTGCGGATCTGAAGGGCAAGGTTGAAGGAAGAAGAAATGAAAAACATAGATCCAGAGAAATCGACATCTCTAGAGGTAAAGCTTGACATGTTGGTAAGTGCAGTAGAAGAGATGATGCAAAATATCATCACAAGGAATGAGTATAGTGTTCAAGTCCATGGCTCGATGATTGAAGAAGAACAAGTTGCTGATCCAAAACATTTTTTTTCTTATCCCAGTTGTCATAGATATGATAACGATTGTTTTGTAGATCATCTTGGAGAAGAGAGAGCCGTTGATATGACATGTATGCTTGATGATGTGTTTTATACTGATGATTTGCCTCAGTTTGATCAGTATGATGATGATTATGTTCTCCAAACAAAAGCTAATCTTGCAGACAAATCAACAGCTAGTTTGTGGAAGGAGGAAGTTCACTTTCAGCAACTTGAGTACAGTGATCAACCAATGCATATTAGCTATGACAATGACGAGGAAAGTGCAGAAAATTTCGAAGTAAGTGAAGGATATTTTTCTTTTTGTTTTTATTCGTTTTAGTTCATTAGAGATAACTTCCATGCAATCAGAAATAAACTATCAACAAGTCTTGATTTGGACCATCTTGAGGGCAATAAAAACCTTGTTCAAGACTTCCCATATCCAGATTTGCAGCCCCCGAATGCCATTGATTGTCAAGTTGCAGATGAAGACATGGAAGCTGGCACATATGATCAAACGATACAAGATGATTCTGTACCATTTTTTTTTTATTCATTTAATTTTTTGAAGGGTAAATTGCATAGTAAATATTCAAATGAGCAGCCTATAGGAAATCATGTAATCTCATCAGAACCAATAGAAAATGGGTTGCAGCAGTCTTTTCAATATTTTCAAGTTTTTCATGATTCAATAGCTGATGTGTTGGATAATACCTACAATCAAAGTCCTTCTCCATTGACTATATGTAAGCTTGAAACGTGTGCTGATATAAACTTGATTCGGCAGTCAGTCTCTTTGTCATTTTTAGCAGGAGTCTCGTCACAAAGCTCAAAACAAATTTTGCATTCATGGTACGAGGAGAAGAAAAGTAATCCATTGGATGAGCTAAGTCCTAGTGTGCATGAATTTTGAGATCCTTATGCAGTGTTTTTGGAGGCAGATAGAGAATCCATAGTATTCAACGGATCTGTTCACAAGTTTTCATGGGAGTTTCCTTTCAGTAGTTCTCTCTTGTTGTTCATAAATGAGCACTTGCAGAGAATTCAAACAGCAGCTGGAATACTTACCTGGTTGCATTGGTTGTTTCATTTCACTTTATTAGGTGATGAATGGAAAAACTAGAGTAGGTTGTATTGAATAATTTTCATATTGAGCATATTTCCAGTTTGTCGATTGTGTTTAAGTATCGAGTCAGTTTTTAGTTGAGTGAGTGTCAATTTGTGTCATCAAGTCATCAGTTTTCAGTCATGCATTTTAGATTGAGTTTTTTTGACTCCATTTCCCAATGGATGAAGGCACTACCTACTCTCCCAGAAATCTATAGTTCTTGGCACCTCCAAGGAGCTACCATCCCCATTGGAGCCAATGTTAGAGTCGGTATTTTCATCCCTCCGTCAAAGATCAAATTTTTCTTGTTGCATTTCATTTTAGGTGTCTCATTTGGTTCAGTCAGATACATTCCATTAGGAGCATGGATCATCTGATGGAAGGGTATTTTCTCTCATATCCCTCATGTCTGATACCTTTTGGTCTAATTCTGTTCATCAAAATCATTTACAGTCATTTTTGGTCTCCTGGTTAGCAAAGAGTCATTTTAGGTTTTTTAGGTTTATTAGGTCTAGGGTTTAATCAATCAGGTCTAAAAATGTCTAATAATGTCAGCAGGAACATGAGGGAGGTTCGAAATAATTTTTCATGGAAAAATTTTCATCGCAATGCTTGATAACGATTCTTCTTCAAAACTTTGTTTTGAAGAAAAATCGTCAATTTTTTCCTTTGTAATAAATGTAATGTAATTTTCAAAGTTTTTTAGGTTGTAAAGTTCTTCAGGCACAACCTTGGTCACCTTTCCAAAATCCCATGCCAGCTATCCATGCAAAAAATAGACAAGAGATTAATCATTTAGCTCAAAAATCAAAGGAAACAAGCAAAACAGAGTTTATTTTTAAAAAGTGCAAAGTGCCAAAGTCTGCAACATTAGAAAGCAGGTTTTATAAATCAATATCAAAGTCCATGATATATAAGATATTTTTGGCGTTTAAACAATCCATTCGCATGCCAAAGACAAGAGTGAAACCGAAGAAAATCGTGGAGGGTGAAATTAGTGTTTGAAGGCCAGAACTGTGGGTGAGTTTACTTGTGCGGCGCATTAGGTGGAGGTTGCGGCGCACATAATGGTCGCAGTGCATAGGGCCATTCTTCACAGTGTATTTCTGAACGGGCACGATGCATACACCAGTCATGGTGCACTGGGCCACTATCGTGGTGCACAGGGCCGACAAACAAAATTTTTGCCACTGCTCCATAAAATTCAAATTTACTCAACCTCCTATGCTTCAAGTAAGTTTATGAAATCTTGCAATTTCCATTAATCAGTGTTTGGTGTAGTTTGAAATGGAATATGATAATTTGAATTTCGAAACCATAAAACCTATCACCTTGTTTAAAACTGCTCCTTAGGGTTTTGAATTGGCGTTTTAAAAGTAACTTTGGTGCCACATACTCCATTTCTCCGACCTTGTTTATTTCTCCCTCACTGTAATCCTATCATCACTGTTAATCTCCTATTCCCTTATATTCCAAACCACTCATATCATCTCATGCCCTATTTTCCCATCCCAAGTCATTTCATTTTCATTCTCCCCCATTTCACTTGTAAAATTCCCAAGACCCCAAGTTCCTCAAACAGTCAAGTGGTTGTCCCTTATTCCTAAGTTTTTCAAATCAAAAGCTTTCAAAAGAAAAAATACCACTTGACAAGACTTCAGTGTTCCCACTGTCCTATTTTTCCCATAGTCCCTCCCCTTTGGTACATATTTGGTAGTTGAAACAAAGCACCAAATTCTCATTCTTCATCTCATTCAAGCCAACACACACCTTGCATTAACCTTGAGTACCATGGAGACAGAGACTGATACATCATATGACAGAGACAGTGATTCTACCACTGAGCTACATGCACCAAGAAGGCCTCGTAAAGGTGGCAAACATGTGAGAGAAGAGCCCACCTCGTTGACCCAATTGCAGGTTTGCCCACTTGCAATGGCATGTTTTCGTGAGCAGTCATGCTATCAGTATTGTGAGATGATTGCTAGGATTCAGCATCATTAGGATTTAGCTCAATTGTTTGTATTACATTTGCATGATGGTCAGGTAACTCATGTTGGTGTAAATTTCACTTTGACACCGAAAACCATCTCTCAAGCAACTGGAATACCGAATGTGGGTGAACAGTGGAACAAAATACATCAGGTGGATAGAGTGCATTATGAACCATGCATTAGGCCTAGTTATGTGAGACAACTCAGCAAGGTGTTCCCATTCCGGTTCCTGAAGTAATCCTATGTGCCTTTCATGAAACTTATTATCAGATACTTCAATTGTGAGGGCTGGTTCTCACGCCTCTATGCCTACCACATCAGATTATTGATGCATTTCACTAGACTGAGGATGAAGAACATTCCTTATTTCATGTGTCGGAATATTGAAAGGATGACCATGCTTGTGCAGAAGAAAACTCCCGAGCAGTAGTGCAACAGTATTTATCACTATGCACTCGTCAAGATCGTGGTTGTACATCAGCTTGGATTGCAGAGCATTTCATGGGAGGATTTCATTTCCCGTGATTTCTTCACAGTTCCTCAGGTTCCTTTGGAGGTTGTTCATGAGCCAAGTGAACCTTCACTTCAGCCTGAAGGTCATGAGATAGAGCCTATCGGCGTGCTAGTATATGTCACTTATCATAGAGGCACCAGAGTATTGTTTGCAGCAGCCTGACGAGTACTATCTCCACCTGGGGTGGAAGGGGTTTCGTTGCTATCATCAACTGCACAGGTATAGGTATAGGATAGAGGAAAGAGGCTTATGTAGGATGAGGGCCCTTCAGGAGGTCAGGATACTGATTTCATATTGATTGATGAGGATTTGAGCTCTCCAAGATCAAAGTTGAGAGAGACCATTCAGGAGCAGAAGGCAGAGATTGACACCTTGAATGACAAGTTGCAGAGAGCCCAATGGATCATAAACTACCTGGAGCAGTGCAGCAAACATTTTTAGGATCAGCAGACAATCATGGAGTTGCAAAACATCCGTGAGAATCAGCAAGCTGCCTGAAGAAGCCAAATCGAGATGACGCCCATTGAGCGGGAGATTGAGGCTGATAGGGAGACTTGGCTTGAGGGGGTCAATATTCATCTTGAGAAGCTATTAGAGAAGGAGAACAAGGAAAATAACATGCTCAGACACATGAAGAACCACTATTGGGCACGAAATCATGTTTGCAAAGCGAGGATCAAAATCCTGAAGGCAAGGCTAAGGAGGGCACTAAAGCGTCGTAAAAGGCATGATAGGCTCCAAATTTTGGCCGAAGCTTCTTTGGCCCAACATAGTGCTTGATGAGGGACCTTCAGCCCAAATTTCAAGAAATTTGGGAAAAAATTTGTCAATTTTGAATTTTTGTGCCTAAACACAGATTTTCTTGCCCAACGCGTAGCGCCACGTGGTGCGCGCTTATAATTGGCAGCTCTTCTAGAGGAAAAATTTTCATTTCTGGATTTTTCATCAAAATTTATGCATGCCTATGGATTACCTAAGGATTTCATCAAGTTTTTGGTTGCCTAAAGGGTCAAAAACACCCTAAAAATGGCCTTTCTACCACGTTTTGCACACACAGGAAGCAGTGTTGGGAGATTTGATTTTTGGAGGGAAAAATGGAAACCAAATCCAGAAATTCCACTTGGGTTGGAAAGTAGACATGCAGGGATTTCCAACGAGCTTTCCTGCACTCAATTTGGAATTTGGGAAGGCCCTCAAAATTAGCCTCAAACTTGTGCTACGCATAGAGATTTTAGGCGCGGCGCATAGGGAAATTTGGCCTATTTTTCACTCAGCAACTCAGAATTTCGCCTAGTTTTGACTAGTTTGACTTTTTCATGTAACTCTTGATGTACCCTGATGTAATTTCATGACCATGATGTAATTTTGGAACATTTTTACTCATCTTAGTAGATTCATTCACCAAAAAGTGAAATGTAAGTGAATGAATCAGTTACCTATCATATAGAGGCAAGTTGTTTCATTGCCTGTTTTCCAGTTCCTAGTTTAGATATGGTTGAAAAAGCTCCTAGAATGATGAGCTCGACCCCTAGAGGCATGGAGATGAGTTAGGCTTGTCTATATCTTGTATTTTCTCAGTCATTTTCAGAGGTTGGACACTTGGGATTGCTTGGCACTTCATTGTACATTTCATCTCTGCAATTTTGGCAAAGGAATAGACCAGGGTTTGCAACACTCTTTGGGATCCATGTGGCTCTGTGTTTTGATGGTGTTTTTCTATATGTAATTGTAAGTTCACTTATTTTTATGTGTATCATTTCCCTTCTCCCTTCTTCTTAAATTAAAAAAATGAGTGATAAAGGTGGAATTCATTAGCTTGCTTTGCTCTGCCTTCAGTTTGGTTTAATTTTCCATGTTTTCATCTGTTTGAAGAGGATTCTTGAAAGCCTCTTTCCCTCTTCAGCTCCTCACCAGTCTAAACTATCCATTAACTCAATCCAAAGCATCAAAAAAATTTTCTTCCTTGCCCCAATCAGAACTCTGCAAAAACTAGGCCTCATCCCGAACCCAAAACTGCCTTTCCCTTTGTTTCCAACAAAACCCCCAAAATAAAAATAGAACTCCTTTAATTATATACCTAGCCTAAAATTAGCCTTTATTTCAAGTCATATCAAGCCTATTGATTATCTTTGCTGAGATTGACACTACAAGAAAAAATCACATTGGTGAGGGTCATGCTTGTGACGGACCTTTAAGGTCCGTCACCAATGTCACATATGGTGACAGTCATTAAAAAACCGTCACTGTAAGTGTATATAGTGATGGTCCTTTCTGGTCCGTCACCAAAGACATTTTCAATGACACTTTTGGTGAGGGTCGTTAAAGGCCCATCATTAATTCTCTCTTTGGTGACACTTTTAGTGACGAACTTTTAATGACCCTCACCAATGCTCTTTTTGTTACTTTTGGTGACGGTCAAAAAATGTCTGTCATCATTGATCACTAAAACCGTCACTGTAAGTGTATATAGTGATGGTCCTTTATGGTCCATCACCAAAGACATTTCACTTTTGGTGAGGGTCGTTATAGGCCCATCACTAATTCTCTCTTTCATGACACTTCTAGTGACGAACTTTTAATGACCCTCACCAATGCTCTTTTTGTTAATTTTGGTGACGATAAAAAAATGTTTGTCATCATTGATCATTCCAATGAGTTTTTGATGATGCTATGTGCCTGATATTATATTTTTTGTCAAAAGATAATGATTTAATACCATTATTGTGGAGCATTTTTTATAATATGTCCAAGCCCATAGTGGTTAGGGTCAGTCAATTTTTTAAGAAGTAATAAGTGTATATCATTTCCCTCAAGTAATGACTAGTCGAATAGAGATTTCCTATGAGTCAACACATGATTCATATCTATTAAGTTAATTATCTAGCAAATTCCATTTAGATAAATTTCCACTATTGTGTGTAGGAAATATATTATTTAATACATAATCGAGCTTTGACAATTCTATTAATGAGAAAGACCTAACAATCCTCAACAATCTGGGCACACCTTAAATCTTTGGCACACACTAACATTTCTTAGCACCCCACATGTCTTGGAACATCTTTGTACCTAGAACATATTGTGATGACACTGATGCCCAAGCACATGGTGGCATGCTCTAGCACATCATGGAAATCTCTTAGCATGTGTTGGCATGCTGCATATAGTCCCTACCATGCCCTGGAACACCTTGGTTGAATGCATGTATTGGCATATCTTGGCACTATTAATTGGCACATGATATAATTAGCACACCTTGGAACTCCCAAGCACACTTTGGGAATTCTTAACATGACTTGATATTCCCTAACATGCCTTACCAATGCTTAGCATACCTTGTCACTCCCTCCTTGGCATGACAACTAACACTGACCATTAACACTAGTCTCTAGCAATACACGTTCCTCGTATTCATTAACTTCCATGAATTTTTACCTAGTGCTCCCTCAATGTTTTTTCCTAGTACTCCTTAACACTCATCAACATGCATTATCACTCTCTAGCACACCTTAGCACTCTTCAACATTCCCTTCCACTTCATCACATGCATAACACTAGTCCCTGACACATATTGGCACTTGGCACGTGTTGGCACTTGGAAAGTCTTAGCATGTATGGAATATGTTGAGATGCCTTGGTACGATTTAGCATGGTTTAATATTAAATTTATTTGTGAAGATCAATTGTTGGAAAGTAGGTGAGAAGCAACAAAGGAATACTTGGCACTTAGAATGCACTAATACTTTGCACTTGGCACCTATTGCCGCCTAGTGTTGGTGTGCCTAGCATGCCCTTCTTGGAAAAGGTAAATTGATGAATTATTAACCCTCTTATGTGTTCATTTCCTTGTAGTTTAATTTTTTTCTCCCTTTTTTTGTCTTGACAGTCCCTGACACGCACTGACACACCCTTGCACATCTTGGCATGCCTTATCAGTTGGCACATCTTAGCATGTTTGACATGTATTCCCACTATCTGGCACATCAAGGGGGTGAAGAGAGATGTAGTCCTAAAGTAGGTCGAGTACGAGGGCCGAGTAAGGGTTGCTAAAGGGAGGTCATGATCATCCTCCAAGAGAAAGATCATCATGTGAGGGTTCAGAAGAATGTTGCATACCTTAATGGCCAGTTTGCGCTAGGAAGTAGGATGGCATATTGTTGGTTCTCTTATGGCAGATCAAGCTTAAGAGAGGTTTCTCGTGAGAATCTAGGCATGTGATTTCAACGGTGTCTTTGTGTGAAGATCGTATCAAATTCTGAAATGTTGAAATTTGCAACAAGAAATAGTGAGATTGGAAGCCAGAAAGGACAAAAAAAATGCACCCACACTGGTGAGGAATTTTGATGCACCAGGAGTGAGGAATGTGGGGCGTCTAATTTATTTTTCCCTTAAATAAATTGAACAATAAATTGTAATTTCATCTCATAACAACTTGTGTCAGTTAATTAAGTCATGATGACCGAGTTAGCTCAAGAAATTTGAGTTGAGGGTCTAATATGAGGCATCTAGAGGGATTCTAATATTTTTGGGGTCCAATTGAAGTTGATGCATTAGTGGGGTGCAAGTGTAATTAACTCAATTAAATGAGTTAAAATTAGTTTAACTAGTTCTAACTGAGTGATGAGCTAGTGAGAGGTCCAGTGAATTAAATTAGATTTAATTCACAATGAATGATCAATCATATAACTGAAAATTCGCTATTAATAGTTGCATGCATGTCAGTTTCGAGGAATACCTAGCTGAGACATAGGTTAAAGGGAACATAACTATCAGTTGTATTCAGAGAAAATTTCCCATGTGCAATTATAAAGTCATTGGGATGCCATGATGGATTGCGCAATCAAGGAAGACTAATTTTCCTAATTAATAAGGAGTTAATTCCCTAGGAATTGCATGAGCAGGGCAGGCTGAAGTAAGGATGAGAATTGGCTAAGTACTAGACTGAGTTTGCCTAGATCAACAGGAGACAATTGACAGAGTGTTGGAGAATCTCATGAGAGATTAAGCATTGTATTGTTTAATGATTCCTTGACTTAATACACAATAAAGATAGAGGGGTTTTGATTAGTCGCTTTCCCCAAACACATCATGTTGTTGTGCGATTGATAATTTATTTCTCTTAATTATATGTGATTGTGCGATCATTTTTTGTTTCCGTAAATTGTAGGAAGGATTCAGTATCTTGTTTTAGTAGATTACAAGATCAGATTGAATCTCGTTGGTTAGATTTTCTACATGGTATCATAGTAGGAATTTTTTGGGCGGAAATTTTGTAGAGAATATTTGAAGATTCTGGTGTAAAATTTTCGAAAACAAATAGAATATTTGGATTCCTTGCGAAAATCTACCCCAATGGAAAAAAAATCGGTCAAATCGGAGCTCGGATGAGGGAGATAGCATCGATTTAAAATCAACTCTTTTTTAGAAACTTTTTGTAACTTCGAGACAATTACACTGTGCGCGAGTCAAGAACCTATATGCACTTGAGGTACCAGATGCATGAAAATCTTTGAGAAGAAAGGCAGAAGTTAGAGACTTGGTGGTTTAGAGGGAGCATAAATTACCTCTCAACATGCATCCTCATGAGAAGCAGTCTCAAAAGGTTGTGGAGTAGCTACCACAATTGGAGAAGCAGAGAGGAGACCGAGTGGAAGCATCCACTCAAGCAGAGACCTCCATGAGGGGGAAATTTCGAGCCAGATGGGAAGAGGGAGAAGCCATACCTCGAGGTGTAAGGTGGGGTTATGTGTAGACATAATCCCAAGATAAGAAATTTGGGCAAGGTCCATTGAGATGGCGTGTCTCATGGATCGAACTTGGCTACGAGGAACCCACAATACAATAGTAGTAGGAAGAATCAGTTAGATTGATGTAGTCAGATGTCAGCAAGACAAAAATTAGAGTGATAGATGTCAAATACTAGAGCACAAATAGAGTTAGCAACAGTTCAAAGGGCACAGATGCAGATGTCAGCAGCAGTGCAGAGAATCCAGTACTAGACAGGTGCAGTAGCTAGCAGCAGTTAGAAGACTCTGATGACAGATGCATTATACTGACTCATTTTTTCAGAGGCTATTCAATTTCAGGATTTTCAGGTGTAAACAACACTAGAGAAGTGTAGCATGCAGAACATTCCAAAGGTACCGGATGGGGATAGATTGAATTCCTTTCTTGTTGAGAGGGAGTGTTGAAATTTGTAACAAGAAACCGTGAAATTGGAAAATAGAAAGGAAAAAAAAATGCACCCACATTGGTGAGGAATTTTGATGTACCAGGAGTGAGGAATGTGAGGCGTCTAATTTATTTTTCCCTTAAATAAATTGGACAATAAATTGTAATTTCGTCTCATAAAAACTTGTGTCAATTAACTAAGTCATGATGATTGAGTTAGCTCAAGAAATTTGATTTAAGGTGATAGAGGTGGATATTGGTGGCCACCCGCCTATTCCACTTAGGCCCTCTCCATTGTCTCTTTCAGTTTTTCAGTTTCCTTAATTATAGCACAATTTACTATTTTTGTCAGTTTTTTGGGTCTTGAATTTTCGGAGCTTTTTTGAGGCCCCAAACGATGTTTTTTGGGCATTAAAGGTTTGGCAATTTCATCGAAATCATATTAGTATTTTTAGTCCTCGGAGATCTTTCTAACGAGGTATCATGTGCGTCAAACGAAGATCATATGACCAAGTTACGTCCCCGGGAAGTTAGCTGCCCAACTAACCCCAACAGGGCCCACAAACTCTTGGTGTTACATATCCTCAGGTTAGGGTTTTGGTTGTTTAGGGTTTTATCTTATTTTAAATAATAAAAAGACCCTTGATCCTTATTGTAACACAGTTCAGAGGAACATAACTATCAGTTGTATTTATAGAAAATTTCCCATGTGCAATTATAAAGTCATTGGGATGCCATGATGGATTGCGCAATCAAGGAAGGTTGATTTTACTAATTAATATGGAGATAATTCCATTGGAATTGCATGAGCAAGGCAGGCTGAAGGAAGGATGAGAATTGGCTAAGTACTAGACCGATTTTTCCTAGATCAGCAGGAGACAATTGGCAGAGTGCTGGAGAATCTCAAGAGAGATTAAGCATTATATTGTTTCATGGTTCCTTGACTTAATACAAAATAGAGATAGAGGGTTTTGAGCAGTTGCTTCCTCAGATACATCTTGTGTTGTGCGATTGATAACTTGTTTCTCTTACTTATATGTGATTGTGCGATTGTGTTTTGTTTCCACAAATTGTAGGAAGGATTTGGTATCTTGTTTTAGTACATGATTAAAAGATTAGATTGAATCTTGTTGGTTAGATTTTCTACATGAAATAGAAGAGAGGGTTGATACCATCTTGCCTTGTGGTGGTTAGTAGGCCGCAAGGTCTATGATAAAGACCAACATAAATGGAGGAGGGCTTGCACTGTAATTTAGAGCCATAACAGAAGTCGATGCAGGCGTAATATTGACTGAGTTAACCCTAGTTTGAGGGTCGACATTGAGATTTGAAGTTCATGTCAAGATTCAGTCAAAGAAATTCCCAGAATATATGGATCCATATGAGCTAGGTCGAGTCCCTTATGGAAGCAAGAGTCTTGTTTTTTCTATGTGTGGATAGGGTTTGTTCTACAACAATTAGAAGTACATAAGTATAATGCCCTAGTTATGACAGTTTCCTAGGATGTTTAGCTCATAAGGTATGACCCTAAGACTGTGGAAAATTTGCGTAGAAGAAGATGGGTTGTGACCCTTAGAGCGAGGTTTATTTCTGCAATAAAGATCACAGATCTAGAAGATGGTTTGTAGATTCAGTATGTGTGGAGACAACAGATCCAAAGGAGGGTGGAACCTGAGCAGAAGATTGAGCATGCAGAAGAAATGTGCCATATGAAGAATGGATTGACATGCAGAGGAGTTGCTTTTGGTGGAGTTTCCATAGAGTTTTAGACAAAGATCTGAAGAAACCTATAAGAAATTAGTAAATGGACTTTTAGTGGCTGATTTTTTACCCTAGTTTAGTCATCTACAGATTGTTAGAAGTATGATAAGAGGAGTAGTTCATATTTGTTCATAGATTGGACAACAAAGATCAAATTGTTGATACACAAGAATAGTGATCTTGAGAGGACTCAAACCATTGTTAGGTGGCAGATTTGAAGAGCCCTAGATGAAGACAATATTGTGGGCCCTAGATCAGTAAAAAGAATTGACTATGGTTGGGCAGATTGATGGTAGGACAAGTACAGTTGGAGGGTTGTTAGGTTATTGTCAAAGAAGAGCCCTGACTCTTGTTCTGGTGAAGGACAACAAAATTAGTAGAAGAGCAGGTGTATAGGGCCTAAGGATGTGCATACTTTGAAGGACTAAAGTAAAAGTCAAGTGGGCCAACCAACTAGCCCTAGTTCACTATATTGTAGAGGATTGATTCAGTGAGAAGAAGGGCAGCCTACATAGCCCTGGACTTCTCATCTTGGACCTGTAGTATGGAAAAAGTGGGCATACCAAAGAGTTGTTCACAAATGGAATTGTGAATAAATTGTTACCACTCAAACTAGTAGTGGATCTAAAAGGGGTTCCTAAGAGGGCGACTGCTAGGATAAGGGAAACGATGGAGGCTTAGCCCATTGTCACCATAGCTAAGGATCCTTGCTCTTCACAGAATTTCACTAATGGGTGGAGTCCCGGTAGTTTAGGAAGTCACTTGTAGAGTATAGGTAAATGAATAGGTGGGAAGTGACCCTCGAAACCCTTTCCCTAAGATAAAATAAAGAGTGGGACTTGCTTTCCTTTTAAGCAAGGGAATTAGAAGATAGTTTGAAAACGACATGCATGACTTACAAATTGCCTAAGAGATGCAAAAAAATGTCAGTAGTCATACAAAGTAGCTAATTTGGTCAACAGCTGAACAAGTATGTAGCATTGATAGTCAACTGTGAAGACATTTTGATTCTAGAGTATGGCCCCAATTAAGATGTTTTAATGATCTGTTTCTAAAATTAAGATCATTCCTTCTATAAACATTGCAGATGTATATACTTAAGCTAGACCATAGATTAAACTAAGCCTCTCAATCTCTCGGGCTCTAATGGTGAGGAAGAAAGAAGAACTTATTGTCATTTTGGCTCAACCATGTTGAGGGTCCTGCAAATCAACCGGTTGGCCTCTGATATCTTTTCAATTATTCAATGCTGAAAAATTGCACATTCCAAAGCATCATTTGGAGAATAGATGTTGGAAACCCTTAACATATATCCAATGTCCATATAGTTGTAACAAAACATTGGAAAATATTAATTTTCATAGAAATGCGCTATGTGGTCTTGGCTATGATGTCTTTTCTATGTCTATGGTAGAGAAATTTTCATATGGGACAAGCTAGCCTTTCTAGGAAATGTTAGAGCTATACATACAACGTGGGGAATTATTCTAGATCAGAGAATTAACTCAACATATTTCTCAACTGAAAATTTTAAATATAGTGAGAAAACAATCCCATAGTGTTTTGACAAATCTCAAGGTTGTACCTTCCCAATAACTATGTAGGTTGAGGCCCCCTTAAATATGAATATGAAAAAAAACCTTGGGATTATTTTAAATTCAAATATGATTATGCTAGCCATACAACTCCCATAAATCTCCAACCCGAGTCTAAATTGTACTTTTAGAGGGGATTTCATCCTGAAAATGACTTGCCAAACAAGCTTCTATATATTCATTGACATAATTTAAAACAAATGGGCCAAGAACATGAACATAGTTGTGATGTTTTGAGGAAATTTTGGTCAATTTTTTTTCTCTTTCTTCGATGATATTATCCTCTTTAGCGATTGGAGTATGAGAAGATTCCAAAACATGGGCAACATCTTGAGGTCTCTGCTTAACTGGAGGGAAAAGTTAGCAAAGTAGGATGAAGAACTAAATGCATGGAATCAATGTCAAGATCTAAAGCATGTAAGAATAAAGAATCATTAGTAGAGAAATTAAGAGGACATGATACCATGCCTTTGGCCTATATTTTTAACTAAGCTCGAGTCACTATTTCTAGTTTTAATTTGATGAAGATTAGGAAAACAAATAAAATCTAAACCAACATTTAAACTCTCTTTTGTTTTTTTAAATTTGTTGAGTTCATCCATAATCAAGGTCATAATGAGATCATATTTTTTTTTGGGAATGTGAGCACGGGGTGGGTGGGCAGAGGGAGGAGGGAGCTAGATTCCGGTGAGGAAAATTTTCAAACACTACAACAAAAAATCCCTTAGGGGTGATTTTTGAAACACCCCCTGTGAAGATCATGAAAATTTAAATTTTTAAAGGGTTTTTTTTAACAACTTCCTCTTAGATACTTAGAGATAGTGGTCAAAAGGTAGTCAGGGGAGACACTTATAGATAATGGTGAACATGAACATAGTTGTGATGTTTTGAGGAACTTTTGGTCAAAATTTTTTCTCTTTCTTCAATGATATTATCCTCTTTAGCGATTGGAGTATGAGAAGATTCCAAAACATGGGCAACATCTTGAAGTCTCTGCTTAACTAGAGGGAAAAGTTAGCAAAGTAGGATGAAGAACTAAATGCATGGAATCAATGTCAAGATCTAAAGCTTGTAAGAATAAAGAATCATTAGTAGAGAAATTAAGAGTACATGATACCATGCCTTTGGCCTATATTTTTAACTAAGCTCGAGTCACTATTTCTAGTTTTAATTTGATGAATATTAGGAAAACAAATAAAATCTAAACCAACATTTAAAATTTCTCTTTTGTTTTTTTTAATTTTTTGAGTTCATCCATAATCAAGGTCATAACGAGATCATATTTTTTTTTTGCGAATGTGAGCATGGGGTGGGTAGGAAGAGGGAGGAGGGAGCTAGATTCTGGTGAGGAAAATTTTCAAACACTACAACAAAAAATCCCTTAGGGGTGATTTTTGAAACACCCCCTGTGAAGATCATAAAAATTTAAATTTTTAAAGGGTGTTTTTTAACAACTTCCTCTTAGATACTTAGAGATAGTGGTCAAAAGGTAGTCAGGGGAGACACTTATAGATAGTGGTCAAGCATATAGCATGCATAACACCTCTCTTGTGCATACACACTTGTCTAGATGATTCCCACCTTTGTCCTTTAGGCTTGCCAATGAAATGTTTGCTCATCGACTTAAGGTAGCCTCATAGACACCTATAATCAATTATTGAATACAAAACAGATACAACAACCCTTACATACTCTAATAACTAATAATTTTTATTCTAAAATCTAAAAAAAAATAAAAAAATAAAAAAAAAATAATGATTTTCTCACTATTAACAAAATTTCATTCTCATAAAAACATAAGGAGTTGTGCAACAGCATAGCCTGGACGGAGGTTTTTGCCTGAATTTGGCTTAGTAAAATTCAAAAAATGAGGTAGTTATAGTGTTCGGAATCCATTTTTGAGAGTGGAAATGGATTCAGCACTATCAAAAACTCTTAGGACACCCAAAATACCGAAATTTAACAACTATAAACAAGATTATGATAAAATCTTTGCCAGATTTTTTCAAAATATCTACCGAATATTCCAGGCCATTCTGTTACTTTTTTAGACTACGGCAAAACTTAATTCAACATATTAAAATTTGAAATTATTTGTACATAAATTTCCATTTTTTCATACAACAAATTAATTCCATAAAAAAAGAAACACACCTTATGTGAAAATAATTTTATCAAAATTCATTCATGTACTTTGAAATTTCCCGCCATAATGATGAGATTATTATTTATCATTTATAGTGGTTGTCATTGTTTTTATTTTAATATTGAGTTTTAGCGCTCAAATTATTAGTACCAGGGCCATTTCAGTTAGATTCGATATCCATCCCTCCCCATGTCTTGGGACCAGGGCCATTCATTGCTATTAACGATAATAGGCAACACCCAATGCACCCTTTTCATTTTCTTTTCAGAGAAACCTCTTCCACATTCCTTTTGGCTGAACAACTTGATAGCACCATGGATACCAAAAACTGGAGGATACCAACAACAGGAGGAACGAGGATTCCAGGTAGAAGATCGTCAATAAGATGTACTCAATCGACTCTGAATACCTATCCTTTTTATTTTTGTTTATGTTTTTAATTTGACTCATTGTGCATGTTCCGATTTCCATTTGGATTCATTGATTGATGATAGTTTAGGCCACTAGTTAATCAATAAAAATTTATGTATGATTGAGGAATTTCAAATCATGTTTATGAGAGGAGGGGTTATGTTCCAGTCGAATTTAAATATGATTTGGTCTCGCTCTGCGTTGAAAAAGACTTCTTCTTCACCCTCACTCACATCTTCCAATAGGGTTTTGAAAGGCTCAGGTAGATTCTCCCCCAGCAGGGCCTTCAATGCCTCTTCAAACTGAGACCCTAAAAGATGAGTAAATGCCCTAGCGGTATGATACCACTGCTCCTTCTCTGTCCCAATTCCCAGCCTGCGCCGACAGTTTCCGAGAAGGAATATTAGCTGAACAATGTAAACTCAGACAGTACATCGAAGATTTTCTTTTTCTAATCTCCAGTTTCTTGATCGGGTTCATCATTGGTTGGCATTATTTCTTCTATAATTTTTTTGTTTAGCATGACACTGTAATGAACCCAAGCGAGTATATAAGCGAAATAAGGAATGATATGTAAGATAATAAAATCAATACTCAGGTAGTAGTAATAGAGAATGAATTTCATCATGGATATTCTATTTTTGTGTTACCCAAGAATCAGACAATATAGAGCGACTTGCAATTAGGATTATGAGGAACTGTCTGTCATCAAGGTTGAAACGAAGGTCTATGCCACTGTGGTGGGTGACACAGGTAGCTTTCCTTCCCGGGTGGTCGGTTCTTCGTTTACCAACGGAAAACATGGGAGATTGTATCAAGATCCTTTGTATACGATATTATGACTGCTGCTTAAAGAGTCCCTAAAAATACGGTCGCCCTAAAAACCAAAATGGGTCTGGCTGGATGGCTCAACCTTGTTTGAATGGATGGAGACGGGCCGGTACCGCTCCTTCTGTCGGGCGAGCGGTTTGTCTCCTCACCCCTTGTTTGATCAAGCAAGAAGTGCCCTACCTGGCAGGAGCACAGTCCAAACGCTTCGCTCCCATCATCTTCAACAACTGCCATCCTTTTTTTCTGAACCTTATGGAGGCCATTCAAAGCACTGATCCCGTAGGATTTTGAAATTTCAACCTGGTAATCTGGAAGTTGAAGGACTGTGAATGTTGGGCAGGAGATGAAAATGAAACATTAATTAGACGTTATGCATCAGAGAAGGTTAGAGAGGCATGTATCAGTGTGTTTGGCAGATAGTTTGAAAATGTTTTCCAAGTGCTTGTACTCCATTATATGAATGGGCAGACTGAAGAAATTGTTCCTGTCATCAAGTATATACACGGACTCTTGTAAGAGTACACCACCCCTTTCCCTACCAATTCCAGGTCATATTCGATTTGCAAGACGTTCTGTAGAGGCTTATTTTGCTTGAAGTATTATGAGTAATTAGTTAAATCGTGCTATGCTTGGTATTTGACAAAGAAGTTAAACAAACATTGAATACAATGCTCAAATGGTTTTGAAATTTTCATGTTCCGTTGGAATGTCAACGTTGGGCAGGGATTAAAATGGAGAATTAATTACACGGCTGCATTAGATCAGGTGAGAGAGGCATGCATCAGCGTGTTTGGCTGACATCCTGAAAGTGGTTTCCAACCCCATAAGAATCCCTCCCTTCAAAAGAAATACCCTAAAGCAGTAATCCTAGCCAGGACCTAAACCAGAATATCCTATCAAGGCCTTATGATTGATTGTGTGTTCGAAGCCCAAACGTTTCACCCTTTGTTTGGCTTTAACTCATAGTTTTTGATGCTACGTATGTCTTTCAATAAGGTGATATTGTAAATTCATAATTTTTTTCCCAAGGGGTAGTGAAAGAGCTAGGTTGTTCAAGAGCCGACGCTCTGCAACAGTTCTCAGTGCTCGTGGCAGCGGTCTCGGCCCTCTGGCCGGCTAGGAGGGCTTCGGTACCCTCTCTCTGTGGACTGGTTTAATTGCTCAGAAGCTGATCTGCGCGGCACATTGTTAGGTCTCGCGGCACATTGGGTCGACACGACGCGTAGAGTCGGACCCCCGAGTGTTCTCTTGACCGGGCGCGACACACTGAACTTGCACGGTGCACTGGTCTCCTGCGCAGTGCATTGGATCTCTGTTTTGGCCCCATGGTTTTGCAGGGGTCTCTATAATCCCCTTCTTCTTGCCCTTTCATGCCGACTTGTGGGGCATGGATTGATCGCTGGAAGCTGGGTTTGCTCGCTTTGTCTGAGCATTTGAGCTACTATTTTAATGGAGTTGCCTCCTCCACCTCCTTCCTCTGATGAAGAGGCTTTTCATATTCTTCTGAATTTTCTACCAAAGAAGAAAGTTCCCGAAGCTGCGAAGTTTGTAAATCACTTGGATGATATCCCCGAGATCTCGCTGCCTCCGAAGGGCCCGATCCAGGTCGCCCTTTCTTTGGTTGAGCGAGCTTTGGTTGGCCAGTTCACAGGGCTCTGGCCCTCCCCCAAATCAACAGAGAGCTGGGTTGCTAGGAATTGGGCATCGCTGATTAAAAACAAAGTCACCTCGTATTTTCTTGGGAAGGGATTCTTTCTGTTTGAGTTCTCAGATAAGGAGGACAAGGATCTGATATTTTGGAATGGTTCTATTTCATGGGACCTCAGGGACTGTATCTCAACAAGTGGACGCCTGATTTTGATCCTGCAGTTGACGTCCCCACCGTCGTCCCAGTGTGGGTAAGGCTACCTAATCTACCTGTGCATTGTTGGAATTGGGAATCTCTCAAACATATCGGAAACACCCTGGGAAAATTCATTGATCGTGCAAACAACAAAGATCAATACGATTGTGCTAGAATCTGTGTTTAAGTTGACCTGGAGGTTGGTCTGCCCAAAGCAATAAAGATCAAGGTTGGAAGTTGGACTCGTTCAAATGCTGGACTATGAACAGCTCCCGTTCAAGTGCCGGAAATGTCATGTCTATGGCCATTTTTCTAGAGGTTGTCCTAAGAATACTGAAGTGGAGAAAGGCAAGGAGGAAGGATGCACCCAGGTAAAAAGGACCAAAACTGCTCACAAAGCCCCTAGAACTGGAAATACAAATGGAAAAGTCCCTCAGGCAGCCCCTGGAGTCGAAACCCAAAGCATAGCAGAACAAGGAAACAAATATGCTCAGTTAAGTTCAGTAATCGAACACATTCAAGAATGAGAGACGCAGAAGGAAGGATCGCTCCACAAAGAGTCCACCTCAGGTCCACAACATGATGAATGTAATACAGATAGAACAAAAGAGGCTCTCATAGAAGAGACTGAGGAAGTGCAAGGTTCAGAGGATTCAGAAGAAGAAGGCGAAATAGGGGACTCACAAAATTCGGCTAGAAGATCATTAAGAGGCCGAAAAACTACTCGAGAAAAAAGAGAGCAGGAGACTTATAAAGACAAACTCCAGGGAAGCCAACCAACCCTCGAGAAACTCTTGTCCAAAAAACCGAAGATGACTAGAAATTATTCCCAGAGCTCTAAAGGAGCTCACCTTACAAAAAGCAAGTGATGAAGATCATCTCCTGGAATTGCAGGGGTATGGGGAGTAGAACAAAGGAAGAAGCTATAAGAAGTTTGTTAAGAACTAAATCTCCTGATATACTCCTCATCCAGGAGACAAAAATGGAGGAAAATACCTTCCTCCAAATAGGTAAGAAATTGTGGAAGGAAAGCGATGGTCAAGCAGCCTCAGCTCGAGGTGCATCATGAGGCCTGGGTACCATTTGGAATGCTGAAAAATTTGCAAGGGTCAAAGAAATTACCAACACCCACTGGCTGTTCTCAAAATTGCAGCACGTGGAAACTGAAATGACTTTCTCCCTCTTTAATGTGTATGTACCAGTAAGCGTAGGAGAGAAAAATATCTGCTGGGACTCCATTAGAAGTTTGGCAGATTCCGAAGAGTTAACAAATATCATCATTGCAGGGGATCTGAACCTCACCTTATCTATGGCAGAAAAGCGTGGAGGAAGCATCGTAAGGGATCTGGCGTGGGAATGGGTTGAGGACCTGCTTCAAGATTGGGACATGATAGATATCAAGCCTTTGTCTGGTAAGTACACTTGGTCCAATAAAAGAATCGGTCCGGGACATATTGTTACAAGATTAGATAGATTTTTTGTCCAAAGTTCATTTCTTATACTTGGTTTAGAGTCTAGAATGCAAATTCTCCCTTGCAGTGTTTCCGATCATCGACCCATAAAACTTGATCTGTTGGCCCATTTGGATCAAGGTCCCATCCCATTTAAATTCAGCCCTCATTGGGTCAAGGATCAGTCCTTCTTGAACCTATTTAAAGATTGCTGGAAACACCCAGTCAAAGGCTCTGCCTTCTTTGTTTGGGAGGAGAAACTTAGGAGAGTTAAAGAAATGCTTAAAGTGGGTAAAAACCTTACCAAACCCTGCAGTGGAAAGAAAAAAGATTCAGGAAGGTCTAGAGTTACATCATTTGGCCACGGAAAATGTAGAGATCACTAAAGAAATACTAGACAAGGAGGCTGATCTACAACATATGCTACTTAAGGCTAGCTTGGCTGAGGAAGAATACTGGAGACTGAAATCTCGCAGTCTATGGCTTAAGGCATGAGATAGAAACACTTCCTTTTTTCATAAGCAAGCCCAAGCCCGTAAATGCCTTAATTCCATTTCAGGAATTAAGGTAGAGACTATCAAGCATAGAGACATCAGAAGCATTAAAAATGCCGCTTTCATTCATTTTAAAAATCTCTATAGCGAAGAGGAGGCCATGGGACATGTCTCTAATCTTGTGAATGAGGTGCCCTCCCTGATAACGGACAGAAAGAATCAGTTCTTGGAAGCAGAGATCTCCAATAATGAAATAAAAAACACCCTCTTCGCTATGGTTCCGGACAAGGCCCAGGGCCCTGACGGTTTTACTACCAGCTTCCTGCAGGCTTGTTGGCAGATAGTGGAGAAAGACTTATGTAGAATGGTACGAAAATCTCAAGAGTGCCAGAAATTATGAGGAAGCACCAACTTGGCTTTCCTTGCCCTCATCCCCAAGGAAAAAGGCGCCAACACCTTCAATAGGTTTCGTCCTATCTCCCTTTGTAACATCGGCTACAAGCTGATTACCAAAGTGATCGCCAACAGATTAAAAATCATTCTGCCAGACATAATCCCAGAGAATCAGGGAGGCTTGATTTAGGGAAGACAGATTGTGGATAAATTTATTTTGGTCCAAGAAGCGGTCCATTCAAGTTTGGTGCACAAAGAGAAAGGCATGGTTGTCAAGTTAGATCTAGAAAATGCCTTTGATAGAGTGAGGCATAGTTTCCTGATGAATGTCCTGCGCAAATTTGGTTTTGGCCCCAAATTTATCAACTAGATAAAGGCTTGTATCAGTGAGCCTTGGATTGCCCCATTGGTGAATGGGAGGGCCACTGATTTTTTCAAAGCATCTCGAGGTCTGAGACAAGGGTGTCCTCTATCCCCTCTGCTCTTTGTCCTCCAAGCTTCAGTCCTCAGTTACCTTTTGAATAAAAAACAACAGGAACAGGAGATTATGGGTCTGAGCATTGCAAGAGGAGTAAAAAATATTAATCATGCACTATTCGCGGATGATTCTCTCTTGCTGGGTGCTGCCACTGTGTCCTCTGCTAAAATTTTTAAAGATGTGATTGACGAATACTGTGAAGACTCAGGAAGCAGCCTCAACAAAAGTAAATGCCATATCTATTGTTGGAATATCTCTGCAAGCATGCTTCAGGCCATTTCCAGTTGCTTGGATTTTGCTGCCTCCACGACTTGGTCATCCTTCAAGTACTTGGGCCTTCCTATCTTCCAAAAGTGTGCAGTCAACAGAGATTGGTTACCCCTGCTAGATAAGTTAAAATCTAAGATAAACTCCTGGGGTTTCAACTGGCTTAACCTGGCAGGCAAGTCAGTGCTTATTAAAGAAATTTTAAGCAGTCTCCCCATTTATCAGTTTGCTGTTATGTTGGCTCCAGTGGGTATTATGCAGAAAATGGAGGCTCACATAAAAAATTTCTTTTGGAAAGGTGGGAAAGATAATGATAAGAAAATCTCTCTAATAAGCTGGGACAAAATCTCCATGCCCAGATTGGAGGGTGGATTGAGTTTTAAAAATCTTAGTATGCAAAACATAGCGATGGGCACTAAGTTGCTCTGGAGGATAATTGCCTCAAATCCAGGTTGGGCTCAACTAGCCTTGTGGAAAAAATACTTCCAGAGGTAGAGGAAACGATGTTTAGACAAGCCTAAAGCAATCACAAGTTCGATGATTCATAAGCTCTATGAAAAATCAATCTCCTTAATCAACCAACACGCGCATTGGATCCCTGGAAATGGCAAGCGCATTAGAATATGGGAGGATCGTATTATGGCCTGCGGTCCCCTGGCTGATGATTGTTCCCTGGATTTGCTGAAAGACTGGATGTCCAGAGCAGGCTTCAATACGCTGTGGGATATTTCTAATTGGGAGAATGGAGATTGGCATAGCTGGAAAGTGATCGAGGTGCCCCAGAATTTGTCCAAGGAGTACGCAGATTTTTGGGCATTCTTAAATGGAAAAGCTCCCTTGAACAGCAGGATACTGGATACCCGTGGCTAGGGGTCAACTCCAGGACGTTATATAGTCTCGCAGGGGTATCGACAGCTCTTAGCTCATCCTCATGTTCCACCTGATTCGACACCTTGGAAAGGGATCTGGTTCTAGCCATCGATTCCTAAAATAGACTACTTCAGCTGGCTCCTTTGTCATCGTCGTATTTTGACTGACGATAGACTGCAGAAAAGAGGTTTTCATGGCCCCTCTCGGTGCACATTGTGTGGTGAAAATACAGAAAGAGCTGCGCACATTATGCTCAATTGTAATTTTGCTGTAGGTATTTGGAGAGAGGCCATCGGCCCATGGAATACTGAATTCAAACTACCTAATTCCATTCCAGATCTGTTCTCAAATTGGACGTGTTTCTACCCAGGAGGCACTTCTCAGAACGTCCATATAAAAGCTACCTGGTGCATTCTCCCTAAATTAATTTGTTGGCAAACATGGCTGGAAATAAATCAAAGAATTTTCAGAGACCAAAACAGTGATTTTAAGTTTGTCTGGGTAAAAATAAAAAGCTTGTTAAAGGACTGTGTTGGAAGCTCGATGGAGCAGCCCTGAGCGATCAAGACGCTTCTTGGAGTGTTATTTTCGATCTCCAATTCACTGATATTACCAGGCCTCCTGCTGCTCTAAAAGATTGGCAAATTCGTTATAATGCTTCAGATTTATTGGCTTTTTGCACAAAGCAGGTGCATTACATCCTTTTCTTCGACGGGGTTGCAAAAGGAAATATGGGCAGATCAGGAGCAAGAGGAGTGGTAAAAAATTTTGTTGGCAGAACTGAGCTAAGTTATGCCTGGGGAGTGGGCTTTAATACTAGTATCCAAGCTGAAGCTCTGGCCCTTCTCCAGGGTCTCAAGCAACTAAAGTTTCTCGGTATCAATGACGCAATTGTGATAGGAGACTCTCAGTCTATCATAACCTCCATGGTAGAAAACAATTCCCCTTCAGACTTAAGATTGTCCAGAGTGATAAGCAGAATTCGAATCCTGACGAAATCCTTTCAGACCTTGAAATTCTATCATGTCAAGAGGGATAACAACAAGGAAGCAGACATTAAAGCCAATAAAGCTGTTCTTCTCCCCTTCAGAGTCCTCCTCAGAGATGGAGAAGAAGGCTGGGATCCCATCCCTTAACTGGCTGTTTTCTATGTTCTACAGTCAAATTTTGGAGTTTGTCTGCATTTTCAAATTGGGGAAATTAGACTCGTTGGACCAAAGAATAGTGTGTAAAAACCTCTGGTGTAGTAAGTAAAAAGCTTCTTTGGACCTGGCCAGGGAGATATCTGGGCTTGGCCTAGCATTATGTAAGCAAAATTGAGGCATTTAGGCCAGAAAATAATATATCACTCTACCCGTTTCTGTTAAAAAAATAAAAAATAAAAAAAATAAGGTGGTATTGTATCTATTGTTGGGTGAGTGCAATCCGCTGTGTCCTGGTGGTCTTCCTTTGCCGGGCACAACTAAACTAACACTGTTGGCAACAACCCAACATATATGACACATTGGTTCAACAGGGTAAGCGTGTAAGTAAATCCGGGTAAGATAAAAGAAATTGCTAGTAAATCCGGGGTCTAACAAATGGGTAAATCGGGCTTGTGGCAGCAATCTGAGTGGTGGGTCCGGGAAAGTACTGGCATGTAATAACATTAAAATTCAAGTTAGGTCAGCAAGAACTTAGAAAAGCAATATCTTCTATATGGCCAGCACCTCAGCCTTCCTTATGGGTCATGGGTAATTACCAAATGGGTTTGGTGTGGTCGGATCGGCATGCTTATCATTGGTAGGTTGATCGGAATTAGGGTTGGGGTCAATGCATTCATTCATTACTAGAAATGAATATTTTTCTTAATACAGTTGCAATACCAGCGAGCTATTTTGAAATTCAGCCATCAATTATTCAACAGCAACAATTGGCCTTGCCACAGAGCCAGCCATGGCCACAAAAATCTAATATACAACCATCTCAACAATCTGGTCTCCAATTAACTCAACAATATATTATACAACAATCTCAACCCTCTCTTATACAACTTGTTCAGCAATCTCGAGTTCAGCAAGCTCAACAATCTATTGTACAACAAGCATCTCAGACTGCCCTTTAGTTGTTGGGAATTTGACTTCATCTAAGCATAGATGAAAGATACATTTGGATATTCTTCTAATATTTCAGATTAATAAAAACGTTCTGTCCCCTTATATGGGTTAACTGTGGGTTTTCCAACATTAATGGAGTTGTCAGTTCAAACTGGACAATCATTTGTTGTTCACGGGAAGGAAAAGGTTCAAAGGGTAAGATAGGTCACATTCTAATTTTTATTCAAATTTACAATTTTCTAGGATGTCATTTGCATTGGTCGTTGTATATGTATCTCAATTATTTCACAATGATCAGTCTTCTATATGTTTGCCTAAGTGCTCTTTCTCTAAAGAGTATTGGAGTTTCGTCTGATTGGGAAATATGCCATGTCATATTTACTATTTAATTGTTCACAACTATGAATCAATACAACAACCCAGTAAGAGATTCCTTGACATACCTGTACTATATTCCTTTTTTTTCCTCTGTTTCATTCTGAAATACCTTGATAATCTTTTTTTCAAAAAGTGCATATTGTATTTCTTTGTTAAGCAATAATGACTACAATAATAACTTTGCACTATAAAGCCAAACTATGATTATATAGAATACTCTTCCCTACATAAGCGAGGGGAACCAACATATCCAATTAGCTCTCAAGGGTCTAGAGAGTCTATGTAGATTCTCTTGAGATTGGGAGCTTTGACAAATCTTTGGTGTCTTAGGAACAAAAAAAGTGATAGAAATTTTTAAGTTCTTAATGCAGCTACAAAACCTGAAGGGTATGTATTATCCAAAGATAAAAGAATTATTTATAAATATTTCAGCGAAATGTCAAGAGGTGTGTTCCTTTCTTTCCTTAGTTCTAACTTCTAGTTGCTTTTACCTTTGTCAAATTTATGAAATAACATGGTGGCATTATGAATATATTACAAGTGAGATATGGAAACTTCAAAGCATAGAGTGAAGTATTCTTATGAGATTGCAAGAATAGGTTGGGGTTGTTTTGGCAATGAAATCCATGTAGCCACCATTAACGACGATAAAACTGTTTTCAACTTTTCATGTATAAAAAATGAATATCTATGGTTATGACAGTTTGGTATTTTAGTTAATTTTGGCCTAAATGCTCATAGAATTGTTGTTTTATTAGCCCATGGCACCTGATCAATCTGAAAAGCTTAAGAACTGCAGGCAAACATTGCAACATATGATGCAACATCTTCAAGTATTGAAGAGAAACATTCCATGAGGGTTTAAAAAGGATAAGGTTGATGCTTTTGAGAAGAAAATTCATGCCATTCTAAACTCATTTAATCAGATAAAATCTTCTCCACAACCACAACAGGGACAACAATAACTTGCAAATCAGACTGTCATCCAAGTGCAATTTATGCAGCAACAACTGCAAGCTATATTATCTCAGATGTAGGAACAAGAAAAGCATGTTAATCAACTCCAACAGATGAATTTACAGCCTTCTGTTACTTCGATGCAATCAAACATTTTGACACCCATTCAACATGGTTCCATGCCTTCACAACAATCTGGTGTACAAACATCACAACAAAATGTTCGTACTACAATGCAGTCTGCTGCGAATATAAGTTTAATGCAAGGAACTAGTGTAGCTAGCTTATAGCAGAGTTCAATAAACCATCTTAAAAATAATAATATTACTTCTCTTCAACAGAATAATTCTCCTTCTCAGCAAAATAGTATTAACTCCATATAGCAGACTGGGATCAATCCTTTATAGAAAAATAATATAAATACCCTGCAACATCACAACCATGCTCTGAAGCAGCAAGAAATGCTACAAGCACAAGTAAAGATGTAGCAGCAAAGACATATTCAACACCCCCTACTACTACAGCAGCAGCAAATCTAGCAACAATAGTACCAGAAGCAGAAATAAGTTGTTCAATTACAGGTAGAGTTTCAAGAACAGCAAATGCCACAACTTCAACAAATTAATGAGTTGAATATTGACTCAAGGATAAAGTCTTCTATTAAACAAGAATTTATGCCGCAACACCATCAGTTAAGTCAACATTCAGTTTATGAACAACAGTAGCAGCAGCTTAAGACAGGATCGATACTTTCTGTTTCTTCACCTCAATTTCTCCAGGTTGTTTCTCCACACATTTTTCAACATTCCTCTCCATGGATAGATCAAAAAAGTACAGTAGCGTCTTCACTTCAGGTTTCCAAAGTTGTAACTCCCGTGCATCCTGCAACCTTGCCATTTATGGCTCCCTCACCCTCTACTCTCCCACTTCCTTCACCTCACATAGAAGACGCTGAGAAGCAATATTATGCCATTTCTTCAATGTCAAATGCTAGAAATGCTCAGGGATTTCAGCATCCCACTCCTATACGAAAACAAGCTGAATCTCTAGCTATTTGAACACCTGGAATTTCTACCTCACCACTATTAGCTGACTTTCCTCATAGCCCAGCTCTGAATACTATCAACCAAGAAGGATATAAAACTGTTTTACCTGTCGTTTATTGAATTTAAAATGCTAGAAATGACGAGGGATTTCAGAAGCCCACTCCTATACGAAAACATGTTGAATCTCTAGATATTGGCACACCTAGAATTTCTACCTCATCACTATTAGCTGACTTTCCTCCTAGCCTAGCTCAGATTACTATCAACCAGGATCGACACCAAACTGTTTCACCTGGATCCCTAATAGAATACAAATCAAGAACAACTAAAACCCCCTTGGAGTGCTTGGTAAAAGTGGTATGCAATTATCAAACTCTCTTTGTTGGTTTATTTTCTTTTAAGTTTTTCCCAGTATTTCAAAAAATTGGTCACGAAAAGTCTATTTGTTTTTAGTTGCTACTGATACGTTAATAGTGCAAGCTTCCTAACATATGAAAATTTTAGATTCCATAGCCCGTAGAGAGTAGTTTTGTTTCAAATAATGCAATATAGATGCATTTTTCTTAGTCTTCCATTTACATGTTAGTACAATTTATGTTTACATCCTTTTGTGTTTGAACTTTGTATGGAAAAAAAGGCAATGTTTCTTTCAATATCAAAAAATGGAATTCATTGTTTCATTGCTAATGTAATAGACATGCAACCAATATTATAAATTTCATGCCATAATTATTGGTATTACTATTATGGTAATTCAGTACAATTTCTATTAGATGCTGTAATGGGAATCCTGGGGTTTATGTTTTGTGGGCAGCGATATCCTCCATCAAGTCACATTATAATGCATATTTTGCCGAAAGACAATTATCATTCATTGCAAGCAATTAGGTAAAAGGCAATGCAGAAATTCTCCAAGGATGTAAAGGAACAATAAGTTAGAAACTTAAAACTAATGTTATTGCTCGGGCTATTGAGCCATATGTTTGAATGGTCACTGCTACTATTAAAATTTGGCTGACAAGTAATTTATATAGTAGGAGCATAGATCTAGGGGTTGGTTAGAAAACCTATAGGAGCTTTACTTCAACTTATTACATTGTAAGTCCCAGGGATGATTATACTCTTGTTTTCTTTTGAAGATTTTTCTTGGAGTTGAATTCACCATCTCTGTGTTACATACTAGAGGATGATTGCTAGTGATTGCACTTTGCATTTGCAGCTAAGAAAATAGTGATGAAGGAATGACATTGGGAGTCTTAATTGTAACAAATTGCAATAATTATGGTTGAAAGTCCCTTCCAAATGTACCCTGTCCTATCTAGAGGATTGATCATGTATATTTTTTAGTTCCTTCTTTTCCAGTTTATGTGTTGATGGATTGGTATTCAAGGAAGGGAGTCTTAATATGGAAAATAATCCCATCATAGTGACATTCCACTGAATATATATATTTTATTTAGGATCTTAGAAATCTAAATATTATACTTTATCAGTTGTCAATCACCAGCAAAATTGACAGATGAAGTGCCAGACTCCCTTATTACTATTCCAATTCACCATCTCCGTGTTACACAATGGAGGATGAGCTGCTGATCATTGGATTGTGCACACTGCATATGCACCGTAGAAAATAGTGATCAAGGAATGGCATTGGGAGTCTGTATTGTAACAAATTACAATAATCCTGGCTGAATAGCCCTACCTAATGTACCCCATTCTATTTAGAGGATTGGTTATGTCTGATTTTTAGTTCCTTCTTTTCAGTTTATTTGTTGGTGGATTGGCATTCAATGAAGGGAGTACTAATATGGAAAAAAAATCCCATCATAAGGACATGCCACTGGAGTCATAGATCTCAACTGGGACCTGAGCAATCTAAATATGAGAGACTTGATTGGTTCTGTGTCACCAGCAAAAGTAATATATAGTGTCAGTCTTTCTTATTATTATACTAGAATTGAAGAATCTGAGAATGTGATATTGACTATTATGAGCATTATAATATGCTTTTGATCTACTTTGTTAGGTTTGGATAATTGTCTAGTTTCCATCGTCACTTTCCTGGTGCGAAGTAACTTTATGAAATACTTGAACTAAAACTAGAACTATATTATGCTGGCATGCTTGGACCACTTTTTCTAGTTAAGATTTGCACTTAGACAATAAAAGCAAAGTCATAATATCTATTTTGAATACTGCGAAAATTGAATATTAACTAATATTTGGTTTCATGTTGAGATGTATATATCATGTAAGGTTGTTTGATGTTATGCTTTGTTCTGAATTACACAGATCAATTCAATCTCCCCAAAGGCTAAGACTCACTGCAAACTTGCCAATGACCATACTCACCACAAACTTGCAATTTTTTTTGTGCATATAATTTACTGTATTTTAAGGGTTTCTCATCTTTGTTGAGCCTTTCCCAAGTAATTGAGTCTCGCCAAGTCCCAGGGAAGAAAATTCTTTGCTGATTCCACAACATTGGTGTAAATAGCTGACATCATTTTTTTTGTTCCATTTTTTCAAGGCATCTATAAGTGTGTGCTTGTGGTTTCTTTTCTACTAGGTGATTCCTTTTGGCCACATCACCTGAGTGCAATTTATTGATGTGTCTGTCATCATTTTAACTTCTTCTAATGCAAGTCAAGATAACCTATTTTTCTATGTTCAAGCATCTTTGACACTATCCCTGAGCCCCTGCCACAAGATTATTTCTCTTTCATCTTTGCAAAATTCACATATGGATGGTTGGGATGATGCCATACTTCAATGAGGTTCAATCAAACCTAAAACCATGTACAAACTTTAGATGTTGTTCAAGGTTGCTTGTTCCGCTATGCCAAGTAGATCTGGTAGAGGCTATGACAATGAGGGGGGTTAACTTGGAGTCCACAATCTCTATCCTTTTTTTTTTAAGAAAGAAATGCCTTTGACGAGACTTGGTTTAGTGAACATGATCTCTTGTGGGTGACTTACTCTAAATTTATCGCTTATCCACTTTATTGTATTTTATTAGAGACTTGGCCAATTTTGATCACTCTTCCCACAACTTTGTACTCTATATATAAGCATAGTCTTCGGTCGAGGCAAACCACACCTACGCTTCCTATGTTTTATATATATTTGGTTTCCTCAAAAGGTGTATAGTTCTGGAATACTCTTATCATAATCAACTACTTTTTTACTCATGAATTTGTGTGTATATTCTTGCATTGTTTCTTTTGTGCTTATATCAATTGTGTTTTGTCAAATTTTTATTTATTGAACAACTGCATCTTCGGGTGTGAACAATTGCAGGAGAATGTTTTGCACCATTGGATATAAATGGTAGGCGACAAGATGTATATGAGTGTTTAGAGTTTTCTAAGGGCGGCATGGAATTTGTTGCACTGAGTATATGGTTCGACCTCAAACACTGCCATTATATTTCCTGTTGATGTCTCTCTATCATCAATTAGAAATGGCATGCTTAAGGTATGATTTAAATGCTTTTTGTTAATTGAATATCTTTCTTGCCTCTAGAACTTGCATAACTTCATCATATTTGTTGCATTTAAGTTCATTTTCTTGTTTTCGGAATAATAAAGGTCTTGATTGTAACGGTTCTTCATCCAAAGGGTTTACATTATGAATCAAAATGAGAAATGAAAATATTTTCTCCCATTGATTTTTCCCTAGTTTCGTTGTGCTAAATTAGGCTAACTAGAAACAAAAGTATTGATTGTTCCCCTATATGAAAATAAATTGTATTTTTATGGTTTACATCCACATTTACAGTGAGGACTGGACTCATGGTTCAAAAACCCGAATTTATGATATTTTAATCCACCAAAAGCTCAAAATGGGCAAAGGTAAACACAAAATTAGAGAGATTCTTTAGTTTAGTACTTTATTTGTTTAGTTAATCTTGGTGGAGCTTCTGGTTGATCCATGTGTGGATGGCTCAAAATGGTCAAAGGTAAGCACAACATTAGAGAGATCCTTTAGTCTAGTACTCTATTTTTTTGGTGAACCTTGGTGGTGCTTTTGGTTGATCTGTCTACTGTTTGTGGATGGCTCAAAATGGGTAAAGGTAAACACAAAATTAGAGATATTTTTTAGTCTAGTACTCTATTTTTTTGGTGAATCTTAGTGGTGCTTATGGTTGATCCGTCTGTTGTGTGTGGATGGCTCTTTCTTCTTCTCATGCTGCTCTCATATCCTATCCTCATCTCCCTGTTGGGTTGCATGCTTTAGCAGTTTCATCTTTAGAAGTTTGATTGATAGATTGAAAAAACTATGACTTTGGCAGAGCTCATTCTTTCTTTCTCAAATTCCTTTTTATTCACCTGTGGTGGCAACCGTATTAACAACCCTAAACCATTTTTGCTGAAGTATTGGCAACGTACTATTTTATTGCATCCAAATTACTGGTTTTTTATTATGTTATGTGGTTTGAGCTTCTTTAATATTTCTACGCCGAACATGCCATTAAGTCAAACTGCATTGCGTTACGCCGAGCCGCAAGTCCAGGTGGGATAGACAAACCATCAGCTATAGAACTTGCCTTTCCAGCCATGACAACATATTATCAAACCTGAACTCTAATGCCTATTAACTATGCAACTTTAAGTGACAATGAGAACCAATTTTACAATTACCTGAATCTGAAGTCACGATTCATTGCTTGATGCATTGCTCAGTACCTGTGTTGCATGCATCTCTACATCACTCTCATCATTTACATCAATCACCAAATCCAACCTACCGTGCACCATTTACAAATGCAATATCTTCATGTGTAGTTACTCTAGCACATTCACTTCTTTGATCTATAAAGGAATTTAAATCTCCTGTCATTTGTCTTATGAACATTATTGAGGGACTCCTCTTGGAGATGCTTCACTACAGAGCTTGACATCCAATGGCTTTCTCTCTATCCCAAAGCATCCATCAATTCATAAGAGGATCCATTCATAGTGTTAATCTCTCATGCCTCCTCGATTGATCTATCCCTCTTTCTTGAAAACTCACACATTTCACCTTCTGCGTTATCACTTGTGTCTAGATTATTAACAGAACCTACAAAGGTGCATTGTCATCCACTTCTTGGTTTGGAACTCCTTCCAATTTGGCAGGTAAATGATCCTGCCGAGAAGGCTCCTTGGCATGCATCGCTGTATTATCTTCCTTGCTTACATCAAATATCAAATCTGGTATTTCCTCGATGTCTTCCAGAAGAGCATCTTCCAGTGGAACAATCGAACATGTCTGATTTCTCTCATCTAACAAAGATTCAGGTATCCCTTTCATTGTCACTCTTGCAATAGCCTCCTTCCCACTTGGCACCTTTTACTAAGAATCCACTTAATTCCTCCACGACATCACAATCCCCATTAGACCTAATGAATTGTTCCTCCACATTTTCTTTCTTATTTTCATCTAATAAAGAACCCAACATCCCTTGAATCTGTTTGTGTTTAAAATCAATTCTCACCGGATGAGAAGATACATCCAGGGTGGCATTGTCCAAACTTTTTTCAATCCTTATAAATGGAGATGAATATTCTCCTTGTTCATTCCCTGCCTCCATCCAGTTCTTGTTGCCTATACATGTCTTTTTCCTTCCTCCTCATATGATGTACTATTTTGAATTTTCTATTCTTTGCGTATCAAAAATTATAAAGCCTCTTGCACACTGTTCTCGTCTCTTTCATTTGAACATAATTTCGATAATCATTGCATTTATGAAGAAAGGATATATTCATGTGAAACCCTGTCCAACTGCTTCTCTTGGCTAATGCCATCACCTTCATCCCATAGAGAATCCGACAATTGAATGTCAACTTGACCAAAGGCATTGCTTACTTCCTGCTGAGATTGAACAAGAGAATCAAAATCTCTCCTTCCAGGGGGCATTACTCTGTGCTTTGAACTTGAAGTTTGCCTCTTTTCCCTTCTCTTCTATCTTGAGACTCCAAAAACTTGCTGCAACCCATCCTTTCTGTCTCCTCTGCCCACTGAAATTTCAAAAGCACTTCATCCTCGCCCTTATATGCTCCTTCAGTTTGAAATCCAAAATCATCATTTCCACTATTCTTGTTTTCCGTATTTACTTCTGTTGAATCTGTATTTTGTGCTAGGTTATGAGTATATTGTTTTAAATTATTCACTTTAGAACAGAGACCAATCATAAGAATATTCTAATTTTGTGCAGGCCTGCAATCCATGACTGAGGAGGAATTGACAGCAAACAATAAACCACATTGCTCAGAGGCATTCAACAAAATTGGCAGATCTTTGGTGTTTTTTCTCAAATTCATCCCTGACTTTTCAGATGCTGGCTGATTCTTCTTACCTGTATTTTCAAACCCATCCCAAAATATATAGCCATATAGAAGATAATGACTCTTTGAGCCCTTTAAAAATACACCACATAATAATCTCTGCCCAATTGTTTGAGCTGCTTATCAACTCACCAATGTCTGGTCCAAACAAGTTTCCTTCAATGATCAAATTAATTTCCTCTTTTCAAATAGAGTTTAGAAGCATTTGCACAGATTTTGGAGTTGTTTCTTATGACCATACATTTAAAGGTCTCAAATTGCTTGATTTATATGTATTTGCACCATTTGAATTGAAAGCTATATTGTGCAAAGTTGTTTCAAGCTCAAAAGTATGATCCTGCCTATAGAAGCCTAAACCCCAATAATCCTCGTAGTGGCCACTTTCACTAAGTAGAATATGTGCTTCATCAACATCGTCAAACCTCAAACCTCAATTTCACTTCCAAGTTTTTCTCTATAACAATTTTTGGGAGTCTTGCTTGCCGGACACCAGTTACAAACTTTCTTTCACTTGAAAATTCACAACAATTGAATTTAAATTAGCCTCACGTGGGTTGTATTTCATTTTTAGTATATTTCTCTTGATTATTTCTTTATACAATGTCCCCACTTCTCTTATCCATGTTCCAGTGTTCCTTTGCACTTCTTGGTGCAATTGCTAGTTATAAGAATATTTAAGATTCTGGATCTATCGATCTGAGATAGATATTGCAATATAAATCTGAAGGATTCATGAGATTACTTCATGTTTGATCAGATTTTTTTAATGATAAATGTTATCTTGCGGGAAAATTTCAAAATTTGAAGTCATATTAATTCAGTACATTGATGCAAATTCATACGTTGATATAATGGTGCAAATGCATGTATTTAGTTGTTGAATGATATATGATGGTTTAATAGGAGGACAAGACATTTGTACCCACCATTATAAGCTCAAGATCCAGGATTCTCATGAAAACCAGTCAAAGGAAGGAGCAACGGGCAGGTTAACCTTAAACATATGTAAAGCCATCCTTATTTTCACTAGGCGCAGAGACGTTTTGTTACAAGGTGGACTAGCTTTCATATTCATCAGTTTTGATTTTCTTGTAAGATGTCTCATTTCTGCAGTGGAATAGGTTTTGCTTGATGTTATATGCATTCTTTCTGGTTTATGTCAATGCAGGTGAACGAATCACTAAGGGCGACTAGAGATGATCGGGGGCTTAGCATGTCAAATTTGGAGTAAATTCACAGAGGTAAAGTGCCAGCAACATTGACAAGGACATTAAGGTGCAAAAATAATGGAGCAAGAGACAATTAGTCAGATCGCAATTGTGCTATGGGCCCACTCTGCTTTCTAAGCAAGACAGGGAGGATTAGCATTAACTTTGTGTGGTTGATTGATTTCCCATCAACCCATGATATATGCTGGCACTAATTTGGAGGGGATGATTTGGTAGATCAAACCCAATACAAGCTATTTAGAACAAATTTTTGAGGGCAAGCTATAAGAAAAAAATTGCTTGAGCAGAGATGAATTGGGTTGATCCATGATGGATTCTGAATTGGGTTCTTCAGGTTTGTTCTCATGGGCTATTCAACATAAAGAAGATGAAAACTCATGTACCTCTCCTCCGCTATGGCGTCCTGGATCAAGTTCTTATCCCATATCTACAGACATGGCATGTTCATATCCATACCCCATGTCAGCCAGGGCAGAGGATATTGCCAAAGGCAGACATGAAATCATGAAAATGTTTGAAGGAATGCCTGAATCAAATTATGAATTGTCCCCGAGTGATCTGGTGGAGCAGAAGGCTACCATGCAGAAAATATCAAATGAGGAAGTGCAAACAGAAAAACATAAAGCAGAGGAGAGGAGTTCAGAAAAGCAGGACAAGAGGAAGACAAGTGGAAGCTATATAAATGGGTCAAGTAAGAGTAAGGGAGAAAATACTAAACCGTTTCTTCTCAATATATTTATTCCCAGAAGCTTGAAAAACTGATTTAATTCTACCTCTAGGTCAATACCCACAAGTTGTTCTCAGGTGAAGAGCCATGATTCAGAGAAAGGATTAGGGAATACATATCCTGTTGCAAACCTGTATAAGATAAAGACGTCCTATTCTCCTACTGGTTATTCAATTGGCTTCTCCAAGGTGTCTCCTAAACCATCTTCTGCCCAGGATGGTAAGTCTTATCAGGTTCTCCTAGCTTCTACCATACAGACTGGTTATAATTTTTGCCTTTAGAAATTGAGCATGAGTCGATGCTCATTCTGTTGCGGGTACACTTTCTTCTCCAAGACTATTTGCCAGGTGCTTCTTCTGTGTTTCTCTTCACACAACTTCTGAATTTTCAATTTCTGACCATTGAATATATTTTATCTTAATTATGAACTGGAAAACCCCAGGGTTCAAGCTTAAATCCATGCTTAATAACCACCCATGGCTTAAGAAGTCAACACCAATCACTTACAAATTCCAAACATCACAATCTATCTACTTACAATTTCACTTATAACAGCCCCAGTGCCTTGAGATGCTATCTTTTACTCTTAAAATGTGGGAATAGAAGATTATAACTTAACAGGGAGGTAGCAACTTCATTAAGAACTGATTATTTTATTAAACCTATCATTAAGGAGTGGAAAGATGGAACCTTAAAAAGTTTGCTTTAGATGTTTCTTCCCACATTAGTCTTGTTGTCGAGTGTGAACTTCATCCATGCTTTTTGTTGAAGTTTTATCAGATTTTATCTCTTTATGATGATGTTTTATCCATGTCGGTTGACATCAGAACAATTTTTGGCATGCAAGTAAACTTTGAGAAAACAACACCTGAGTCATCCTGAAGTCAAAGTCTTTTTGCATATACATCAAAAAATGTTAGGACATGCTAGTGAAAAGTTGGAAACTACTAATTAAATATTGTCTGTTTTCTTTTCATTTATTTTTTTTTATCACGAGAATTGATAATTAACTACTATCATTTTTCTTTCTATTTCTTTCTTTTTCCTTTTTTTTTTCAGTATTAGGAGATTTTTTTTTTTTGTTTGTTCAGAATTAAGAGAATTTCTTTCTTTTTCCTTTATTTTTTATTTTTTGGGTATTAGGAGAATTCCTAAACTTACTGACTGTCTCTGAGGAGGCCCAAGGTCATGTCTGAGGGACTGGCCCTATACTCCTGAACCTAATGCATTATGCAACTGCCCACAAACACGCTAGGTGTGTTAACTAAGTTTCAAACCTGGGTGGGGCCTCAATATTGCTCAGCAAAAACTTTCTTCCTTGGACTAATCTGGGGGAGGTCCAGGATCAACCTTTGTGGCTGCCTTATAACACCAAGAGTATATCTAGCAACCTGTAAGCCAAATATAAGCCAGATATACCAGATCTTATGATTTAGCAAGAGCCTTATAACACCAAGAGTATATCTAGCAACCTGTAAGCCAGATATACCGGATCTTATGATTTAGCAAGAGCGGAGTCTCTAGGAAATAGGGAGTCTAATCCTTGAGGCAAGATCATAGCAAGCCATATACTCAATGGGATTTGAACCACGGTCTCGTTAGTTTCACCCAGTGAGGCCATATACTCAATGGGATTTGAACCACGGTCTTGTTAGTTTCACCCAGTGAAACTTACTGTTAAACTACATATCACTGTATAATTAACTATTCTCTATTACTTGAAACATTTCTAAAACTTTAAAGTCCCCGGCTGATTGGATTTCTCTAACACTGAGTCGCTTGCCCTTTCATGAGGTGGGTTAATTGAGTTTCGAACCTAGGCGGGGCCTCAATATTGGTCAACAAACACTTTCCAATGCAGGTCGTCCACCGTTTGGCCTAGCACAATAGGCCAATTAACAATTGTTTGTTACTTGAAACATTTCTGAAACTTTTAAGTCCCTGGTTGGTTGGATTACTCAAACACTGAGCCACTTGCCCCATGCAAACACTTTCCAATGCAGGTCGTCCACCATTTGGTCTAGCACAATAGGCTAATTAACAATGTATGTTACTTGAAACATTTCCGAAACTTTAAATTCCTTGGCTGGTTGGATTTATCTAACACTGAGCCACTTGCCCCTTCATGAGGGACGCCCGTAAGGGTTCAGCATAGATGTGTGTATTCCTATTTCCAACACCCTCGTCAGGCCACACTTTGGCTAAGGTCCCCTGCCTAACCTCAAGCAAAACTAGCTCTATCCCCGTCTTGAAAATTATACATACTAAGATTTACCCCAGATTTTCCCTTGGCCAGTGTGTTGTTGTACTACTGAGCTACATGCCCCTTCATTGTTGGCATCATTAATGGTTCAACCTAGATGTACGGATTGCTATCTCCAACAAAGAAAACACCTAATTTGGAAGTAAAGCATCAAAATTGAACGAAAGAGAATGTATAATGAACAAAGTTTTTATGCCAACATTCTACCATATTCCAAAGTTGTCATGCTTGACTTCTAAGTCATTTATATAGATTTTAATCATTGCTTTACGTTTAATTGAGTATAATTGCAGCCCAATTCGTTTCATATTTAATCATCCCTGAATTAGGCGTGCTCATGCTCCTAAGTCATGACTTTTGGACCTATGTGTGGAAGCGCTCGTTGCTCTGTTTCCAAAGGTTTTGAAAGTGATCATTTCAAAAGTCATCCCCGTTTCCAAATGTTTTCCTTACCCTGTTTCAGGCAACTAAGACTTAAAAATATTGTGTTTTTTGGTTGAATAGAAAATTTTATTTGCATATTAAAGACTAGGAATCCAAAAGGAAAAAGTGGTTCCATTTAAAGATATGTGCAACCTAAATTATCCAAATTCTTTTTGTTACACTCCATCCATCTATTTCATTGTAGCATTCCTAGTCCTTTAGTATTCAATTATAACTCTATAAAATCAAGATGGCCATCCATATTCAAAGGCTTCTGCTTTTCTTTGTGTTATCTTCTAATAAGGATTTTTATTTCTAAGTAATTCAACTACCAAAGGTAGTACATGCGAGTAGAGAAGTAATTCAACTACCAGTTATTCTCCTACATAGTACATGCTTTGATAGATTATATCAAAATTCTTACCAATACAATAACATTGATTGTTGTATGTGGACATTTTTGTTCAGGATGGTGCATTACATAATCAAGATGAGGTGCTGGATCATGCAATTGCACTTTCTCTTTCTGAAGAACTAACCAAACCAAATGGTATATGATGGCAATTTCATTTTTTTACAGTTACTTTTAGTTTAATTATATCATTTAGCTCGATGATTTTCATATATTCAACTAAACCTTTGTTGCTTAACAAGACTTTGTCATTTCCATGTTTTAGTGAAACTGTTTATGGTTTGATACTCTCATACTACCTTTATCAAGTTACATGCACCCTCATTAGAAAAAACAAGAGAATTTTTCTTGCCATGACTATCTTTCTTTGTCATTGTTGACTTAAGAAAGTCTTTTAGCTAAGAAACTAGTTTCAAGGTTATGGCATAACTTGTCATATAAATTGAACATAATTTATATCCAAAATGTTAACTTGTAAACTACTTAGCGGGTTTTAGGCTTTCCATTTAAAATCTACTTCAGTTTGAACTTTGAACGAGTTGTTCCATAGACTTGAATATTAAGAGATTTTGGTGTAAGGATTAAAAATTAGCCCGTAAGGCCTCTCAGTTATTCATTTATTTTATCTAATATAACATTTAATATTAAATTAGAACCACTCGGCACAAATATGTCATAGATCAAGATCATACTTTGTAGAGTGTCGTAGAATAAAAATAGGAGCAAGGACGCTGATTTCTTTCGGTTTTCCTGGTTCTTATTCCTTTGGTGTATCTTTGCACCTTTAGGGACAATTGCTAGTTTAAAGTCTAATTCTTTAAAGGGTGCTAGCTCAATGGAAGAGCACCTGCTTTACAAGCAGGAGGTTGGTGGTTCGATTCCATCGTGCCCTGATATTCATATATAGGGAATGACGAAGATTAGTTTTTGGTGACGGATGTTCTTTTGACCATCACCAATGAGCTTATGGTGACATTTTTCGACCCTCATCAAAATATGAAATGGTGACGGTCAACGAATGCCACCATATATACGCATCAATAGTGACGACCATTAAAGGTCCATCACCATAAATCGTTGTTGTTTATATGAAATGGTGAGGGTCACTGTTTGTCATTATAGTCATTATTCGTGATGGACCTTGATGTCACCAATGCGTTTATGGTGACGGTCAACGAACGTCGCCATATATATGCACCAATAGTGACGGCCATGAAAGGTCCATCACAAAAAATCATTGTTGTTCATATGAAATGGTGACGGTCACTATTCGTCATTATAATCAATATTCGTGACGAACCTTGAATGTCACCATAACACATAGTTTCGGCGACGCCACCTTTGGTGACGTTTAGTTTTTTGGTGACGAAGGCTATTGTCCATCACCATTGCTCATATGAAATGGTGACGGTCACTATCTGTCACTATAAATCATTATTGGTGACGGACCTTGAATGTCACCACAACACCTATACTTTCGGCGACGCCACCTTTGGTGACGTTCAGTTTTTTGGTGACGGAAGCTATTGTCCGTCACCATTGCTCATATGAAATGGTGACGGTCACTATTCATCACTATAAACAATTATTGGTGACGGACCTTGAATGTCACCACAACACCTATACTTTCGGCGACGCCACCTTTGGTGACGTTCAATTTTTGGTGACGAAGGCTCTTTTGACCCTCACCAATGAGCTTATGGTGACCATTTCCGCCCCTCACCAATGTGCTTTTTTCTTGTAGTGTGACCCTGAGAGAGCCCTCTCCTGATCTGGTAGGGCTAGCTACCAGACTGAGCGTGGTTTGATGTTACCCTGAATTCTGCCTTCTTTCAGCCTGAGGTAGATTTAGGCTATAACAGTGCCAACCTTGTAGGTTGTGTAAATCTAGGCGTAGCAACACTTCCTTCTTTTTAGAATTGAGTGGTAGGCTTCCTTGTCACCATAATTTTACATTCAACTTTTCTAGCCAACCTGAATGCCTTCTCTAATGAATCAGGTTCCAAAACGTGAACTTCATGTTGGATGTTATCCTTTAAAGTGTCTATGAAGAGATCAATCTTGTGTTCCTCTGGAATATCAGTTACCTTATATTCAATTTTTGGAAGTCCTCAATGTGCTGCCCCACTAAACCCTTTTGCTTGAGATTTATCAATTGGAAAAAGAAGGTGTTTCTCCTTGTATCCTCATAATGTGCTATCATTTCCTCCATAAAAATTGACCAAGTGACAATTTTTTTACAGGAGCAAAGTCATCGATACCATAAAAATGTATTTTATTCTAAATGTAAAGTTGCAATGCGTACCTTTTGTGTATTTTTCATGTTATGGAGATCAAAATATTGCTCCATATGTAGTATCCATGTTACAGGATCCTTTCCATCAAACTTCCTCATATCCATTTTTGGAATATGGTGGTTCTTCCTGCCAACATTAGAGTTTATGAAATCATGATTAACATTTATTTTTTTCTCATCATGAGGTTCTTCTACTATCTTTTCACCATATTTAAACATTTGTTGTATCAACTTTGTCAAACCTTCCATGTCTCGCTTCAAATATTCTCTTCATGTTTTCCATGTTTTCTTTCATGTCATCCATCTTAGCTTCCATGCCAGATTCCATGCCATCCATCTTAGCTTCCACGCCTTTCTTCAAACCTCCATCTTCGCTTCCATGCCTTTTTTCAAAACTTCCATTTCATTTTTTGTTGCTCTTTGGGAGAGAGAAATTTGGTGCACTTTCTCTTGTAATTTTGATAGATGATGTTGCTGTTGGGAAAAATACTGAGAGGGGGGGGGGGGGGGTGAATTAGTATGTAGAGCTTATAATATAAATTCAACTTTTTCTTTGAGAATATTTCCATACACGGCGTTTATGAACGGAACTAGCGTATGCATGCGGAAATGCAGAAGGAAACTAGCGTATACTGATTTAACTTTCCAGAATTAGAGAACAGTTCACAGAAGAAATATTAAAAATAGATTTATCAGTTATGTATCAGGTTATGAGCAGTAATCAACAGAATAAAGCATCACACACATGAACACCAATATTTAAGGTGGAAACCCAATTCGGGAGAAAACCACCACTACTGTCATCTCTGTTTTCAATATTTATTATATAGAAAACTTTTTACAACATTGTACTGATGCAAAATTACACCCATACACACGCTTCTACCTGCATAAGGCTGCAAACTTCTCTCATTTTCCAGCTGTAACTAGAAGGGAGCTCTAACCCCCTAATCTCGTTTACCAGCCTCTCTTGGAAGGGAGCTTCGACCCCCTGATTTCAACACCATCTTCTACTGGAAGAGAGCTTCTACTTCAACCCTCAGACCCACTGCAGACCATGTTTCATCAATTTTCATACTAGATCAAATAACTTCAACACAACCCTTCACTTAAAATCAACAAACATACTTTTCCCAATACTTCAAACAAAATAGTGAGACCACTGTAACTAGAATATCAGAAATAACCCAGACTTCAGAATAGATATGCAGATACAAGCTCAACCCTGAACATTCATTAATTCAAATAGCATACGCTACTTTTCTTCACTGAAGCCACGTATATATGCGCTTTCTTGCACACCAACCCACGTATACTTTTGTGTGTTTTATTCTTCAGAAACCCTAACTTCCATACACGCTTTTCATGAAGAGATACCGCGTATATATGCAATTTTTCTGAAACCAACTAGCGTATAGATCTGTAAAAAAATAAATTTTGTAGAACAGACCAGATCTATAAAACTTACCTAGATTTATTCACTTTATTTGGCAGACTTCCGCCAGTCCTTCATGCTTTCGTCAGTCGATCAAACCAGAGATTCATCATCATCATATCTAGAGATCTTGAACCATCATTATATCCATGGGTGCATCATAGATTTAGATCTATCAATCAAGAACATAGTTCATTCATGCAGATATTCCTTAGAGAAATTTATTCATCAACAACCTTTACACATGCACACCTTGCACTATGAATTTCTTCTCCTTAAATAGATTTAGCTTTTACCAATACCATGAGTCGAAACCACACAACTTCCGATGGTATTCTTGGACGGAATCAAATAAACCATACAACGCTCAATACTGTGTGTGCCAAAGCCATGGTAATTCCCCTTGGTATTATAAATTTGGAGCGCAAAAGGGCATACGCGACTTGGGACGTACTTATCTGTGTGTATACGCGACTTGGCCTTTACAAACTCATGTATACATTGTGACGTATTATATTTATCATTTCTCCAGCACTTACTGGAATTATTTTCTCTTTCACATCTGTAGATACATCATTCTTACATCTTTAACACATAGGTTGCTATCCAAAGAAAACTTCATCAAGTAGGTTTCCATCAAGGACAACACATTGCATCAAATTGCCAACAATCTCCCCCTTTGGACTTGATGACAACCATGATGGTGTTTGATCACCAAAATAGATAGATACATTGAATATAACCATTATTCAAACACCATGATACTCTCCCCCTTTGACATCAAGGGAAAAGGGCGGATCAAAACCAAAACAAATTTTTTCTTCTCTTGTAGAAAGAAGAGCTCTGTAGATCTGATGTGTACTGAAGTGACCATGCTCCCCCTGAGTTCATACTGAATCGTCAAACATATTTTTCAATGAAGTACATGACTCTATGACCTTTCCTATCACCAAGGAATCATACTTACATCAATGATCGAACCAAGTGGATTTACATCTGTGACTCAAGTACCCAACCAAGTGGGTTTACACATTTGAACAAGTCCTTACATGACTAAATATTACAATTTATATCATAGGTCTCAACATAACCTTTTCATCAAATTACAAATATGGATTTTTATAACCAATATCAAAAGGACCTCAAGAGAGAGATCATATTTCAGAACCATCATAATGCCAACAATGCATTACTCTCAGCAAGGCTAATGCTCCCCTTGAAATTGTGCATCTAGCACTGCAGCTGTGCTAAAGAATGCTGAACCAGAATTTTGTCAGCAAATACCCATATGCGGTTTTCTGTGTATAAAGTCGCGTATATATGCGACTGTCCTTCATGAAATCCGCGTATCCAATTTGATCTTCTAAATTTAAGCAGATCTAATCCTCTGCATGGCAGAGACTACACCAATCTTCTGTTTGAGATATTCGAATCCTTCCTTGGGTAAAGGTTTGGTAAATATATCAGCAACTTGTTCTTTGGAAGGAACATACTCCAATTTCACCTTTTGTTCAAGCACTTGTTCACGTAAGAAGTGATACTTGATGGGAATGTTCTTGGTCTTGGAATGCATAATAGGATTCTTTGAGATACTGATGGCACTTGTATTATCACACATAATGGAAATAGGAAGTGAACATTTTATTTGAATGTCTTGTAAGGTTTGTATCATGCAAAGAAGTTGAGTGCAACATGATGCAGCAGCCACATATTCTGCTTCTGATGTAGATAAGGCAATAGAACTTTGCTTCTTGCTGAACCAAGATACTAGCCGAGGCCCCATATAGAATGCACCACCACTAGTGCTTTTCTGATCATCCACATTTCTAGCCCAATCTACATCAGTGTAAGCATGAAGAGTAAGATCAGCATTCTTTGGATACCATAGTTCAAAGTCTTGAGTTCCTTGTAGATATTTGAATATTCTTTTCACAGCCTGAAGGTGAGACTCTTTTGGATTAGCTTGGAATCGTCCAACAATCCCAACGACATGCAAAATGTCTGGTCTTGTCCCAGAGAGATAAAGTAAAATTCCTATCATAGATCTATATTCCGGTTGATTCACTGTGGGGGAATCATCATTAGAACTGAGATTACATGCGGTTATCATTGGTGTACTTACAGGTTTGCAATCTTCCATGCCATACTTCTTCAATATTTTCTTAAGATATTTTTCTTGTGATAAGAATATGCCATCTGTTGCTTGTTGCACTTGTAAGCCAATAAAGAATGTTAGTTCCCCAAGTAAAGACATTTCAAATTCTTGCTTCATAGCAGAAGAAAATTTCTGACTCATAGACTCTTCATTACTTCCAAAAATAATATCATCAACATATACAACCACAATCAATAGTTTATCATTTTCAGTTTTAGGGTATAAGTTGCTATCAGCAGACCCCTTTGAAAATCATTGTTGATGAAGATATTTGTCAAGATGATAATACCATGCCCTTGGAGCTTGTTTGAGACCATAAAGAGCCTTTTTAAGTTTACAAACAAGGTTTTCATCATTCCCAAAATGAATCCTTCTGGTTGTTCTATATAAACTTCTTCTTCTAGATCACCATTGAGAAAAGCAGATTTAACATCCATTTGATAAACTTTAATTTGTTGGAAGCTTGAAAAAGCAAGAAACATTCTTATGGCTTCAAGTCTAGCTACAAGAGCAAAAATTTCTTCAAAGTCTATACCTTCTTGTTGAGCATACCCCTTGCAAACAAGTCTAGCTTTATTTCTTATAACATCCCCATTCTCATTTAACTTGCTTTTGAATATCCATTTAGTTCCAATGACAATTTTGTCATGAGGTCTTTGTACTAATTCCCAAGTGTGGTTCTTTTCAATTTGATCAAGCTCTTCATTCATGGCTTGAATCCAAAATTCATCTTTGCTAGCTTGATTGACATTTTGTGGTTCAATAGTGGATAGAAATGCCAGATAGCTAGAAGATCCCACAAGAGTCCTTCTTGTTTGTACACCTTATCCCTTTTCTCCCAAAATTTGAGATTCTGGATGATTCTTTTGAACATATCTGGATGTAGCTTTTTCAGATAATTCATCTTTGGGTTCTTCATTGGGTTCACTGTCAATATCATTTCTATTTGATGTTGAAGGATATATGTCATCATCGTCTTCATCCGTTATTTGTTTTTCTTCTTTTGGAGCTGCAGGAGACTCATCAATAACAACATCAATACATTTAACAATCTTCCAAAGTCTTTTATTGTAACATATATATGCTCTACTCCTAGAGGAGTAACCAAGAATTATTCCTTCATCTACTCTGGGTTCAAACTTTCCAAGTTTTTCATCATTATTTTTGTTAAAGCATTTGCTTCCAAAAACTATAAAATGCTTCACAGTGGGAGGATTACCATACCAGAGTTCATATGGAGTTTTATCACTATTTACATGAACATGTGCCTTGTTAAGAATATTTACCGCTGTATGTGCTGCTTCTCCCCAAAATGTGTCAGGTGTTCCGGAATCATCAAGCATAGCTCTAGCCATTTGTTGAACTGCTCTATTAATTCTTTCTGCTACGCCATTTTGTTGTGGAGTGCCAGCTACAGAAAACTGTCTTTTTATGCCATGTTGTTCACAAAATTCAAGGAATTCATCTGATGTATATTCTCCTCCTCGATCAAATCTAAGACACTTGATTTTTAGATCTAATTCATTTTCAACCAGTGCTTTGAAGATCTGAAATTTCTCAAATGCTTCATCTTTGTGTTTAAGCAACCCAATCCAACACATTCTAGAGAAATCATCAATAAATAAGATATAGTATTGTTCACCACGTGGTGACTTTTTCCTCACAGGTCCACACATGTCAGTATGAATAAGTTCAAGAGGCTTACTTGATGATCCTTCCTTGGCATTAAACTGTACTCTGGTTTTCTTACCAAATTGGCAAGATTTGCATATGATATTTTCGGGTGGAGTAATATTGGGAAGATCACGAACTGCTTTAAGTCTGCTTGATTTGTTGATCTGAGAGAAGCTCAGATGCCCCAACCTTCTATGCCATAGCCAGTTTTCTGAAGATTTACTCAAGTAACATTGATCTTTGCAATTCTTCAATACATACAGGTTGCTTGGAGTTCTTTTTCCTTTTATGATTGTTTTACCTATATCAAGATCACATACCACACATTATTTTGAACTAAAGACAACTTCAATTCCTTGATCACACATTTGAATTACACTCAACAGGTTATGCTTTAATCCATCCACATACATGACATTATTAGCTTTCACATTTTCTTTTAGAAAAATAGACCCTTTTCCCTTAATGACCGCAAGAGTATCATTTCCAAATGTAACATTATTTTCCTTTTCTAGAGCACTATATGCAAGAAGTTTGTTTCTGTCACTTGTCATGTGTCTTGAGCATCCACTATCAATGTACCATTGATTTTTTTCACCTTCTACAAATAACGCTATGCCAAAATTTTCAACCTGTAAATCCTTCTTTTTCCATACTTTAGAGCTTGAAGGAAAATGCTCTTTTGGCTGAACTTTGCTCCTGCATTTAGATTCTTCATGGCCAAAGTTATTGCAATAAGCACATTGAACTTAATTTTGAAGAGGAGAAAATTTGTTATAGGTATTCTTCTTTGTTTCACTATCAATCCTTTTCTTTCTTTCTTCTCTTGTCATGATGGTTTTATATGCAACACATTGAACAAATTTATGACCAAAATTGTGACATGAGAAACATTGTCCATTGAAGAAGAAATTTCTGCGATCATGAAATCTTCTACTTGAATTTACTTGTTGATTGGTGTTTCTTTGAAAGATATTCCTGTTAGTGTTCTTTGAATTGAGATGATCATGCTTTAACTGTAAATATTCCTTATTCCCTTGCTAAGTGTCAGAATGTTGTATACCAGTTGTAGCTGCTTTTAGATAATTTGGTGCTGAAGCCTGAGAAGATTCTCCAATATATCAAAGACCTGTCTTTATAAGAGGAGAACGTTGTACCTTGATAATTTCATCTAAGGTTTCAGATCCTTTAGAAAATCTAAGATTCAGAGTCTTTACTTTCTCAAGTTCTTTTCTTAGACTTACTACTTCATACTCTAATTTCTCATTGTGTTTCTCCTTTTCTTCAAGCTGATTTTTCAGAGTCTCTATGGTTATTTTACTTTCTTCTAAGCATATTTTGAGTTGATTGTTTTCATCAAGAAAATCATTGTCCTCTATAGCATCCACAAAAGTATCCTTTTCTTCTCTAGATTCTTTTTCAAATGCCATGAGAAGTCTAAGATCTTGTTCACATTCTTCCTCACTATCAGATAACCCATCACTGTCTTCATAAGTATAGCAACTTTTTCTAGTGCTAAACCGATTCTTATTCCTTCTTGCTACTTCCTTCCATTTTTCACGTGTTTCTTTATGAGGACACTTAGCAACATAATGACCAACTCTACCACAATTAAAACATTTGAAAGGAAGCTTACCTCTGAACTGTCGTGTGCCAAGTTGAAGTTTCTTTACAAAATTTACCTCATCTTCTTCTGAGATATATCCTGATCCTTTTGTTTTTTGTACTTCTTTCCCTTTTGTAGAAGCTCTAAAGACTGCTTCTTTGAATTTAGATGGTCCTCCTCTTCTCATTTCATATGCAGTTAGTATGCCATGAAGTTGCACCATAGTAAGATTTTGAAAATCCTGTTTTTCTTCAAGAGCAGAAACTTTTGACTCAAATTTTGCCGTTAGTGATCTTAAAATTTTCTCAACCAAAGTAGATTCGGATATTTTTTCTCTCAGATTTCTCATACGATTTACAATATCATCAAGATGTAAAAAGAAATTGGCAATGCTCTCCTCATTATCCATTTTTAGATTCTCATATTGAATTCTGAGAGTTCGGAGTTTAGCACTTTTTACCTTTGCATCACCTTCATAACTTAGAATGATTTTGTCCCATATTGCCTTCGCTGTATTTAGCTATATGAATTTGACAAATTATGATTCAGTTAGACTCCCCAATAGATCATTGACCGCCTTTGCAATTGTTTCATAATTCTTTCTTTGCGTCGGATCTGTTGGCACTGCAGTTGGATATTGATATCCTCCTTCAACAATAGCCCATACATCTGCTCCCAGAGACTGAATATAGGATCTCATCCTTGGTTTACAGAAGATTAAATTGTTTTCGTTAAAGAGCGGAGGCCTGATAGATGTTGTTCCATCTTGATTGCTCATCTTGCTTGATCTTCCTTCTAATGGCTAAGCTTTTTCAGAAGGACCTGCTCTGATACCAATTGTTGGGAAAAATACTGAGAGAGGGGGGGGGGTGAATTAGTATTTAGAGCTTATAATATAAATTCAACTTTTTCTTTGAGCAGATTTCCATACACAGTTTTTATGAACGGAACTAGCGTATGCACGCGGAAATGCAGAAGGAAACTAGTGTATACTGATTTAACTTTCCAGAATTAGAGACAGTTCACAGAAGAAATCTTATAAACATATTTATTATTTATGTATCAGGTTATGAGCAGTAATCAACAGAATAAAGCATCACACACATGAACACCAATATTTAAGGTGGAAACCCAATTCGGGAGAAAACCACTGCTGCTGTCGTCTCTGTTTTCAATCTTTATTATATAGAAAAAATTTTACAACATTGTACTGATGAAGAATTACACTAGTACGTAGGCTTCTACCTGCAGAAGGCTACAACCTTCTCTCGTTTTCCAGCTACAACTGGAAGGGAGCTCCAACCCCCTAATCTCGTTTACCAGCCTCACCTGGAAGGGAGCTTCGACCCCCTGATTTCAACACCAGCTTCTACTGGAAGAAAGCTTCTACTTCAACCCTCAGACCCACTGCAGACCATGTTTCATCAATTTTCATACTAGATCAAACAACTTCAACACAACCCTTCACTTAACATCAACAAACATACTTTTCCCAATACTTCAAATAGAACAGTGAGACCACTGTAACCAGAATATCAGAAATAACCCAGACTTCAGAATAGATATGTAGATACAAGCTTAACCTTGAACATTCATTAATTCAAATAGCATACGCTACTTTTCTTCACTGAAGCTACGTATATATGCGCTTTCCTGCACACCAACCCGCGTATACTTCTGTGTATTTTATTCTTCAGAAAACCTAACTTCCATACGCACTTTTCATGAAGAGATCCCGCATATATACGTGCTTTTTTTGAAACCAACTAGTGTATAGATCTGTAAAAAAATAAATTTTGTAGAATAGGCCAGATCTATAAAACTTACCCAGATTTATTCACTTTCTTCGGCAGACTTGCACCAGTCCTTCATGCTTTCGTCAGTCGATCAAACCAGAGATTCATCATCATCAGATCTAGATATATTGAACCATCATTATATCCATGGGTGCATCATAGATTCAGATCTATCAATGAATAACAAAGTTCATCCATGTAGATATTCCTTAGAGAAATTTATTCATCAACAACCTTTACACATGCACACCTTGCACTATGAATTTCTTCTCCTTAAATAGATTTATCTTTTACCAATACCATGAGTCAAAACCACACAACTTCCAATGGTATTCTTGGACGGAATAAAATAAACCATACAATGATCAATACTGTGTGTGCCAAAACCATGGTAATTCCCCTTGGTATTATAAATTTGGAGCGCAAAATGGCATACGCGACTTGGGACGTACTTATCCACGTGTATACGCGACTTGGCCTTTACAAACTCGCGTATGCATTGTGACATATTATATTTATCATTTCTCCAGCACTTACTGGAATTCTTTTCTCTGTCACATCTATAGATACATAATTCTTACATCTTTAACACATAGGTTGCTATCCAAAGACAACTTCATCAAGTAGGTTGCGATCAAGGACAACACATTGCATCAAATTGCCAACAGTTGCAATTCTTCATCTTCATGAGTCATCGTAGAGCCTTCTGAAGGTTTAATGAGTGTTGAATTATTTTTACGGGGCATCTTTTAGAACCCAATATTGATATATATTCTACAATATGCCCTTGGAATAAATTCAAATTTATTCTTCAAACAAGACTTATGCAATTCGGAAAAAAAATACACACCTTTTTGTTTCTTTTAAGGAGCTCGATATTGAAATTGGATTATCTCTATGACTGTAGCACTTAAATATTTTAATTTTGGCACCAACGTAGCACTCTAAATTCTCTTTTGAATGCAACAGGTCTGACCTAATTTTTATTATCCAAGACAAAGTTGTGTCAAATCTCCCACAATGACCTAATTATGGACTTGTTCAGTAGAGTGAACTTGTACAACTTTTTGTGTGTCACTGTTTCGTCTTTTGGCTCTGAAATTGATAGCCTGGAAACTACATTCCGTTTATCTATGACCAATTTTTATGGAATTCCAATCTGATGCTCAAAGGGATATTTATGAATAGTTTCCCACGATCACCTCTTTGAGATGAAATTCGGGGGCCTGAAAAGCACTACCTTCCACAGATCATATCTCCGAAAATATTGTGAAACAAGCTCTGAATTTTTTTGACAAGTTTTATCAATATTTCATCTTTGTGCCTTAAAAATTTCAGATTCTAAACCTTCGTAGAAACAAATTTATAGAAAAAAATTCCACAATGACATGCTTAGAGCAGCGAAACCCTAGATTCTAAACCTCTAATACCAAATGTTGTGAAACCAACTCCAAAAATAGAATAAAAGAGATATCAACGCCTTAGAAATAAGCCAATTCGAGGGGGAAACCTCAAATACATTACATAAATGAACAAGTCTTGGATGATACAATTTATAAAACCTCCTTTCTATATATAGGAGTCCATGGGGCCATAATGTAATCCTAGTGGGCCACAATGTAATCCTAGCCTACCTAACAATAATAATTTAAGGGCACAATAGTAAAAAATGGGGGTTTCAAGGGTACAATAATAAAAATAAGGGGGTTACACTAACAAAAATAAGGGACTATACTAGTAATATAGGGACCTAACATGCAAAGGATGTGATCTTTTTGCATTTAGGGTTTTGATTTTAGGCTAGTTGTTAAGTGTGAGGTTTGTTGATTGTTTTGGTTGGGTGAGATGAACTGATAGAATAGGTTGAGTGAGAGATCTTCAATTCGTTGGGTTATGGAGTCAATAAAAGTCATGCATGTCTCAATAATGAGTCAGAGTGTAGTGCAAGGCCAATCTAGAAAGGTTAATGGTTCCTTAAGGTTATGAGTGAAGTGGGATGAACATCACGTTTGTGAATAAGGTAGGGAAAAGGGCAATCAAGAATAATTTCTCAAATACCTATAACAAGGAGGTATTAAATACTAATAATAAAAATATATGACTCATGAGGTAGGGAAAACCATTAAGCTCAATGAACAATACTTAAACCAATAAACATTGAAGATAAACAATCTCAATGAAATATAGAAGGCGAGAAACTCATTTAACTTCTAGTGATTCCACCTTCAAGCTTTATAACACATTTAAGATCACAAATAGCTTTAATATATGAAGAGGGAACTCCTAAACATCATAAATCAAGTTATAAATAACTATGAAACAAGTTTATGGAATGGACAAAGGGAAAGATCAAAAGAAGATCTCTTTGACTTAACCTAGAAAACAATACTCCAAAGAGAGGTTTCAAGACAAAGTTTGGATAGCTTCAAATAAGTAGGGCATGTTGTGAATCATACTTGTAAAATAGGATACTGATCCATGCATGAAACAAAAAAAAATTAGGTGGACCTAAGGAGCAGTCAAGAATTCCTTAACATGACCAAACAGAGGAAAACATCAAGGCAATAGAAGGCAGGAGGAATAAGGTGCTTCAAAGAGCATTTCTCAACCTATAATTTTCTATTCTACTGCAATAAAGAAGAATGAAAAATATGATAACAACTAAACATAAACAAATTAAGCATACATCACCATTAACCAAGCTCACGGATCCTGTAAATAAGCTTCACCATCATCAATCCAAGCAAGGAATTCATAGACTCCACAACACCAATTTCTTCTCCAAGCTCATAAAAACCATATATTTCTCTTAAAGCTCGTCAAATGCCAAAATTCACAATGAAGCCCTCATGCTCTATTTATCTTAGCAAGAGATGGAAAAAACCCTAAATAAGGTAGGAAAATGTCAAAAGCACCCATAAATGCCATTTATGCCCAAGAGACCATGCAAGGCCCAAGGCACAAAACATCTCATGAAATAAATGCAAAAACAGCTTCTTGCACCTAATTCTAGAGTGATTTGGCTCAAAAAATACTCAAAAATGATTTTGCAATAAATAAGTGTGTTTTGTTGACTTTTGGTCCAAAACACACTAAACAGTCCATTTGCGCATTGCCACTTTCAGCAAAAAATAAGGTCCTTTGTGACCAAGTTTTTGACCCCTTCCCGATGTCGGATTTGGCTCCGTGATGGCTCGTTGGAAAGCCTGATCAGTCTACTTTCTAGAAACTCTTTTTGTTTCCCGATAAAGCTCATATAACCTAGTAAAAAAGTAAAAAAACTCCATACTGTCATTTTCAGAACACCAGGCCCAAAACAGTGGCAGAAAGGTGAAAAAAGAGAGGGTTTTTGACCTTTTGAGGGGTTAAACCTGCTTCAGAACTTCTAAAAAGTGGTGTGAATAATGTGTTAGGTGTGAGAAACCCTAAAATATCAAGTTATTCTCTTGAATATGCTCCATGAATTAGTGTAGCGCCATTGGCGTTGCGCTAATGAGCCCTAAAAATCTCAAAATACCAAAAATTCTCCAAATTATCTCAAAATTGGTGGAGACCTTCCTTAAGGGGTATTGGTCAAATTTTGAGAAGCCTTAGCCAAAAATCCAAGGCTTTCATGCTATTTTTCTCCTTTATGGTTTTTATTTCAAGGAGGGCTTCCTTTAGTTTGGCACAAACAAGCTTGTGTTTCTTTGCATAATATTTGGTCATCTTTTTCTGGAGGGCCAAACCTCATTTTATATCCTTGAAGTGCATATGCTCATATTTGTAATATTGAATGATATATTGTGCCATGCCAAAGTCTCTCTCCCACTCCTTGATCTGTGCTTCCTTTCTTTGGAGTAGCAATCTGGTGGCCATCGCGTTGTCTTCATCATCACTGTCTAAATCAATAAATTGAGGCTTTTGAGTAGATTTCTTGCCTATATTACCTTTCTTAGCCTTTTCCATCTTTTATTTACCCTTTTCAATCCTTGGATTTGATGCAGATGGCAGGGTCCCTTGCCTTTTAGAGGGAGCAAACACTTTCCTTGACCCTCTTTGGTAAGTGTATGAAAGAGATGGGATGGTGTGTTTGATAGGGTTTTCATCGTGGTTGTGACCCTTGGTGTTGTCATTAGCTTCTTCATCTTTACCATGATATTTATCAATCATCCCATGCTTATTTTGATGATTTTATTTTTTTCCTTCAACATCATCATCATCACTAACTTATTTACTACCTCCTACACTGTCACTTTGGTCTTGTTCTTCATTAAGGTCCCTTTCTTCATCATCTTCTGCACTGCCTTCATTCTCATTGTCACTAGGAGGTTGATTGGTGTCATGATTGTCATGACTGTCATGACAACTTTCATGACTATGATGACTATCTTCTTGGTTTTCTTATTCTTTCATATTGCCACTCTCATACTCATGAATTTGCTCACTGTTTTCATCACCAAGTAGATTGTCACTTTGACTATCCATTTCCTCATTTTTACCACTACCATGTGCATTGTCCTCTTCTTCATCTTTATTCTCTTCATCTATTTACATGGATTTAGCCTCTTGTTCACTACCTGTTGGCTCATCCTTATGATTATTATCTGTTTTCATGGACTCTGCCCCATCATAATCTTCTTGATCATTATCATGGAACTGATCTTTACTGTGATTTGCCTCTTCTTCATACTTTGTTTCACTTCTTGTTTCTCCTCCTTCAAAACTCATGTCATTTTCAGTTTCAACCTCTTAATTTCCTCCAACATCCTCTTCCATGGTCACAAAGTTTTGTTTACTTTCTTTTTTACTGTCAGCCTCATCATTTTCATCACTACCATTTTGATAATCACTTTGTTCATCATTACGGTCGTTTTCTTCATTTTTGGCTGATTCATTTTCATCACTATCATTACTGCCTTCCTCTAATTTGTCACTACTTTTTTCTTCATCAATGTTATGCTCATTCTCTTCCTCTTCACCATTATTCTCTGTCTCTGCCTCACTGATTTCATGATCTCCACTCTCATCTTAATTTTCATTATTTCCATTGTCACTCTCTTGTTCATCACTTCCACTATCATCCTCTTCATTTTATGCATCAATGGAAGGGGAAGGAGGGATATTTTCTTGGGGTGAGGGCACTTGTGTAGATGAGGAAGTCATATTTGGCCGAGGAGGATGTTGGGGGTTTGTGAAGACTTCATGTGCTATGAATACCTCCCAAGGGACACCTCGCTGCTCCAACTGATGTAATACCGCCATCTTGATCAAGGAATGGTGGAATAAGCTATGCATTTGTTATGGGTGATTTCTCCTCCGAAAAACAGAAGACATTTTCTCAATACTCCAAAATAGAGATAGTAAGGTAAGTTTAGCACATTAGACCCTATGAAATGCATGATTAGTATGACATGATAGGTATAGAGCCTAAAGTACCTCCCCTGACAGGTGAAGTACTTCATAATAACCAACATCAAAGAGGAAAATCTGCGCTTGAGGTGTTAGAAAGGAAAAACTATTTTGTTGCCTCCTCTATATCTTGTTTTGATAAATTTCTCTAAATAGTATTTATCCAATTTTCCCTTTTTAAACCATTTTTTATCCACAGCTGGGATACCTGTAGCCTCAGAGATAGCACCTGCTGAGATCTCAAAATCCACTCCTACAAGGCTTGAGTGCTTGTTGTGTAAATTGAGAATGATGAGCCTTGTAAGCTTGAGGCGGCTCTACACTTATTTGATGCTCTCACAAAATTGAAAACCTCTTACATTTTGAAAACATGACAGGATCCTAGGAGAGGAGCTAATGGCCACTGTACTTTGAGGTTCCAATCTATTCACTTTTCTTCCCTTATGTTTTGGTCTCAAAGGCTTTTAACCTTTATCACCACCATTTTTGTTCTCAGACCCTAACATGGTGATGGAAGATACTAGTTTATAAATTAGAGCTTGATGAAACAGGGTGAAAAAAGTTTATGGAGTCAACTTGGAGAAAGAGTAGTGTGGGAGCAAGGGTTCCTAGGTTTTAGTTTCCTTGCAGTTGCAGCCACTTCAATTCAATTGCCCACTCATGCCATCAAACTGGTCCCAAGGAGGTTTTGTAAGAACAAATGCTCCTTTGCATGGAGGATTTAAGGTTTACCCACTTAGGGTTTGCATTTAAAAGCCACAAAATACATAAAATTTATTGAAAATTGCTTTAGGGACAATGCAAAGAGGAAACTTACCAATTTTTGGTCCTTTTGTAGACTTTGGATGTGAATGGAAGATGAAATTTTGGATTTGGGCAAGATATTTTTCCTCTCGAAGTCTCTCTGCATTTGTGCAGCACCATGCCTGAGCTGTTAGGTCGGGCCTTTTGCGCAGCGCTAGGAAGGTCTGCACAATAGTTAGCATAGCACCGGGCACCGAGCGGTGTCTGTCGGTCTCCTAGACAAGTTGGGTGGCATTTGCGAAATGCCCAAGTATTCGTGTAGGGCAGTGTCGAGTGACCCGTTCAGGGGTGTCGGGTGGCTTGTTAGCGTAGCACTTACGAAGTGTAGAGTTGTCGGGTGGCTGTGTCATGTTCCATCAATCCCAAGTGAGTCGAGCTTGCTTTTGCGCAACATTAGGGGTTTGCGTAGCACCGAGGATTATTAGCGCAATGCAATGAGATTTTGAATGAGCAGAGGGACGGTTAGCATAGCGCTGACCTGCATTTGTGTAGTGCCGATGACTTATGCATCACCTGAACACTTTTCCCAAAAAATAGCCCAAAAACCCTGTCTCTCTTCTTGAAGCTTTTTTTTCTCCTTTGCAATTGCTAAATGAGTTTAAAATTAATTTGAAATACATTTTGTACCCTTTGAGAGACACAAATTGAAGTTCCAAGCCCACTTTTACTATGTTTTAATCCTTTTTTTCACTTGATTGATACTCTTTATGCCCTTTTCAAGGGTTTTGAAGGCTTTCTCAAGACATTTTGTCTTCTTCTTTTAAGTTTATGGTTGGATGACACTGATGTCCGTTTCACCCTTTTTACCTTTTGAAAGCTTGGGCACTGTTCAAACTATCCTTGGCATGCCTTTGTCAAACTAAAAACACTTGTTTTTACCTTTTTGGCCTTCTTGAGTGAAATAGACTTAAAATAGATGTTTCTCACCTTCTCTAATATTTCTGACAGTGATGTATCTTTGGTGGGAAAATTTAGTAATTTAAACCATATTATGTCTCCCCTTGGCAACTTCTATTTCTACAGGTGCCTATAGCACACTTGCCTTTGATTCCTTAGTCCCTTTTGGAGTTTTGACATCTAATTTTTTGAACAGTAAGCTCATGTGTCAACTTGATGTCTCATTTTGATACTCAAATTAATGCTTTCCTTTATTTTGATCATTTTGAAGACCTATGAGTGTAATTGAAAAGCTTAGGTCTTATACTGCTACCCTTTACAATTTTTCTTTGCTACAGGTGAAGCAGTGTTGCTTTGAAAAACCCTAGAGAAAACCTTGGATATCCTTTGAATGCCACCTACTTGTCTATGAAGGAGGACTTATCATCTTCATTTAACATGTCTTGCCCATATTTCCAAGCTCTTAGTTTTTAGGGCTATTAGAGAAAAATAAGTAGTGTTGTCTTCTAAGTTCTCTACATCCCTTTCAAGTTCATTAATTTCTATTCATTTCACCTCACCTCTTTCCCCTATTCAATCAATATCTCTGAAAATATTCAATGTGTACTTGGTTCTGTTGAGGTGCCTTGTCTCTTTGTGGTCCTTGTGATGGTTCCTTGCTTGGCAGCACTATTTTATCAACCACTCACAATAACCTTGATTCTCTTTAAATACAGGCCTACTTCCTTGTTCTTTGCTGTGGATGTCTTCTCTTGATGATTTCACCCTCCTACCTTACATCATTTTAGGTTGATGGCCATCCTGGGCTTTGTTGTAGAACTGTGAGCAAGGGCAGTTGTCCCATGCTGAATTAGTGCTTTAGGCAAAAGAGGCCTTTCTTGAATGGCCTTTGATTAGTTTTGGATAGGTTACTCAATCTTCTTCTTTGAATGCAGTATCTTTACATAGTAAAGACAGAGATTTTTAGGACACCAAATCCACCCTATGACCTGTGAAACCCTAGGTGACCTAGTGGAAGGTTCCTTGGATTTGGATTTTGACTAAAAACTTAGACTTTGGGATCTTTATGTGTAAAACAGAGTTTTTGATAGACTGATGTATTGGAGATCTATAATCCAATGTACTTGACTTATCTAAAGAGCTTACAGAGACAATTTTGAGACCATCAATGCTTGAGGTATTTTGGGAGACACAAGAGAGTTGGTTGATTGGTGGCCCTTGGTAATAGAGGAGGGGTTAGACAAAGAAAAACAAATGATTACGGTCGAGGGAGGTAAAAAATAGAAAAAATGAGTGACATGAGCCCATGATGGGTCTTCTGGGGTTGGTAAGAAAAACTTGACATGAGGGATGATGAAATAGTGAAAAATTTATCCTAAGGATAATGAAGGCAGTGAGATTTCTTGAACTCACAATGTTCATGATATTTTTTTATATAAATCTTAGGAGAAGCATTTAGTCATCTACAAATGAAGAAATTACTGATGACTAACAATGGCTCCACTTGGGGAGGGCACCTCCTTTTCAAGAGGTGTTCGAAACTTTAGATCTCTGATTTTATGAAGACCAATGCCTCATCCATTGGGAATATTTTTACCTCTTTTTACTTTCTAATGCTTTATTGAAGCTGTGATCTCAATAATATGAAATACATGATTAGCCCAACTTCATCTCTACCTACCCAGCCTACTTGCCTAACATTTTTTTTTCCTCGGGTGCACTTGAACTGGCAAACTGTTGACATCCTTTTTATCTTGAAAACAAAGCAAACTATCTACTTCTATATTATTTCTACCAAGAGTTTATATTATGCTAGTTAACTCTTTTTTATTCTATACCTAGACTAATTGACTGTCAAGATTAGGCTGTATGGCAGGCTTCATTCTCTAAGCTATAAACATGAAATTGAATGCATGGTTAAATCAGGATTAGACAATATGACTTACCATGGGTTGTGGCATTAGAACAAGTTGCACAAAAACATTATTTGTGTACAAAAAATACTAGAAAAATAAGGGATGTGATATATCATTTGGTATTCATCCCCATTTTTCTCCTTGGTTTTGTTTTGAGCATGTGGAACCAACATCTTTCTTTCCTAATCTATCTTTTGACGAGTCAAGTTTGAATACTTTGACCAAATATCTTTCACTAACTTATCAACAATAAATTGAAAACATGTTTCATCCATGATTAGGCTAGATGACTAAAACAAGAACTTCTTTTTGAACCAGCAATGGCATTTAAGGTTGTTCACTTTCAGTAGTACTATTTTTTGGGTATGGGGCTTTACCTTTTTTCAACTCTGCCCTTTTTTCTATTTTTTTTTTTATTTTTTGTGTTTTTTCTCTTTATATCCTTTCATCAAAAAATGGTATGTACAATGAGTGATAAATTCAAACTAGGACTCCAAATAGCCATGGTAGTTGATCACCCTGTCATCAACATGATCACCTAACAACCCTTTTTCATTCAACTCTTGTAGATAAAGAACATGCTTATCTATTTTTGAGGGTATGATGCAATATTTCTACCAAAAATTTTCAAACAAGCCAACTTCTCCTTTATATTTCTTCTTTTATTTTTTCTTCCAAACCTTGTTTTTGTGAAAGAAATTGTTTAGGTGAAGAAGGCATTCTTCATGAGATTTGAAATAAATGATGATGTCATCAATGTATATCATGGTGAAGAAGTTGAAAATAGGGGCCTTTACTCTTTGGTAGGTGTCTTCAGCATTCCTTATCCCTAGAAGCATTTGATAAAATAGGTATTTATTACAACGGACTTTGAAAATGTCTTTGTGTTGATTGATCTGAAGTGGTATCATCTCATGAAAATCTGAAACACTACCAATCAATGTCATATTGTTACAAATTCCTATCCTTGGCATAGGATGATTTATCTTGGGAAAAGGGTATTTATATTCCATGGAGGCTTTTCCTAGGTGCCTAAAGTCTATACATAGTCTACATCCTTTGGCTTTCTTTGTTAGTGATACAATTTTCCCAAGGGTTTCATAGTTTTTCTTGGAAAAAGGCCTCTTTTGAACAATGTCTGTGTCATCAGGCTTTAGGATTTTACTCCTATATACAAGAGCATCCTTAAAATTCTTGCATAACCTTATGTATTTCAATTTTGTGTGTAATGAAAAGGTTATGGACAAATTAATCATTTTGGGCCTTCCTAGGCTGCTTACATTATATTCCTCTATATCAGTTTCAACGGAAATCCCTTTAGGATCCATAGCAAGATCTGTGATAGTCAACAACTTTTCTGGAGGGACAAGACATTTTGATAATGAGGTGTCTAGATAAGGCAAGAACATAATACTTTTTATTCATATCCCCAAAATTTTCTGTTATGTGAGAGTATTTTAGATATTTTAGATTGAGAAAAGGGAAAAGTTCTATCCCAGAGGTTTGTACTTGATTTGAGCAACTTGATTCATATTCCAAACTGGCTTTTGGTTTTGAGATTTCATTTTCAGTTTGAAGAAATTCAAGTTTTTTTTATCATTATGTGTTTGTTCAGGGCTACTATAGTTCTGACTGTTGAGTTATTCATGTAGAGACTAGTTTGGCTATTGTAGTGTGTCTAGATTTACCTCAGATTCCCTCACCTACTGATTAATGTCTTCTCCATTACATAAGATGAAAGAACAAAGGTCTAAATGAATGGAATAAAGAGGGGCATTGTTTTCCCTTTCCTGACTACTAACCATTTATTTCATGTGTGACTCTTAGTATAGTCTCCTTGTCTGGTTGAAAATAGGGATGGTAGCATAGGTCATATCTAGTTGAAGGTTTCCCTGAAGTTTGGCTCCCCAAGATCTAGATATAAGCATGTCATACTTAGGGGGAATGTCTACCACTACTATGTCCATGAAAATATTTTTAGCAGGCACTTGTGCCAGGTTGACACAAAGATCCTTGATCAGGCCCAAACACTTGACCCGACACGAATCAAAGGAGTGTAATTATTTTTATGGTTTAGTTATTTCTAGGCCTAATCTTTCCATCACAACTTTGGTCATGAGATTGTGAGAGGCACTGGAATGCAACATGGCATTATGTAATATTTTTTCATGTATATTTACGCTGATATAGAAAGGGGGAATGGCTCCTTCTTGATATTTTCCTTCTATTTTGGGTCCAAATAACAACTCATGTGTGTCATCAGTTAAATTTAGAGTGTTATTATTATTTCCTAAGTTCAAGACCTTCAGCACTTGGAATATATAAACTTCTCGAGTTACCAATTCAGTGAGAGGCATGGTTATCTTAATTTTAGCAATCTCCCCTTCAAAGCTGAAAGCTATTTGTGTTTTAGACATATTTACATCATTTTTTTTAGTCATAACCTTTTCCACAAGTTTAATTTTTTTATTTTGATTAGGGGTTTTAGACAACAGAGTATTTTCAAGATCACTAGTGGAGGTACTAGGATAGCTAGGGTCATTGTTTTTCAGGCTGATTTTTTCTTTGTTTGGATAAATTTTCTTAGCCATAGTATTTACATTGTTTTCTATCCCTTTAGGGCTATTTTCTAGAGCTTTCCTAGTAGCAGTGTCAATTTGGTGTTTTTTGGAAGCTTCTTGGTTTATTTTTCTCCTATGGTCATACTACCTATGGACTTCCATGATGGAATTTTCAAGTCCCAATGGTTCATCTTTAGAATCATCACAATTTGTTTGAGTTTGATCAAAGGCAAAAAGACCTTGTTCTTCTTCTATTAGAAAAACTTCATCTTCATTATCAGAACCTAACAAGTTTGCATTGCTTACCTCAGGATCTTCAACCTCTCTCCCCTCTTCATCTACATAGTATTGTTGAAAACGAGGTCTGATTTGTTGATCACTTTCCCTTGGTTTGATTGGAGCAATGTCTCTTCTAAAGTTTTGAGCTCTATTTCTGTTTTGGGGATTGGCCTGGTTTTCCCTAGGGGGTGTCCTTTCATTCAAGTTTATCCTTTCTATAATTCTCTCCATGTTTCTCATTAGGCTATCCATTTTAGAATCAGATGAGGAGGTTGGGGGAATGGTTTCATCTTTGTAGGTCACTCTCTTTTCTGATCTCAACCTAGCTCTATTTTCAATCAAGTTAACCTCTGCATTGATAGCTGCCTTTTGTATTTCTTCTAAAGTTTCGGGGTCTCTCTCTCTCAATTAGAATGTCATGTCTGGGTCAAAGCCTTCAGGAATTTCACTAGTGCTAGGCCTTGTGCGAGGTTCATGTGAGGTGGGAGGGCATTGTAGACACTGTTAAACCTGGTGCAATAATCTTGTACACTTTCGCCTACATTATTTTTAATATTTTTATATTCAGAAAGGATTTGGAGGGGATTTTTCTTGATTTCCCACTTGTTTGTTAAATTTTGGTAAAGGGAAGGGAGATCATGTATTGTGTTAGGAGTTAATGCTTTGAACCATTTTTTGGCCTCTCCTTCTAAGCTTTGTGCAAAGATCCTCATTTTAATGGTTTCTTCTTCTATTTCCATGTAATCAAAGGCATCATTTATCCTATCTAAATGATGTTGGGAAGTGATGGACTCAGCTACCATGAAATAAGGGATCTTGGATTGATAGTCATTTGGTAAGGGCACTAGAGGCTGAAGTAAAAATAAGGGGGCATACCAAGGTGCCATGATGGGAGCTAATAGATGATTCACAAGAGGAGGGTTAGTGAAAGGGGGTGTAGGATGAACTGGAGAGGTTTGCATCATGGTGGTATGGATGGGTGTGGTGGAAGTACTTGGACCAACAAACTGATTTTGAGTATATTTTTTATGGAAAGAGCTGAAGTGATATAGAAGTTGAAAGTCGGGTGGTGTGGAAGGAGATGCTTCTCTACTAGAACTTTGTTTCAAATATATGGGTTGAAGGTCAGTCTAGTCAATATCAGTTTTAGACCTATTTTTGAAGAGGTTCTTTGTATGGTGCAAGTTATACTGGGGATCTTGCAAAGCTGTAAGATGTTTAGGTACAAATATTTCTCTATGGATGGTCCTAATAGTGGTTAAGTTTCTAGATCTAGAAGCTTGCCACAAAATATTCTCTGGGTCATCAACTATGTTGGGAGGGTTTGGGTCCAGATGAGATCTAGTACTGATCCTATGTGAAGCCAGATTTCAAACTTCAAAATTCAAAGAGGCTGAAAGTTTTAGGACTGTTTTCTGAAGGCTAACCTCTCTTAGTGCTTGGTAAACTCTTACAGTATATAACTAGGCTCATAAACTTCTCAAGGTTGATTTGACACAAATCCAGGAAGTCAAATGAGTGCTAATGAGGTAATAGGCTTACTGGAGGCTAGTGGAGTAGCCAGGTTGATATTTTTTGCTGTGTTAGGAATGTATGTTTATTGTCCACAACTAATAACTGACAAGAAACCAATCTAAGTATGTTTTGGGGTTTTTTGAGTTCCTATATGTAGCCCTAAGGTTTTTGTGAGTGTCCTATAGCTGAGTCATCATTTTGATAATATGGTGAAACAAACAGAGTCTGCTCTTTGGCTATTAGTCATTTTTTCTAACCTTAACTGAAGGTTAAATGAGTCTATAGTATTTTGTTAGGCTACTATGTACTCTCTCCCACTGTGGTCGCCATTATGTTAGTGTCCCATGATTTGGCAGATTGGTAGAGAAAGTGACATCGTAACATCAGACCAGTCTTTGGAGTCCTAGGACCTAGCCTTCCTAGACTCAGAGAGTGCTCTCTCTATTAGATGTAAAGGATGTGATATTTTTTCTTTTAGGGTTTGATTTTAGGCTAGTTGTTAAGTGTGAGGTTTTTTTATTGTTTTGGTTGGGTGAGATGAACTGGTAGAATAGGTGGAGTGAGAGCTCTTAAATTCATTAGGCTGTGGAGTCAATAAAAGTCATGGATGTTTCAATAATGAGTCAGAGTGTAGTGCAAGGCAAATCTAGCAAGGTTAATGGATCCTTAAGGTTACAAGTGAAGTGGGATGAACATCAATTTTGTGAATAAGGTAGGGAAAAGGGAAATCAAGAATCCTTTGTCAAATACCTATAATAATGAGGTCTTAAATACTAAAAAGAAAAATATATAACTCATGAGGTGGGGCAAACCATTAAGCTCAATGAACAATACTTAAACCAATAAACATTCAAGATAAACAATTTCAATGAAATATAGAAGGTGAGAAACTCATTTAATTTCTGGTGATTCCACCTTCAAGCTTTAGAACACATTTAAGATCACAAATAGCTTTAATATATGAAGAGGGGAATCCTAAAAATCATAAATAAAGTTATAAAGAACTCTGAAACAAGTTGATAGGCATGGAAAAAGGGCAAGATCGAAACAAGACTGCTTTGACTTAACCTAGCAAACAATACTCCAAATAGAGGTTTCAAGACAAAGTTTGGATAGCTTCAAATAAGCAGGGCATACCGTGAATCATACTTGAAAACTAGCATACTAATCCATACATGAAATAAAACAAGTTTAGGAGGACCTAAGGAGTAGTCAAGAATTCCTTAAGCTAACCAAACATAGGAAAACATCAAGGCAGTAGAAGGCAGGAGGAATAAGGTGCTTCAAAGAGCATTTCTCAACCTATACTTTTCTGTTGTACTACAATAAAGAAGAATTAAACATATGATAACAAGAAAGCATAAAAAAATTAAGCATACATCACCAATAACCAAGCTCAGGGATCCTGCAAACAAGCTTCACCATCATCAATCTAAGCAAGGAATTCATAGACTCCACAACACCAATTTCTTCTACAAGATCATAAAAAACATGTATTGCTCTCAAATCTCATCAAATGCCAAAATTTAAAATGAAACCATCATGCTCTATTTATCTTAGTAAGAGAGGGCCAAAAACCATAAATAAGGTAGAAAAATGTCAAAATCACCCATAAATGTCATTTATGCCCAAGAGACCATGCAAGGCCCAAGGCACAAAATATCTCATGAAATAAATGCCAAAATAACTTCTGGCACCAAATTCTAGAGTGATTTGGCTCCAAAAAACACTTAAAAATGATTTTTCAATAAATTAGTGTGTTTTTTTTACTTTTGGTCCAAAACACACTATACAGTCCATTTGCACAGCGCCACTTTCAACAGAAAATAGGATATTTAGTGGCCAAGTTTTCGACCCCTTCCCGATGTATGATTTGGCTCCGTGATGGCTCGTTGGAAAGAATGATAAGTATACCTTCAATAAATGATTTCTTTTTCCTAACATAGCTCTTTCATCCTAGTCAAAAATTCAAAAACATCCAGACTGTCATTTGCACAGCGCCAGGCCCAAAACAATGGCAGAAAAATGAAAAAAAGAGAGGTGTTTTGACCTTTTCAAGGGTCAAACCTACTTCAAAAATTCTGAAACATGGTGAGCATAATATAATAGGTGTGAGAAACCAAAAAATTTCAAGCTATTCTCCTAAATATTCTCCATGAATTAGCGTAGTGCCAATGACGTTGCGCTAATGAGCCTTAAAAATCTCAAAAAACTAAAAATGTTCCAAATTTGCTCAAAATTGTTGGAGATGTTCCTTAAGGGGTCTTTGTCAACTTTTGAGAAGCCTCAACAAAAAATCCAAGGCTTTCATGCTATTTTTTTTCCTTTATGGTTTGTAATTCAAGAGGGCTTCCTTCAGTTTGGCACAAACAAGCTTCTCTTTCTTTGCATAATATTTTGTCATCTTTTCCTGGAGGGAAAAACCTATTTTTACCTCCTTGAGGTGCTTATGCTCATCTTTGTAATACTAAATGATGTATTGTGCCATGCCAAAATCTCTCTCCCGCTCCTTGATCTGTGCATCCTTGCTTTGGAGTAGCAATCTAGTGGCCATCTCCTTGTCTTCATCATCACTATCTAGGTCAATAAATTGAGGCTTTTGAGTAGCTTTCTTGCCTCTCTTACCTTTATTATGCTTTTCCATATTTTATTTGCCCTTGTCAAGCCTTGGATTTGACGCAGATGGCAAGGTCCCTTGCCTTTTGGAGGCAGCAAACACTTGCCTTGACCCTCTTTGGTAAGTGTATGAAAGAGGTGGGATGGTGGTTTCAGTAGGGTTTTCATCATGGTTGTGACCTTTGGTGTTGTCATCATCTTCCTCATCTTTACCATGATATTTATCAATCATCCCATGCTTAGTTTGATAATTGTATTTTTTTCCTTCAACATCATCATCATCACTAACTTCTTCACTGCCTCCTACACTGTCACTCTAGTCTTGTCCATCATTAAGGTCCCTTTCTTCATCTTCTACACTGTCCTCATTGTCATTGTCACTAGGACGCTGATTGGTGTCATGACTTTCATGACAGCTGTCATGAATATCACGACTATATTCTTGGTTTTCTTGTTCTTTCATATTTCCACTGTCATACTCATGACTTTTCTCACTGTTTTCATCACCAACCAGATTGTCACTTTGATTGTCCATTTCCTCATTTTTACCACTTCCATGTGCACTGTCCTCTTCTTCATATTTATTCTCTTCATTTGTTTCCATGGATTTAGCCTCTTGTTCACTACCTGCTGACTCATCCTTATGCTGATTATCTATTTTCATGGAATCTACCCCATCATAATCTTCTTGATCATTATCATGAAACTGATCTTTACTGTGGTCTACCTCTTATTCATAATTTTTTTCACTGTTGGTTTCTCCTCCTTTAAAACTCATGGCATTTTCAGTTTCAACCTCTTAATTTCCTCCAGCATGCTCTTCCATGGTGATAGAGTTTTGTTTACTGTCTCTTTTACTGTCATCCTCATCATTTACATCACTATCATTTTGATAATCACTCTGTTCATCATTAGGGTCCTTTTATTCATTTTTTGTTGATTCATTTGCATCACTTTCATTACTGTCTCCCTCTAATTTGTCATTGTTTTTTTCTTCATCACTTCTATGCTCATTCTGTTCCTCTTCACCATTATTCTCTGTCTCTTCCTCACTGATTTCATCATCTCCAATGTCATCTTATTTTTCATTATTTCCACTTTCACCCTCTTGTTCATCACTGCCACTGTCATCCTCTTCATTTGATGCATCAATAGAAGGGGAAGGAGGGAGATTTTCTTGGGGTGAGGGCACTTGTGTAGATGAGGAAGGTAGATTTGGCTGAGGAGGAGGATGGGGCTTTATGAAGACTTCATGTGCTATGAATACCTCCCAAGGGACACCTCGCTACTCCAATGGATGTAATACCATCATCTAGATCAAGTAATGTTGGAATAAGCTATGCATTTGTTGTGGGTGATTTCTCCTCCGGAAAACAGAAGAAATTTTCTCAATGCTCCTATAGAGATAGTAAGGTAATATTAGCACCTTAGACCCTTTGAAATGCATGAGGAGTCTAACATGATAGGTATAAATCCTGATGTACCTCCCCTCATAGGTGAAGTAATTCATGATAACAAACATCAAAGAGGAAAATCTACACTTGAGGTGTGAGAAAGGGAAAACTGTTTTTCTGCCTCCTCTATATCTTATTTTGATAAATGGCTCTAAAAAGTGTTTGTCCAATTTTCCCTTTTGAAACCATTTTTCACCCATAGCTGGGATACATGTAGCCTCAGAGATAGCACCTTGTGAGATCTCAAAATCCACTCCTGCAAGCCTTGACTTCTTGTTGTGTAAATTGAGAATGATGAGCCTTGTATGCTCATGGTGACTCTGCACTTGTTTGATCCTCTCAGAAAATTGAAAACATGACAGGATCCTAGGAGAGGAGGTAATGGCCACTGTTCTTTGGGTTCCAATATATACACTTTTCCTCCCTTATGTTTTGGTCTCAAAGGCTTTTAACCTTTATCACCACCACTGTTGTTCTCAGCCCCTGACATGGTGATGGGAGATACTGGTTTAGAAATTAGAGCTTGATGAAACAAGGTGAAAAAAGGTGATGGAGTCAACTTGGAGAAAGAGTGATGTGGGAGCTAGGGTTCTTATTTTTTAGTTGCCTTACAACTTAAGGAGACCCTCTCGAGGTGTATTGCAGCCACGTCAATTCACTTACCCACTCATGCCATCAAACTGGTCCCAAGGAGGTTTTGTAAGGACAAAGGCTCATTTGCATGTAGAATTTAGGGTTCACCCAAAATACATACAATTTATTGAGAATTGCTTTGGGGACAACAAAAATATGCAACTTACCAATTTTTTGTCCTTTTGTAGACTTTGGAGGTGAATAGAGGATGAAATTTTGGATTTTGGCAAGAGATTTTGCCTCTTGATGGCTCTCTCCATTTTCTCAACACCCTGCCCAGGTTGTCAGGTCAGGCTATTAGTGTAGCACCTACAAGGTCTACACAACAGTTAGTGCAGCGTCGGGTGGGAGGCAGTGTCTGCCAGTCTTCTGGCTGAGTCAGATGGCATTTGCACAGCGCCCGAGAAGTCATGCAGGGTGGTGTCAAGTGACCCATTAAGGGGTGTCAGGCGGCTTATTAGCACAGCACCTATGTAGTGTACAGTTGTTGGGTGGTCGTGCCATATTCTGTCGATCTTGGGTGAGTCAGGCTTGCATTTGCGTAGCACTTGGGGTATGCATAGCATCAGGGATTATTATCGCAGTGAAATGCAGTTGGTAATGAGCAAAGGGCCGGTTAGTACAGTGCAAACCCACATTTGTGTAGCACCGGCTATTTTCGCAGCGCCCGAACACTTTGCCCAGAAAGCATCCAGAAAACCCTGTCTATCTTCCTGATGCTTCTTTTCTCCTTTGCAATTCCTAAATGAGTTTTAAATGAATTTGAAGTACCTTTTTTACCCTTTCAGAGATATAAATTAAAGTTCCAAACCCACTTTTACTATGTTTTAATCCTTTTTTTCACTTGACTTATACTCTTTATGTCCTTTGCAGGGGTTTTGAAGGCTTTCTCAAGACATTTTCTCTTCTTATTTTGTGTTGATCGTTGGCTGATGCTGATGTCCTTTTCACCCTTTTTACCTTTTGAAATCTTTGGCACTGTTCAAACTGTCCTTGGCATGCCTTTGTCAAACTAAAACACTTGATTTTGTCTTTTTGGCCTTCTTGAGTGAAATGGACTTAAAATAGATGTTTCTCACCTTCTCTGATATTTTTGACAGTGATGTATCGTTTGTGGGAAAATTTAGCAATTTAAACCATTTTATGTCTCTCCTTGGCCACTTATGTTTCTGTAGGTGCCTATAGTACACTTTCCTTTTATTCCTTAGTCCCTTATCGAGTTTTGGCACCTCATTTTCTAAACAGTAAGCTCATGTTTCAACTTGATGTTTCATTTTGATACTCAACCTCATGATTTCCTTTATTTTGATCATTTCGAAGACCTATGAGTGTACCTAGAAAGCTATGGTCTTATACTGATACCCTTCACAATTTTTCCTTTAGTGTAGGTGAAGTAGTGCTACTTTGAAAAACCCTACAGAAAACCTTGGATATCCTTTGAATGCCATATGCTTGTTTATGAAGGAGGACTTATTATCTTCATTTGACCTGTATTTCCTATATTTCAAAACTCTTAGGTTTTAGGGCTATTAGAGAAAAATAAGTAGCGTTGTATTCTAAGTTCTCTATATCCCTACCAAGTTCATTCATTTATGTTCAGTTCACCTCACCTTTTTCCCTTATTCAATCATCATTTATGAAAACTTTCTAGGTGTACTTGGTTGTGTTGAGGTGCCTTCTATCCTTATGGTCCTTGTGATGGTTCCTTTCTTGGAAGCATTGTTTTATACACCACTCACAATAACCTTGATTCTCTTTAACCACAGGCCTGTTGCCTTCTTCTTTGTTGTGGATGTCTTGTTGTGATGATTTCACCCTCCTACCTTACCTCTTTTTAGGCTGATGGTCATCTTCGCCTTTCTTGCAGAATTGTGAGCAAGGGCAGCTATTCGTTGCAGAATTAGTGCTTTAGGCCAAAGAGGCCTTTATTGAATGGCCTTTGATCAGTTTTGGACAAGTTACACGTTCTTCTTCTTCTTTGAATGTAGTCTCTTTACATAGGAAAGACAGAGATTTTTAGGACACCATATCCACCCTATGACCTGTGAATCGCTAGGTGACCTAGTGGAAGGTTCCTTGGATTTTTCTTTTAACTAAAAAATTAGACTTTTGGATATTTAGGTGTAAAAAAACGTTTTTGATAGGCTGATGTATTGAAGATCCAAAATCCAATGTACTTGACTTATCTAAAGAGATTACAGTGACAATTTTGAGACCATCAATGCTTGAGGTATTTTGGGAGACACAAGAGAGTTGGTTGATTGGTGGCCCTAGGTAGTAGTGCAGGGGTTAGATAGAGAGAAACATAGGATTATGGCCAAAGGTGGCACAACATAGAAAAAATGAGTGACATGAGCCCATGATGGGTCTTTTGCGGTTGGTAACCAAAGCATGACATGGGGGATGATGAAATAGTGAAACATTTATCCTAAGGATAATGAAGGCATTGGGATTTCTTGAACTCACAATGTTCATGAACTTTGTTTCTAGAAATCTTAGGATAAGCATTTAGTAATATACAAAGGAAAAAATTACTGATGACTAACAGTATCAAACACTGTCATTATACCAAACAATCAACAATAACCGTGGCCAAAAGTATGAACGTCTTGTGGTCAATGGCATTTTTTCCTTTCTACATAATTGTTGTAATTTATGACTTCCAAATTGAGCTAAGAACTGTAAGACATGAGATTTTCCAAAGCTAAGACTTGAGAAATAAGAGAAACAACCTACTTGCCCAAACCATTTAAAGAGTGCTCGATATTGCTTAAATGCTGAAGCAACATGGCTTCCAAGAGAATCTAAAATGACTGTCTTTGTATTTCTCTCATATCATCTCGTAGATGTGTGGCTTCCATCATTGCTTTTGTTGATAAGCAAAATGCCATTATTTCCATTCTTCAAAATTGATGGGTGTTCCACAATATCAAAAGAGATCCACTGCATAAGATTTACAAGATTTAACCACCTTCCAAGACCAAAAAGGAACAACACGCCATGGAAGCTCAAGAAAACCTAGTGTTCCTCTAAATAATAAAAGTTGAGACTTTTTTGTGCATGCACGTAGATTTCTCCAAAAACTCCAACCATATATGAATTAAATACAAAGACTACCCTATATAGAGGAAATTGATGTGTGTGTCTTCCAGTTGTTACAAAGCATGTGACATTGTTAAAAAAATGAAAGATAAATAGACCCTAATGTCCTTTGTTCTATTTAAACACACCATGGGCTAGATTGAGTGGGAGGAAGAAGGCCCAAAATGAGACAAATTTAAAATAATGACATATTTAAGGATGGATCTAGAATTTCTTTGAATTCTAAACATGACTAATGGATAGGGACATAATTACTTAAACCTTCATCTATATCTATTCTTCCTTGACCAAAGGTGGATTATTTATTTGCTAGTGTGTATTCCATTGACTTTAGATGCCTATACAAGTTGAAATTTTCCAAAAATTCAATTTGAGAAGTAATTACAATAATCGTTTAAAGAATGGGAGGATGATAAGAGCATGACACCTTCTTGACTTTAATTACTTGTCTAATGAAAAACATTGAGTCACGAAAAACCATTAAGATGCTTATCTTCTCTATGAGATTTGTTTCTAATACTTTCAACAAAGTAAAGAACACGACTTGGTTTTTCGTCCCGACACCAAGTCCTTGTTGGACCATGAACAACTCCCCTAAATTTTGAGTCAAAATGAAGAGGCCCCCATTTAAAATTTTGGAAAATTCCCTTTTGTCCTGGCACTTTGGTGGCTATTGGTTGCTCCTATCCTTATTTCTTGGTTTTAAAGTTGCTTGGTCCTTCAAGATTTGATCTAGTTTTGATATATCTCTTGTTATGAATTTTGGGTTGTCACTTAGATTACTTGATCTAGAGTGGTTTCACACATCATTTATGGTTTCCTTCCTTTCCTTGCCTCTCTAAGAGCTCTCTGGTGATTCATAATGTTTCAACGCATGACTATATCAGTTTGGATTTCCTTCTTCACTTTGAGAATTTGGCTTGCTTCCATGTAAATTTTAAAACAATCATAATAACCTAAATAGTTTAAATAAAACATTGGTAATGATTTGGGGTATGATAATTTTGGGTTTATTGATGTGATAGGATTATAAGGCACTAGGTTTCGGAGTTGCAAGTAGAAATCTTTCATGGAATCTTCTACACACTACAACAAGCTCTAGTGGCATGCAGGGCCCATCTTGCAGAGCTCTTGAGACACGAGTCAGTAACGGTCAATCATATGGGAAAAGCAGGGGCCAATGGGGCCCCTTCCTATAAACAAATGGTTCTGGACAAGGGTAAAGGCCCTGGCGAGGGGGTGCAGATTACAGTTTCGGAAGCAGCAGGCCAAGACGCTGCTAGCACGAAACAGAAGGAAAAAGGGAGGCCCGAGGAGGCACTAGGTCAAAGGCCTTTAGGGGGAATCAAAATAACAGAGGAAGGAGACAAGGAGAGACCCTCTCCTGAGAATTAATTTATGAAAATAGAAAAAGCGATTAAGGCTGTAGTGGAAAATCAAACCAAGAGCCAAGATGGATTAGATCCTTCGGGATCTAGCACAAGTGGTACAAAACCGGTGGAAAATGATTTTTGTAGGCTAAAAAATTTGGAATCTCTCAGGGTTACCATTATCGATACAAAAATGCAAGAGTACAGAGATCACATGTTGGTATACACACTAATATGCAAATTTATGGGGTTTTGGCCAACAAAAAAGGCCTTGTGCCAGTGGATTAAGCAATAATGGAAACCTAGAGGAGATGTCCAATTCCACCTATGAGCTAAAGGATTATTCATAGTGGTTTTTGCCAATTTGGAAGATAGAGACTGGATTTTTGATGGAGGCCCCTACCTCTACGGGTCGGTAGGTATTTATATAAGACCTTGGAAACCCAACTTTGCCCTGGAGCGGGAAAATTTCACTCATGTGCTAGTATGGATTTGCCTCTTTTCACTCCCCATTTATTATTGGAGGCCCTCACTGCTTGAAAAGATCGGAAATGAACTAGGGAAGATTTTCCAAGCCTCAGAAGTGATCTTGCAAAATAGGTATATTTCCTGTGCAAGAATATGCGTTGAAATGGATGTTTCAAGAGCACTGCATGAGCAATTGTGGTTGGAATTCTGGGGCGAAGTTTGATTCCAGGCCATCGATTATGAATAGATTCCATTTCACTGCCACCGATGCCATGAACATGGACACCTTATCTGGGAATTCCCTCTTAATAAACAACCAGAAAAAAATAAGGAGGGACTCTCGAAAGATCAGGAAGGCTTTATTTGCCCAAATGGTAGACAAAGATCTAATAGAAGGAACCAAAAAAAAAGCAGGGCCATCCAACAGAGGGAATGGAAACACCTTTACAGTTCTAGAGAGAAAAAAATGTTATAAAATAATACTCTATTCCTCTAGTTTCTCAACAAAACACAGTGGGAGCTTCCTAGGAGGAAAATCAGAGTCCCAGTAAGTAGATTGTGGAAGAACCCCTACACGAAACAGAAAATGTCTGAGACTTAGAAGGGGATGCAGAGATGTCAATAAGCAAAGCATGCATATAGGATCTAGAACTAAGGGACATCATGGATAGAGAAGGCATGGTCCTGGTCAATATGGTTGAACAATGGAAGGAAATAGGAATGGAGCACATCCCAACAGAGGAATTGGAGAGGGTTAGCTTCTTATTTCTGGCTCAACAAGAGGAAAAATCCAAAGGTCAAAAAATAGGGCATGGCGAAACAAAAGGTCTAGGAATCAGAGTCCAAGGACTGCAACACATCAACCCTAAGGCCAAACCCCAACATAAAAGAGGGAGAAGATCAAACAATGATGCTCTCCAGGAACTTGGCTAGATGCTTCTTAATTGAGGTAAGATGAAAGCCCTTGAGGCTTTTTAATCCTTTTCTTAACTTCTTAAGGTTATTATGAATATCTTATCATGGAATTCCAGGGGACTTAATAGCCTAAGGAAACAAGGACTTCTAAAAAAGAAGGTCAAATCTGAAAACCCAGATATGATCTTTCTACAAGAAACGAAATGCTCAAGTATAAAGATGTGGGAAGTAAGTAGGAAACTTGGTAAAAGAATGGAGTATCTTGATGTTGTAGGTAATGGAAATGAAGCAAGGCTGGCCACTCTATGGAACTCCCATTCACTCGACTTAATCAATGCAGAGGCAATAAGATCTTATGTCTCCTTAGAGATGAAAATCATTGGATAACACAGTACATACCTCTGTACCAATGTGTATGGTCCCCAAAGATTCGAAGAAAAATTAAGATTACTAGACCACCTTTCTCAACTCCAGTAGAAGAACATTGGTGTCAAAGGAATATATGGAGGTGATTTTAACATGATTACCTCACTTTATGAAAACAAAGGTGGTGCGAGGAATCTTAACTGAGATGCGGAAGCCCTCAGATATTTCATAAGGTCGACTAGGTTAGTCGATATCTATCCACGGAGCGGAATATTCACCTAGAATAAAAAACGAGGAGGAGATAGGAAGGTTGCCTCTCGGCTTGACCACTTCCTCTTAACTAAAGACATCATCTTGGCAGGATTCATAGCAGAGTCATACATTATCCCTAGTGGAATCTCTGACCATTGGCCTATGATTTAGGATGCAGCTATTTTGGGAACCCTAAAGAACTGCCCCTTCAGGTTTGGGAAGTTTTGGTTGGACCATCATGACTTCAAATCGAATATCAATCAATGGTGGCAGGAACCCCTTGAGATCAGGGTTACGAAGATTTTTTGTCTACAAGAAAGGCTTAAGCACATTAAAGCCCGGATCAAGATTTGGAATCACGAAGTGTATGGAAATATCTTAAAGGAGAAGCCAGCCTTGGAGGAACAACTGGAGAGATTACACAAGATATGGATTAATGAGGAAATCTCACAAGATTCCAAACTTGCAGAGAAAAATATCATGAAGAAATGGGAAGAGCGATGTCAGCAGGAGGAAATTTTATGGAAATAGAAATCTCGGGTCCAGTGGCTAAAGTAAGGAGAAAAGAATACCAAATTTTTCAATAAATCAACTATGGACTATAGAAGAACAAATAAGATCATTCATCTTAAATATGAGCAAGGGATTTCTTTTGGATCTCATAAGGATACCTCAGACCTCTTGGTTAACCACTTTATTCATATAGCCAAGGAACCTTCTGTGGATAGGGAAGAGGCCTTACGGGAGGTGGTTTTTTACATCCATAGGATTTTTACCGAATATCATATTAGAACTCTGGGCCACCCCATTTCAAAGGCAGAAGTTGAAGTAGTTCAGGAGATGCCAAATGGAAAATCGCTAGGCTCGGATGGTTTTACTATTGATTTTTTCAAAGCATGTTGGGATACAGTTTAGAATGATATTTGGGAGGTAGTTGAAGACTCTCGAAATTCCTCATATATCCTGAATTCCTTAAATTATAATTTTATTTCTTTGATTCCTAAGGAGGTGGGCACCTATTCTCCAGCTAAATTTCACCCCATAGCCATATGTAATGTTTTGTATAAAATTATCTCAAAGGTTATGGCTAATAGATTAAATACCCTTCTTTCATAGATTATCTCTGAAGAGATTTTTGGTTTTTTTGAAGGAAGGCAAATTATGGATAATATCCTCTTGGCACATGAGATCATTCATTGTCTTCAAGCCCAAAGCCAGGTATGCATGATCATTGAGCTTGACTTGTCTAAAGCCTACGACAAAGTTAGCTGGAGATATTTGGAGGCGGTTTTGGTAGCGTTTGGGTTCGGTAAAAGATCGATAACTTCGGTGATGGCGATGGTTAAGTCTCCAAGTTTATCGATCCTAGCTAATGGAGCCCCTACTAATCCCTTCAAACCCACAAGGGGGATTTGCCAAGGAGACCCGATTTCCCCTTTTCTCTTTGTTATTCTGATGGAGGGGTTAAGTCGCATCATAAAGACTGCTAAGGTTAGAGCAAACATTGTTGGCCTTTATCCTCCTCATTCCATCCCTGCTACCACTCATCAGCAATTTGGTGATAACACTATACTCCACGTGATTTCTACAATGAGGGAAGCTTGGGCTTTCAAGGCTATTCTTTACCTCTTCAGACGAGTGTCTGATATGGAATTAAATTTGTATAAGTTGATGATTTTTTTCTTTAATAGTCATTTAGCTATTCTGAGGAACCTCACGGTCATTTTTGGCTTCTAAAGGAAAAACCTCCCTTCCAAATATTTGGGGTCCCTCTTATGGATAAAACATGGCAGAATATTCATTGGGAAAAGCTCCTCTCTTTCCCGAAGGAAAGAGGAAACTATTGGACAAAACAGGTTCTGAATTTCGCTAGCAGGCTGGCTATGACAAAGGCGGTGCTCCAAGCCATCTCATACTACATGCTTTCTATACCACCTGCTTCAAAGGGAGTCCTCCAAAAAATTATAGACATCCAAAGAAGGTTCCTTTGGTCTGGTAAAGCTAAAAATAAGAAGTGGGACCTGATGGCTTGGAGGAAGATATGTAGACCTAAGATCCTAGGTGATCTTGGTCTCCAAGACCTAGAAACTGTTAATAGATATTGTGGGGCCAAGCTTTGGTGGATATGGCTGGAGGAACCCACTACGCACTAGGCAGTGCTATGGAAATCCAAATATGCAGAGGATTGGCGGCCCCCAGACTTAGTTAGAATGACAAGGGAGATCACATGGTCCCCTATTTGGAATTTTTTTTGGGAAAATAAGAATATCATCTAGGAACACTGTTTTGGGGAAATTTTGAATGGCCAAATGGCTTTCTTCTAGGAAGATACCTGGAAACAATCTCCTGATTTGGATAGTCCCAATGATCAGTTTGTGCAGTAAAATTTTCAAAGGTTGGGCATATTAAAGGTTTATCAGTATTGGACTTGCAATGATCCTTACCCTTAGTGGCGAAACTGGTCCTTAGACCTTCCCAAGATAATGAAACCCTGAACCAAATGAATTCTCTGAGTGTTAGGGTGGGGATTAGAAAGGTGCAAAACTCGCGGGAGCTCGATCAACTCCAGTGGGGAAGAATGGAGGGAGGGGATTTTAACTTCAAAGAGGCGAGACACTACCTTGAAAATAGGGACTTGGAGGAGAAAATAAATTGGCATGATAATATATGGGATTTCATACTCTGGCCCAAGATCAAAACTTTCCTTTGGCTCCTTATACACAAGAAAATTCTTACTTTGGAGAATATGATGAGAAAAGGGTATACAGGACTGTCGCGTTGTAGCCTCTGTGAAGTAGAGGAGGAAACGATGAACCACTTCCTGAATTCCTGTAATTGGACAACTAATTTATGGGATTGGATGCCATAGATTTTCCATCAATCTGACAAAAGTAGGGAATCCATCCAAGAATCTATTGTAAGGTGGAGGACTAAGTATGTTGAACATAAAATTCTAAACCTCTTATGGCGTCTCTAGCCGGGGTTCCTATTTTGGTCAGTGTGGAAGGAAAGAAACAGGCACATTTTCCTGAATGAGTGTCGACAAATTAACCAAATCAAAATTGATATCATGAATAACATGAGAGAAAAGGTTCTTACCCAGGCCAAAAGGGATAGGAATGACAAGCCAACGGTTGGTGATCAGTGCATTCTGGAAATGTCCGTGCTTGTAGGTGCTTGCCCCCTGGGCATGCCAGCCTGCCCTTCTGCACTCCCTTCCTCCCCTCAACGTTGGCTACTTCCCATCCATGGTTTCTATAAACTAAACTTTGATGGTGCATCATGTGGTAATCCGAGCTCAACTGGTTTTTGAGGGGTTGTTATAAATGACAAAGGTGAGATCCTGCACATCTATAGCAGCTTTCTAGGTGAAACCACAAATAACGAAGTGAAATTCACATCGCTGGAGTATGGTTTGAGGGTTCTGGTCTGTCTGTATGGTGGAAATGCCATTTTTGAGGGGGACTCTTTGCTTGCGATTAATGCCATGAAGCATCTGCAGAATGGGACCAAACCTTGCAAGGTCATCAAGCAATAGTGTCTCTCACAAGCCACCTCCCTTATTCCTTCCCACATTTCAAGGCTAAATGGTATAGTGTTTCAATCTGTTCGCCGCTCTGCAAACTCTGTGGTGGATATTTTGGCAAATCTTGTAGTGGACAACGCTGACGTCAATCTTGACGACTGCTAGTAGGATGTGACATTGAGCACCTTCAATAAGAATGTGATTAGGCTTCCATGAAGGATATGACTGGATTGTCAGAATGGGAGGACAAATCTTACAAAATTGAGTAATTAAGTTTCATGGTGATCCACGGTGCATTCAAGCCGATGCAGAGACATCATCGTCCTCGATCTGATGGGATATTTGGGAGGCGGTGGAAACATAACAATTGGAATCATGATGGGTACACCTTCAACATTAACCCTACAATTTCGTAGGGTGATTTAATGGATATGTGTGGCAATCCCAATACAGATGATCACATGGGGATGGAAGATCTACCCCACTTAATGAAATATCGGATAGACAGAAGGAGTAATTGCAACAATTGGAGATATCAAGCTAGTTACCGAATTAACGGCTTCCATATTATAAATAAGCAGCAAGGTCACCTAGATGAAGGCATAGTTTCCATGAAAATAATCTCGGGTCTCCTTCCTTTATCTCTCCATCCTACTTTTCGCATCAGTGAGCCTGGTGTTAAAGGGTGGTGGCATTAATATGGCCCATCATTCCATGCATAGCTCTAGGGATTTTTCTGATGTTAAGGAGGCCGTGGAGGGTCTCAAAAGATCTATTTCTTGGAAAGGTAAATAGACTATGGCGATGTTGCATGCGCCAGTGGTTAAAGACAAAAAAAATGTGGATGATAATTCCATACAAGAGGAAGTGGATTGGATTTCAAACCTTGGCATCCCTGCCACCAGAGCCACGCAATTTCTGCATACCCAGGCTTTGGCTTGGCATTTGAAAACCCTAATGGAAAAGTCGATGAACATGCAGGAGGCTATGAACTGAGCAACGTTCCGAGCGGGTACTTTAGGATCTACAGAAATTCGGCCCATTTTGATAATTTAGAGGCAACCATGAAATCCTTAGTTGAGGAGATGAGGGCTCAGTCTAGGCATATTGAAGGTTTGGTGCAATTTTTTGAGACCTACCTCAAGTACGTGGTTAATGTTTCCATCCAAATGCCAGATGCGACCCATAAGACCATTGTCATCCACCGTTTCAAGCCCCAGAATGCCCTTAGCCAGGAGGATGCTGCAATTTCGGTTGCAGCTGTTAACAAAGAGGATGCGCTAGTGGGGAGTCAAGACTGATTTTATGTTTTTCTATACACGGTTGCTAGGTTCGGCTAGTTAAGCTCTTATGGCCTACTACTTGTGAGAAGGGCCAAGTTTTGTAGTTATTTTCAGGGGGTGTCTAAGGCCTTTAAGGCTCAGTCAAATGTCTGGTTTAAGTTAGACGATGATTTCCTATGGCAGGCCTGGGTAACAGGTTTCTCTTTTTGTAATGTTACTAGCCTGACCTTTTTTTTAACTCTATGTAAAATATTTACCTTTTAATACAAAATGATGACTTACACAAAAAATAAATAAAAAATTGGATATACATATAATTCATTATGGTTAATACATTTTGTAAATTTATATTAATTCAATATAAAATATGCTAGTTATATAAGTTTCCATATATCTATCTATCTATCTATATATATATATATATATATAGAGAGAGAGAGAGAGAGAGAGAGAGAGAGAGAGAGAGAGATATAACATTGTATTTTAATAAGTTGATACATATTTTATTGTAGTAATATATAAGCTACAAAACATTACAAGAACTGTGTATTTGGATGTTTGAATGACTATTAAATGACAAATATAAGATTTTATTATGTTTAGAATAATTGTTGTATGCTAGTTTTGCAGGATATGATAGCTTGCATAATGCACAAGAAATATTAGTAAATAATTCTTTCGGTAGTAATCACATGCAATGGAACATTGTCGATGCATTCAAGCTAGCCAGTGTCGACACGTTTTGAACCAACCTAGTCCTAATGATGAACCACACTCAGTTTGTTCGAAACGCATCGAAAATTTTCCATTGCGTGTGATTACTACCAAAAGAATTCTATAACTTGTAATAATGGATCATAGAAACCAAAATTCTAAAAAGTACAAGAAATATAAAAAGTCGTTCAACTTTTACCTACATAAACACAATATGTTAGATGTATTATTTTGAGGCAAAGTGCAAACCCCTGCCATCAATTTAGCTCTTACCTATCACCATGAAAGGTTTTTGTTGAATGCTTGTTCCATGAGCCGCTAAGCCTTTTTAACACTTGAGCTTACATGATTACTATAGGGACAGTTCACTTCCGAGATTCTTTGTAATATGCTCCATATAAGTGATGTTTAGGGATAGCTGGTCGAATAGAAGGGAAACAAAAGTGAAACAATCTTTGAGGGTAATGAAACATGTAAACTATGGGATCTAGGATGGCTACGACTCCCACCAAATAGGAATTTATGCCAACACCACATCACAGGAAAAATGATTACGTATTGAAGTGTTTTTTATCACCAATATTTTCAAGAGGATAACTCTAAGATCATCATTATATCAATGTCATTATGGGATTAGTCTTCTAATTCTTCTAAACATGAAAATTGAAAATGCAAGTGATATGCATCAGATCAGTAAAATGTCATTAAACGGAATTGTTTGATTATTTAGGAATTTACAAGGAAGCCAACATGAGAAACAATATATTCACGCAACATCAAGGTGCACATGGTTTCATTTTGTTCAATGGAAGGAATTTGATGTGAAAGGAAAACGAATTCTTGAAGCTCCAAACATAACAATTCAAATTGTTTTTCTGTTATTAATGTTTACAATATGGTTTAGAGTAACTACAAAATTTTAGATTTTGTAGTCATTTATATGTGTGTGTGTGGGTGTGTGTGTGTGTGTGTGTGTGTGTGTTTGTTTGGATTTTACTGATAATTTTGGATGTAATTTTTTTTTGACAAGGTTTGTTGTAAGCAATGGTGATTTGGATTTGTACCTTGCAAGGATTATAGGGATAAGATTAAAAGAAATATCTCAATCTTTTAAACCAGATCTTTGACATCTTATTTTTTCAAAAGTTTGATCTAATTTTTATTTTGGGAGATAATGTACAGATTCCTAGGACTGCTTTGGGGTAGTGAACCTGATTTTCAGAGTCCAATCTCCTTAAAGTCTATCTAGTATTTGTGGAAAGAAGGTTTTTTCAATGTATTATAAAAAAATATAGCTAATTCTTTGAGAGGGGAATGTCTAGGTCAAGTAATAGAGAGTAATTTGAATCCTCTCTTCATTGTTAATTTTTTTTAGTATAGTAAACTTTGTTTTTCTAGAGGAACAAGAGTAATGACGTTACCAACAATTGGATCAACATTCTTAAAGAAGCAGTTATGACTGAATTTTGAGGATTGGCCTCTAAGCTTTGTATGAACTATTCCTTCATGTCTTCATTAAAACATTATGAACTAGTTTACGTAGGTTTAAAATTATTTTGTGATGGTCATGATCTATATCTTATGCATACAAAAAATATTAAATGATCTTAATGTAGAACTAATTCTATGTTTTTATCATTTACTCATGCACATAACCTAAATTGATTTTTGATCGTTTTGCTCCTACAATATAGTGTTTTCACCTTTGATTGCTTGTGATTAGGTAGAAATTAGCTTATGGTTATTTTAGATTTTCTTTTTTCTTTAGGCTTAAATCACTTTAGAGACTTAGTTGGGAAATAAAAAAAGTCTCCTCCCATAGAACTAAATCATTCCTTTTCATTATTTCCAATTATGTAAGTTCATGGTCATTCTTTTGTATATGTGTATAGTTGACATTGTACATTATAACAGTTAGTTCAATTTGTAGCTTTAGATTTATGTACATAGGTCATTATATAGTTTTATCATTCCCTATCTCATTTCTTCACAAGAGGAAGAGATTGAAAAGAAAACATAACCTTAAAATTTGTCCGGAGTGACTATCCCAAATAGCTTGGGATATTTGAAGCGCCTTGGTCTAGATCACATTCCCTTTGTTAACTAAGGTCCTAAAACCCAAGCAAACAGTCCCTAAGCAAATTGTGACACCATTTTTCCATTAGGATACATCGCTCTAGCCTCTCTCAACGCCCCTAAAATTTAGCATGATATTAGAGCTATGTTTTGAAATTCTAGTTTGATGCTAGTTGTTCTAAGGTTTTTTAAGGTTATCTTAACAAAATAAAACACAAGAAATTTTGAAAATTTGAATATGTTGGAATTATTGACTTGTTTAGATATGAAAAGCTTTTAATCATTTTGTTGCATAAGTGATGGATTTGAAACCACAACTTGTGACATGGATTCAAGGTAAATTTAATATAAGACATATTTAAAAAAAATTCAAATTAATTTTCATCTCATACGAAAAACCACTCAACATTTTTTTCATTGGTAAATCCTTCATACACAAAGACATATCTAGGTCTACTTTCAATACCTTTAATTGTGTAAAATTGTATTTTTCTACTAAATTCCTTGCCCTTTTCTACCAATGTTTTGGAGGAAATTTTCATAAGTTTGAAATTTACCACACATTACAATGATTCCTTAATTACATAATGAAGTTCTAATTTTTTTAAAGTTTCAGGGTGATTTTTGGTAAATAATAAGAAACAAGCATCTTCTTAACATCCAGGTAAGTCAATTATAGCATGAGGAGAAAATATGTAATGGTTAAATTGGTTTGTATGAATGTATGTTATTCACATGTGATTTTGTGAATGGTGGATATATTTATTTCAAGTGGACATTACTGGATAAGATGAATTTGTGAAAATATTGAGGGAATGGGGATTTTGTTTCTCACTATTGTCATAAATGATTAAGATATTCCTACTAAAATTAATCAACAAGCTTGATATTTGTAGGAAAAATAAGTAAATAGGGAAATTGGTATTACAAAATTATTTAGATTGGTAAATTATGAAAGCCTATATTCTTACGCCTATTAAGTCTTATAATACTAAAAGAAAAATAAATTTAGTAAAGGAAAACACATACGGAATGAACACAAAAACATCAAAACTAATCAAAACCAAACACTCATCAAAAGATATGTCTTTGGAAAAATAGCTCCTTGACAAGGTAGAGATCTATCAAGCTACCTCATAACTGATCTGAAATGGGTGGGTAGCTCGTTATGCCTAGCAAGCACCTCCCACTCACTTAAACAAATTAAGATCTACCTTGTACTTGATTGTGCGGAATTGAATTCTTGAAATAGGTGTGTGTGTTTTAAAACGATTTTAATGCTTTAAGTGCGAGGAATTAAACATTTATTTTTGTGGATATAAAGTGTCTGCTCAACTTACTGTTCCTAAATTGATGTCATAAATTGTCAACCAGGGCTAGTAAACTGTTGAAGTGAAGTGCACTATATGTGCCTAGGTATCTGCTTCCTACTTCGTTGTGTTTAGTGTTTTTCTAGTCTTTTTTGTTTTGCGTTTTTATGCTAAGAGGAAAAGAACTAAGTTGTTGGCAAAGAGAAGTTATTGGTCACACTAAAACAGAGAAAAATCTATTCTAAACTATGTATAGCACCTAGGAACAGAAAATGCTAATTTACAGATTGCAAAACTTGACAAGAAAAATAACTCATAACATGAACTCAGTCCAATTCATTTCATTAGAATTATGTTGGAACAACTTGAGAAAAGGATAATTTTAATGCAATGTGGTTCTTCTAAGTAAACAACAACTTACAATATCACAGAGAAAATCTCATCCATGGTTAGAAATTTGTTGGAACACATTTGGAAAAGATTATCTGCAAAATAGTAAGGAAACCTACTCTAAATTAACTTATGACACTAAAATTAATCCATTCTGCAACTCAAAATGTCACTACTAAGCCTCATTCAAGGGTTAGAAATCTTTTGGAATAGTTTTGAAAAAAATGAAAGTTTGTAAAATTATGAGAAATTGCAGAACAGTCAAGACTTCAAAATGACATTACCAATTCTTGTTCCTATGATAATCATGTATTAGCAGAGATTAAGAACAAGAGAAGTTTGTAAATAATGAAGGCATTTAAGTCTAATGTAATAGAACTAGAATACAACTAGCTAATAAAACTTAAAATACATTAAACAAAACCGAACTAATATGCAATTAACCTCCGAAATACTACAACTAAACTAAAATGAAATTAATCTCTGAAATACTACAGTTCTATCTCATCCAGTGTTAGTGATATTTTGGAACAATTCATAAGAGCAAGACTGGATGTAACATTTGATGTAAGTGAGCATAAAACATAGAGTGCATAGAACTACCTAAATTATGAACGAAACAGAGCTAAAGTTATTTATCTAAACAATATGCACAGAGCCTCTCGAGCAATAGGGGCCCTCTACCACCAGATTAGCACACAAATCTCCTCAATATTGCTTCAGATAATGTATTAAATTTTTTCTTCTTTCATTAAAGGAAAATGCTTCAAAAACAGAGTATTACGGTCTTGGACAAATTAACAATAAAAAATCAACTAACTAACTATCTCTCGATTTCCCAAGTTATTCTTATAAGAGAAATACATAACTGCCCTGGAGAAGAAATAGGGATAAGTTTATTTTTCAATTAAAATAAAATTAGAACTCTTGAGGAGGCCTCGTACTTTGCTGGAGAAATCTGTAGAGTCCTTGTCCTGGTAGGAATATACTTCTTAGTTTGGGTTTCCTCCACGTGCATAACCACTTGCAAATTTTTGCTCAGACTTCGTAGAGGGCAAGGAATGATGTAGGTGAGTTCTGGAATTCAACCATATGCATTTTTCCTTTAAGTGACACCTATAACTTGTGTGAACATGAAGATAGTTGCGGAATAGGCGACTATCTACAGAATGGCTGCATTCTGTAGCTAAGTCTAGTAAAAAATTACTACAACAACAAAACCACGAAAGTATAGTAAGTCAGTCATTGTATGCATTCTTAAAGTGACTTTGATCAATCCTATTGATCTTTTAAGCCTATAACTGATAAAGGACAAATGAAATGAAGTGAAATTTGGTGAACGAAAAAGACATCTTTGGGGCTCAGCATACCCCCACTGCAAAACTTTTGCATGTCCTCATGCAATCAATCCATGTATTCTGAAACTTATGCTAGGACATATAACCTCATTTTTATACTTTTCTTGGTGTTCAATGGCATCCTAGGTTTCCTTATGACCAACTTGAATCTCAAATTTATAAGTGCCCTGCTCAATTTTTTGTTTTTCTTCTTCAGCTTTTCACTAGCCTAGTACAATTTTTCCATTTGCAGAGAGAGAGTTGTGTTCATGTTACTCTTCAGTTTGACTTGTATCCTTAAAATTTCATTTTCATTCTTCATATGCCTATTGAGTACTTCTAATTCATATTTGTCTCTTCTTAGTACTTCAATTATAGATCCTGGTGGACTAGGAGTTCTTCCTCTACTTTCTGAGGCTCTCTTTTCTAATGACTCAACATAATTATAGATTTGTTGTTGTGCTGGGTCTATCTACGGAGTTCCTTCATCAAGATCCTCTTCGTACTAGTACTCAGGAGATCTATCAATTGGTGTCTCTTCATCTTCAATTTCTATGATGCCTGTTTGCTTAAATCTTGTCTTCTTCAATATTCCTCTAAGCCTATGGCTTCCTCTTAGTTTAGATGGTCCCTCACCTCTCTCCTTAGCACACTTTGTTATTATCTTTTCATTTTTAAGCTTTTTCTTAATTTCATCCAATTTCTTAGAGACAATCTTCTCACTGTCCTCTTGTATGGACTTACTAGTTTGAAGTTCAACAGATTTGGAAATTTTCCCTCTCCTGCTTCTTCTTGCAAGTTTGCCTTCAGATGGAGATTCCTTGGGTTCTTCAAAGTGATTCCTCAAGAGGAACTCATCCCAATTGTCTCCCACCTTTCTCAAATGATACTCAATTAGGATTTTAACTAGGCCATGGTGATACAAGGTGGTTTCCAAGAATTGAACCCTCTTTTGGACATTAGAAGCCATTCTCTTTAGGCTATGAAGCAAGAAAAAGGGTAAATTGATTTCTTCGTCTAGGAAATGCATCATAAGCCGAATGTGATAAACATATAGGGTACCAAACCTTCCCTCACAAGTTATAAAATTTTGCAAAATGAGCAACGTATTTCACCATTTATTCGTCGGTGCCGAGCTAGGAATGCCCTTCTTGAAAACTGAAATATCCATATCTGGTGTTTTGAGCATCTGCCTCCATGCCTCATTATGAAATTCCTTGTTTTTTAACCATTGTTCACCTTGCCTTGGTAATTCTGCTGCTTCTGCAATGAAGGATTCTGTAATAGTGAACTTGACATCTCCTATTTCAACTTCTGACCCGTTGAAGGACTGTGCAAATGTCTTGGTTACCTCCTTATGAAAACCATTGAAATTTTCCAAAAACTGTAACCACCCAACCTGCTGTAGCATCTCTCTAATATGTGGGTAACCCTCTAAGTATTTGGTTCCAACTGGTTCAGACCTTACAATGAGACCCATGAATTATTTTCTCAACCTTCAATTTACTGCTCCGTTACTGCTCTTCTATTCATGGTAAAAAAATGGCTGTAGAGAGTTGTTTTCACCCCAAAGATGACTTCTCTGTTTATGAAGCAGGAATTGGCTACGGAATGATGAAATGAAGTGGTTATGGGATGAGTGGAATACGGTGAGGGTAATTCACACGAATTAATGAGTTTTAGAGCTTTCATGGAGGAAAAGACCGCGGAAAAATATCATGTGAATTTCAAAATCATCACTGGATATTTCAGATTAGTGACGTGACCTAATAGGTCACTTTAGTACTAACCATTAATTTTTAATAAATGATGATTTGGTATGGCAAAATGGAAGGGATTTTGTCCAAGGATTTTATGACAAGCTCGATCAATATGAATAATTAAAATAACTTTATGAAACATACATATAACTTAACCATACTATAACTTTCATAATCTGTTATCATAATAATTTCACAACTTTACCTTAGCCTTTCCTTTGATTTTTGTGGTTTTAATATGCTTTTTCTTCCTTTAAAATAATTGATCCTTTAGTCTTCATAATCCCTTTGATTTTTCTTGTTGACATAAGTGTGCAGGATCAATTTGCTACTAAACGAGTAGTTGCTGGATAGTTTCCTGCAGGATATCTGGCTGCAGAATGTCTGGCTGGCTACATAATGTCTGGATGCAGAATATACCTGTAGAGGCTTTTGAAATATGGAATAAAATTATTTGAAACATGGACGGAATGTAGTATGAAATGAAATAAAATGGATCATGAAATATGGTGGAATGAAGCATGAGTGGAGTGAAATATAATGGAATAAAATGGATCATAAATGTAAAGTGGAATGAAATATGAAAAGTGGCCTACAACTTATGATTTGTAATACTCAATTGCAGAAAGAGATCAAATTTAAAAATCTGAGATGAAAATGAGGTGGACCATGGAATGGAGTGAATGAAGTATGGATGAATGGAGTGAATTAAATATGAATGGATGGAGTGCATGAGACATGAATGAATGGAGTGAATAAAATATGAATGAAGTGAGACATGATGGAGTGAAATGGATCATAAGTGTAATATGATATATAAAATGAATCTGCACTTATGATTTTGTGATAGATTCTTTGCAGAAAAAGAACAAATTTGAAAAGCTAAAGTGTTAGAAGAATTTTGATTTTCACTTTATCTTTTCTGTATAAACATGCTAATCAGTGATTAGTTTTCATGTTTATACTTTATTTTATTTTACTTTATTATTATTTTTTTCATGCATTTGAATTCAGAAAATTCAATTAAGTTGATGAAGAAGAAGAATTCTTCTTCATTAACTTCACATCACTGTTTTCCTGAAATCTCTTGACAAATTCTTCTCTTGAAAGTGGCTTATGATACAGCTTCAATCTATGACCATTTACAAGAAAAGTGACCTTCTCTTCATCTATTGTCCTAATTTTTATTGCTCCATTGTCAAAAAATTTCATAATTTCATATGGCCCAAGCCAATGTGTTTGGAATTTACCTTGAAAATATTTGAACTTTGAATCAAACAAGAGAGCCCAGTCACCTTCTTTGAACTTCTTTTCCTTGATGTAATTATCATGCCATCTAGTCCTTTGCTGTTGGACTATACTTGTTTTCTGAACTGCATCTTGTCTGATCTCATCCAATTCATTAATCTGCTCCAATCTGTGCTTTTGTGCCTCTGTTAGATCAAGTCCTAGCTGAATTTCCATTTTAAAAGTTTGAATCTGAAACTCTATGGGAAACAAAACTTGTTTTCCATAAACAAGTTCATAGGGAGTATGACCTGTTGTGCTTCTCCATGTAGTTCTATAGGCCCACAAAGCTTCAGGAAGCCTGTCTGCCCAATCTCTTCTATGTAAATGAACAGTCTTTGTTAGGATCCCTTCAATGACCTTATTAGTAGATTCCACTTGACCATTTTCTTGTGGATGATAGGGAGTAGATTTCCTGTGTCTGATTTTGTACCTCTCCATCATTTGTTCCACTAGCCTTGATGTGAATTGAGCTCCTTGATCTGTAACAATTTCTCTTGGGACATAAAAATGAGTAAAAATATCCTCAAAAAGAAAATTAACTATAGATAATTCAGTAGCAGAAAGTAATGGCTTGGCCTCTACCCATTTGGTAACATAGTCAGTGCAAACTATTATATATTTCTTTTTTCTTGATGGAGGACTAATAAGTGCTACAAAATCTAAAGCCCATTTCTCAAAAGGTTCAATATGTACCTGAGGCTGCAATGGCATCTCACCTGAAGGAGAAGGTTTCCCTACCCTTTGGCAACTGTCACACCTTTTGACATACTCTTTAGCATCTTTTAAAAGGGATGGCCAATAGTATCCTAAATGAAGGACCTTATAAGCTGTCCTTTTATCAGCAAAGTGTCTGCCACAAGGTTCATCATGACATTCCTTGAGGATCTCAGGCATCTCCTCTTCCCGAACACATCTCCTAATGACAAAATCTGGACCTGTTTTGTATAACTCATTAGCAACCCATGAATATTTTTCACTGTCATAAATGATCTTTCTTTTGTCTCTTGCATTCATTATTAAAGGAAATTTCCCTGAAACTAAATAATTAGCAATGTCAGAAAACCAAGGAGTTTGAGTAGAAATTGCAAAAAGATATTCATCAGGGAATTGATCTTCAACTGGAGTATTGTCTTTGATGTTTTGGAGTCTAGATAGGAAATCAACTACTGTGTTTTGTTTCCCAGGCCTATCTAGAATGGTAATGTTGAATTCCTATAAAAGTAATAACCATCTTATGACTCTGCCATTAGTAATTGATTTTTTCATTAGATATTTAATTGCAGAGTGATCTATGTGAATAAAAGTTTCATATCCTGTTATATAGTGTCTGAATTTATTTATGGCATGAACAACAACTAAGAACTCTTTTTCATTTACAGTATAATTTAACTTTGAAGGAGTTAAGTTTTTACTTGTATAGTAGATGGCATAAGGAATCAGGTCTTTTTGTCCCAATACTGCTCCTAAATTTGTATCTGAGGAATCTGTTGAAATATGAAAAGGTAACTTCCAGTTAGGTCCCCTTAAAATAGGTGCTTCAGAGATTTTTGTTTTCAAGGTCTGAAAGGCTAACTGGAAATCAGGATTCCACTTGAATTCATAGTCCTTGGTAAGTAATTTGAAAAGTGGAGATGCTATCTTGGTGAAGTTTTCTATAAACCTTCGATAATATCCTGTAAATCCTAGAAAACTCCTAACATATTTTTGTAAACTTGGAATAGATAGGTTAGATATGACTTCAACTTTTGAGTCATCAACTCTAATCCCATCCCCTGAAATGTGATGCCCCAAAAAAATTCCTTCAGTAAACATCATAAAACACTTCTCATGACTTAGTGAAAGATTTGCTTCTTTACATCTCTTTAAAACTTTTTTGAAGTCTGCTAAGGCTTCTTCAAATTTTTTTCCATAGACTATGAAATCATCCATATATACCTCTACACAATCATGTATTAGATCTGAAAATATTCCTAGTACTGCCCTTTGAAATGTTGCAGGTGCATTACATAGTCCAAATGGCAATACTCGGTAAGCATAGGTACCCCAAGGATAGGTAAACGTGGTTTTGTCTTGATCTTCAAGTGCTACTTGAATTTGGTTATAACCACTAAACCCATCTAAAAATGAGAAGTATTTTTTTCCAGCTAATGTATCTAACACCTGATATATGAAAGGTAGGGGAAAATGATCTTTAAGAGTAGGTTTGTTTAATTCCAGTAGTCAATACATACCCTCCATTTACAATTTTTCTTTGGCACAATTACCAAAGGAGAAACCCACTGACTATCTGAAATGGGATAGATAAAGTTGACATTTAACAATTTCTGCAATTCTTCTTTAACAATCTCCCTAAGATTTGGATTCATCCGTCTTTGAGGTTGTCTGATTGGGTTACAATTTTCCTCTATGTAGATGTGATGAGTGCAAGTCTTAGGGCTTATCTCTTTCATATCAATGTACTCCCATGCATATGAAGAAGAATGTCTCTGTAATATCTTGACTAGCTCTTCTTATTGAGATTTCTCTAGGTTCTTGTTTATGTTTAAAGTTCTACCTGGAAATATCTCAATTATAGAGCTGCCAAATTTATCCATGGAATAAAGAGACATCTGTCTTGATGATAAAAACTCAATGTTGGATTCTTCTTGAAATTGTTCATGTTTGTATTCCGAAGAGGATTCAAAATTTTCTAAGGTATTTAGGATCTGGCTGTCTTCACTAATTTCTGAAATTGTGAAGAGAGGTTGTATGTCTTCTTCATCCTCAATCCATTGAGTATCATATAATTCTGTAATTGTCTTTGCTGGAGGATAGAAGGTAAATTTCTTGGTTGAACTACCATTAGAGAAGTAGATATCACAATATCTACAACTAATGAAATCATCAACTGTAGATAACCAAGGTCTTCCTAATATAATAGGATGCCCTCCTAGATTATTCTTAGGAGTTAGGATCATAATATCCACAGGATACTCCCAAGAATCTAGGGACACTGGAATGTCTTCTATTACCCCATCAGGTTTGATCACAAATCTTTCTGCTAATTGTAATAATGTGGGTGTAAAAATAAGATTAGGAAGTTTCAGTTTATCCATGATTTGTCTACTCATGATATTGATTGCTGCTCCTAAATGAATAAGTGTGTTTTGGATCTTAGTTCCATTGACGTGTATTTTAACAACTGAATTTTCTAGGTCTAGATACTTTGGAATGGAAATCTTACCCATCATGATATCTACTATTTTTCCTGCCAGTTGAATTTTCTTTGTCTCTTTGATTCTTTTTCGTATTTTTTTCATGCTCAAATCCTTTATTGTTTTTGCTAAAATTGGAATTTCCTTGATAGCTTGTAATAATGGGATCTTAATACAAACATTTCTCAGCTCATCTAGGAAATCATAATTAGGCACCATAATTTGTTTTTCTACACCCCTATCAATTTGTAATATTTTTGGAAAGGGAGGTGTAGAGATGGATGTTGATGGCTGCTCTAATATAGGAGTTGAAATTATTAGCTCTTTTTGTTTCAATTTTTCAATATTCGGGTCTTGAAAAGATGTGTCTTCTTCAATACTTTTATTTACCCGTAGAGATTCTTCCTCAAAGTTGTTTTGTTCTTGTATGATTATAGAAGGTTTCTTCTTTTCAAGTATTCTTCCAGACCTAAGTTGAACATCATTAAGGTCTAAAGGAGTGATCAAATAGGTTGGAAAATGTTGGCCTTCTATCATGTATGTAATCTGAGGATTTTTATTGTTGGGGTTTGGTATGGGTTGGGTAGGAAATTGATTTTTTTTCTGAGGAAATGGTAATGAAAGTGGTGAATTTTGATGTTGTGGATTTTGAGGATTTTGTTGAGGATATTGTTGAAGATTTTGTTGAGGAGGGAAATGTGGATATGGTGGATAGGATGGTGGATATTGATAGTACTGAGAGTATCTTCCATAGGGATTTTGTGCTCCTTGTGCCCAAGTTTGAGATTGATTTCTGAATTGGGGCCAAGTTTGCTGCCAAGAATTCCAATTTGGTGGGGGTTGATTATACAGCTGATCATGGAATCCTTGTGTTTGAGGTCCTTGCCAAGGCCTCCTAGAGACAAAATTGAGAGATTCTATGGAATTTGTAGGGGTTTCTTCTTGAAAGACAGCTTTAAGACCAGGAAGTGAAGGAAAACTCTTGGTCTCATGTTTTTCTGAACAAATTACACAAGTCTCTACTAATTTTGCATCCAAAGGGCGCTCTCTTAGGGCATGTTTATTTCTAAATTTGGGACAAAAGATTACTAAGGCATCAGATTCATATTTTTGCTTATTTTGTAATTTAAGGGTGTCTATTTGTTCACTAAGAGTCCCTAAAATATCAGATTTGAATTCATCAAGCATATTTCCTATTTCTGCCCTACTCACCATCCCAGAAGCAGACTTACTTTCCCTTGCAAGAGTAGGTTCTCTTGGTCCTTTTACAGTTTTATATTTCCCTCTTGAAAGGTTGATACATAATTAAGCTATTTTAGGTAATGTGAGCTGAGATATATCCCCTTTTTCCATCATATTAAGGATATCTAGCCATTCATCCCTAATTGTCTTCAACAAGAGAGCTTTCAAGGTATCTTGGTCTAAGTTTTCCATTTTTTCTCTTTTGATGTTGTAGTTAAACCTCTCCAACAAATCTCCCAGGTTTTCATCCTCTTTTTGTAGCATTTTAAACACTTCCTCCTTATGGTTGTCTGGCATACAGTAATCCAAATACCTCTCTAGAAATTCATGTTTCATGTCTTCCCATGTCCTAATAGAACTGTTGATCAAACTCATAAACCATTTTAATGGTTCTCCTTTCAATTTTGAAGGGAATAGTTTAAGTTTTTGAGCATCTTGTAAGTAATCATAGGTTCTACATAGGACTTCAAATTCAAATAGGAAGGTTTCAAGATCTTCACTTTTGATTCCTTAAAATTTTGGAAGGACAGAGGGTGAAATGTTTTTCATAGTTGAATTGGTTTCTTCATCAACTATAGGAAACCCAAAAGAGCTTCCCATTTCCCTTCTACCTTTTCCTCCACCTCCTTCTTCACCTCTACCTCCTTCTCCTTCTACACCTCTACCTCCTTCTCCTTCTGCACCTCTACCTCCTTGTCCTATACCTCTACCTCTACCCCCTCCAAATAGTGTATGTTCTCCATTAACGACTCCTCCTCCTCCTCCTTCTGCCATGGTTGATTCTCCTGTGGAAGTGGAAAATTTTAGGTCTCTAGCAGGGGTCCTTGAATCTTCTTCTAAGACAGGTTCAGTGCATGAAGTGGAAGGTATTTATGATGGAATTTATGATATTAAGTCCTCTAGAAGTCTATGATCAGTGGAGTATGGGATGTGGATTTGAGTTGGAGGTGTGTTGCCTCTTGGTCTTGGTGGCACAAGTGGTGTTCTAGGAATCAAGCTTCTGCTTCTTATGAATCTACCCTTTGAGTCTCTTTCTCTACACATATCATTGTTTTTGGGAGGTAAGAAACAAGGCTACCTAGTTACACTTCCCCGGCAATGGCGCCAAAATGTATGCTCAAATTAGTGTTCCTAAATTGATGTCATAAATTGTCAACCAGGGCCAGTAAACTATTGAAGTGAAGTGCACTATATGTGCCTAGGTATCTGCTTCCTAATTTTTTGTGTTTAGTGTTTTTCTAGTGTTTTTGGTTTTGTGTTTTTATGCTAAGAGGAAAAGAACTAAGTTGTTGGCAAAGAGAAGTTATTGGTCACAATAAAACAGAGAAAAATCTATTCTAAACTATGTATAGCACCTAGGAACAGAAAATGCTAATTCACAGATTGCAAAACTTGACAAGAAAAATAACTCATAACATGAACTGAGTCCAATTCATTTCATTAGAAGTATGTTGGAACAACTTGAGAAAAGTATTAGTTTAATGCAATGAGGTTCTTCTAAGTAAACAACAACTTACAATATCACAGAGAAAATCTCATCCATGGTTAGAAATTTGTTGGAACACATTTGGAAAATATTATCAGCAACATAGTAAGGAACCCTACTCTAAATTAACTTATGACACTAAAATTAATCCATTCTGCAACTCAAAATGTCACTATTAAGCCTCATTCAAGGGTTAGAAATCTTTTGGAATAGTTTCGGAAAAAAAGCAAGTTTGTAAAATTATGAGAAATTACAGAACAGTCAAGACTTAAAAATGACATTACCAATTCTTGTTCCTATGATAATGATGTATTAGCATATATTAAGAACAAGAGCAGTTTGTAAATAATGAATGCCTTTAAGTCTAATGTAACATAACTAGAATACAACTAGCTAATAAAACTTAAAATACATTAAACAAAACCGAACTAATATGCAATTAACCTCCGAAATACTACAGCTGAACTAAAATGAAATTAATCTTTGAAATACTACAGTTCTATCTGATTCAGTTTTAGTGATATTTTGGAACAATTCATAAGAACAAGACTAGCTGTAACATTCGATGTAAGTGAGCATAAAACATAAAGTTCAGAAAACTGCCTAAATTAGGAACGAAACAGAGCTAAAGTTACTTATCTAAACAATATGCACAGAGCCTCTCAGGCAGTAGGGGCCCTCTACCACCAGATTAGAACATGAATCTCCTCAAGATTGCTTCATATCATGTATTAAATTTGTTCTTCTTTCATTAAAGGAAAACGCTTCAAAAATAGAGTATTACGGTCTTGGACAACTTAACAATAAAACATCAACTAACTAACTGTCTATCGGTTTCCCAAGTTATTATTATAAGAGAAATACATAATTTCCCTGGAGAAGAAACAGGGATAAGTGTCTTTTTCAATTAAAATCAAATTAGAACTCTTGTGGAGGCCTCGTACTTTGTTGGAGACATTTGTAGATTCCTTGTCCTGGTAGGAATCTACTTCTTAGTTTGGGTTTCCTCCACGTGCATAACCACTTGCATATTTTTGCTTAGACTTCATAGAGGGCAAGGAGTGATGTAGGTGAGTTCTGGAATTCAGCCATATGTGTTTTTCCTTTAAGTGACACCTATAACCTGTGTGAACATGAAGATAGCTGCGGAATAGTCGACTAGCTATAGAATGGCTGCATTCTGTAGCTAAGTCTAGTCAAGAATTACTACAACAAAAAAAACACAAAAGTATAGTAAGTCAGTCATTGTATGCATTCTTAAAGTGACTTTAACCAATCCTATTGATATTTTAAGCCTATAACTGATAAAGGACAAAGGAAATGAAGTGAAATTTGGTGAAAGAAAAAGACATCTTTGGGGCTCAACATAAAGCATGTATAAAAACCATAAAGTGTAGAAAATAAGCTTCAACACAGAAAAATAAATTTAATAAAGGAGTTCACCCCAATTTCGTGGGCTAGGTCTCCTTGAACCCTTGCCAATAGACTTGGCTCTTTGGGATTATGATGGAAAATTTCTTTTACAAGGTAGTACTCAACTCCAATGGTTATTTGAACTGTACCATTGGGTTTAGAATACCATCCTACCCTTGGAATGGATTCTATCTCTCTCGAAATGGATCTTGGCTCCCTTAGAATTGACCTCTTTTTTCGGTGTCCTTAAGCTTCCCTGAGTTTCTCTGTGACACTAACTCCTTAAGAAACCATTTTATATCTCTGAAAGCTTCTCTAATATCTCCAGCATATATCATACATCCAAAATAGACTGATTATTTGTTCAAAACAAGCTCTGGCTCCCCAATCTAGGCCTCGAACCCCTGGTTGCCCTTGTGGCCCTGATGGCTCCATGAAACTTCCCTGTGGCTTTTTTGTCTATAGAAATCGACAAATGGCTTTGAAAATATTTTCAATGGATATCAAATGTACACAATAGTCAGAATAGACTATTCTCTTGCTAAAAAAGGCCTCTGGCTACTTTCGTTACACCTCCAACACCTCGTGGCACCCCATGGATCTCGCCTCACTGAAAACTTATCTGAAGAATATTTGCCTTCAAAAGTCTTCAAAAGATTCTGCAAATCCCTCCATTGGATTTAGAAGGATTGAAATAGTCAGAATCGACTATTGGTTTACTAAGAATGGTCACTAGCTGCTCTGAATATGTCTCATTCTCCTGTTGGCCCCTTGTGGCCCTTAGAACTTCTCTGAAGAATCTTGGCTTTTGTAAGTCCTATGATGGCTCCTCAAACCTCACCAATGGTTCCAAAATTTCTAAAACATCCAAAATTGTTATTGGCTTCCAGAGTAAGGCCTCTAGCTGCCCTAGCTAGGCCTCATTCTGCTGTTGGTCCCTGGTGGCCCTCGTAACCCCTAAAAATAGCTCCACTAAATGTGGAGGAATTGCAGTTAACTGGAGCAAAAAGTGGTGGTTCTGCTCCAGAAGACATGTTTGGAAAAAATGTTTGCTAAAAAGACTGTGCATTAAACTTTTGTGTTTGGTGGTTGGGCACATGCCCCAAACTCCATGGTTATGGTGACCGTTGGTGGAAAACACACATTCAAATGTGGTTGGATAAGTATTAACCCTGATAAGCTTGTTGACCTCACGGAAACATTGCAATAGACTATAGCATGTCAACCCTCAAAAACAGAGTTAACGTCGGAGTGCTAGAAGTTGGGGTTGACATTATATGTTATGGATTTTTGTAGCAATGTCACGTGATAAGTCCCCATAAACCATTGTGGAGTTGGAAGTTAAGTCGATGGGCGTTACATTTTTTTTAACGTCCACCCTATGAACGCCATATATGGGACAGCTAGTAGGTTGGGACTGCCGACGGTCCCATACCCACAATGCAAACTTCATTAAAATTTATAATGAACCCGCCAACTACACATGCTAAGAAACAATGGCAGTAGAGACAGTCAATTCATGTGTGTGCTCGATGATGGGTCGCATGATCAATCCTCCCAAAGTCCCAAAAATTTAAAACACCATCTAAGGGACACATGGTGCCTTGAGGGCCAACCATGTGTCGTCTTTTAATTGGCCCTTCAAAAATATTTGACGAGTAATACCCTGCCACTTGTCACCATATGAATGGCCCGAAAGGAATATTCTGGGGAATATTCTGAGGAGTATTCCTGGAATATTCCGTGGAATATTATTTTTGTCGACTATACCTTTTCCAAGTCAACTGTGGTCAAATGTCAAAAATTGCAGTTTAGTGGACTTTTCAAAACACGATAACTTCTTCATACGGTGTCGTTTTTTCCAACTGTTCCTGGCACTGGAATCAGGAAGATGACATCTATTTTTTCACTCAGGTTTGACACTCTTTTGAAAAATTTGAAATTCGATCTATCACTTAGGTCCTAATCCAAATCTGATCACTCCTCCCCATTGGGAATATTTTGTACCCAAAAATACTGATTACCTACTAAGTAGATGAGAGTAAAACACCCTCACATTTCCAGCCTCCTTACACTTCACCTTTCTTGGCTTAGTGCCTTTGAGCCCCAAACTCGAAGGTAGTGAACACTTCCATTATTTGATACTCTTTCCCTCCTATCAAGAACTGTATCCTCTTTGAGCTCAACTAGAAATTTCTAGCGAGAAATCTTCAATTGAAGGTAGTTGAACATCATGTCCTTGATCATCGATCAAAGGTGGCTCAACAAAACGTAAGTTTTTCAATAGAAATGCTGAGATGACTAAAATTTGCATATGTGTAAATGAGTATATGTCTTACTAGGTCAAGAATTCAAACCACTTCTTACCAAGCCACTTCCATGGCAATTTTTGCTGCTGAAAATCCTCTTCATGTGAAACAAATGTTCTTACATCATTGATGGAATCTTTAGCTCCAGTTTTGCCACGCTTTTTATCCTCTTGCTTCAAATGTTTGGGATGATTAGTTGGATGCAATTTCCAACATTGGGCAATGAAATGTCCCTTTTTCTGGCAATTTGTGCAAGTCTTTTGCATCTTTTGAGCAAGTTTCCTTCTCTTCAACTATTTCCTGTATGCCTTCATCCTCTTCCAGCATTTTGAAACTTCATGGTTACCCAAGCCACAATGGGAACAATAACTCTTTCTTCCATTCATGCATGCAGAATTTTCATGATTAATATAATCATTAACAACTTGAATATGGGAAGAGTTATACCTCAAATGTTGTTTTGTATGTCCATATTTTTTACCTTCTTGAGGAGATGAACTTGTAGAGGTTCCAACATTCTTTTGAAGACTAAAATCATTGTTCATGTCTTGATAGCTGTCAGAACTCTCTTGCTCACCATAAGCTGCATGTATACACACATCCTGATGCAACATAGGCTTCAAACAATGGTATTCAGCTTGAAAAGAAACTTGACATGTTTGTGGGTTTGAACTTGCAACAAAATTTCTTCTTGGATTTGTCTCAAATGCCTTCATGGTCGTATATTTTTCGCCATAAGATTGAACATAGCGTAGACCAAAATTATTAGGTCGTTCCTCAACCATAATAGTCTCTATCATGCCTTGAGCATATTTTCCTAAGACCTTGCCTTCATAGCCCATTTTTAAAATCTACTTGGACCCTATACCTCTAGTGTTATTTTCAAATGAACCTACACATCTATCTAAATATGATTTTAAAGATAAATTTGAGTGATTTACCTTTGCTTCAAGCATGTGTTTGGTTAAAGCCTCTTGGGCATGATGGAGTTGCATCTCCATCTCATGCATTCTTTCAAGAAGTCCATCTCTCTCTTTCTTCAGAGAAACCAATTTCTCATGAAGTCTATTGCTTTTCTTTCCATCTTCATATAGAGTTTGCACCATATCCTTCAGGATGTAGAAGTCTCACTTCATCTCTTCATCAAATATTCTTGTAAAGGATGATTTATAAACCTCACTTGAAGAAGTTGTCACCATTATGTAAATGAAATAAATAACTTCAATCAACAATTCAAAAAGCTTAAAAACAATTTCAAAAATCTTCTTAAAAATTTGGCTATAGATTGAAGCTCTTCTCTGCAGTTTGTATCTCTTCTTCAAGTAGCCTCTTTTTGCAAACAATCCCTCTTGTGCTTCAAGGGTTGCCTAGAGGTACTTTGGGTAAGGAGGATGCTTTCAGCCTTATTCGTTCTTGTCCTCTTCTATAATTATCTATTATTATCTCCCCTTCACATCTAGAAAACTCAAACTTGTAAGCATTAGTCAATTTTAAAATAGTTAAATTATTTTCACTCTTAAACACCTTTCAAGTCAAACAACCAACCTAGTGCTCTGTCAAGAAAGAAAAATAGTGCTTTGTCTAGCAAGAAACCTAATGCTCTGATACCACCTGATCTAAAATGGGTGGATAACTTTTTATGACTTGTGAGAACCTCCATATTAACTAAACAAATTAAGATCTAGCTTATACTTGATTGTGCGGAGTTGAATTCTTGAAACAAGTGTATGTGTTTTCAAACTGTTTTAATGCTTTAAGTGTGAGGAATTAAACATTTTTTTTTTATATTAAGCATGTACAACAACCATAAAGTGCATAAAATAAGCATCAACAAATAAAAACAAATTTAATAAAGGATTTCACCCCAATGTCGTGGGCTAGGTCTCCTTGAGCCCTTGTCAATTGACTTGGCTCTTTGGGATTATGATGGAAAATTTATTTTACAAGTTACCACTCAAATTGAATGGTTATTTGCACTGTACCTTTGGGTTTATAATACCATCATACCCCTGGAATGGCTATTATCTCTGTAGAAATGGATCTCGGCTCCCCTAGAATTGACCTCTACTATCGGTGCCCTTAAGCTTTCCTGAGCTTCTTTATGGAACTAGCTCCTTAATAAATCCTTTTCTATCCCTAAAAACTTCTCTACTATCTCCATCATATATCATAAAACCAAAATAGAGTAATCATATGTTCAAAACAAGTTTTGGTTCCCCAATCTAGGCCTCCAGCCCCTGGTTTCCCTCGTGGCCCTAGTGGCTCCGTAAAACTTCCCTGTAGCTTAATAATCTCTAAAAGTATCCAAATGGCTTTGAAAATCATTTCAATGGATTCATAATGTCCAAAATAGTCATAATACACTATTCTATTGCTGAAAAAGTCCAATGGTTGCTTTGGTTATGCCTCTAACACCTAGAGGCACCCCATGGCTTTGGGCTCGCTAAAAAATTGTTTGATGCATATCGGCCTTCATAAGTCTCAAAAGCTTCTAAAAATCCCTCCATTGTATTCAGAAGTTTTGAAATAGTCAGAATAGACTATTGGTTTGCTCAGAATGGTCATTGGCTGCTCTGAATATGCCTCATTCTCCTGTTGGTCTCTATTGGCCATTGGAACTTCTCTAAAGCATATTGGCATTCAAAATTCCTCTAAAAGCTCTGAAAACCTCACCAATGGTTTGATAATGTATGAAAATTCTAAAATTGACTATTGGTTTCCTGAGTAGGGCTTCTAACTTCCCTCGCTAGGCCTCATTATGTTATTGGTCCCTGGTGCTCCTCATGGACCTTAGAACTTCTCTGAAGCAAAAGCATGCTTATAATTCATTTGATGGCTATTCACACTCTAATAAAGGTGAAATTGACTATTCACAATCCCAAAATGGTCGAATAATTCTCAAGATAGAGCATAATCAAATTTTCAGAGCAACACTTAAAACAACTCCACTAAATGTGGAGGAACTGTAGTTAGCTGGAGTGAAAAATGGCGATTCTGGTCCAAAAGGCACATTTGGCCAAAATTTCCACCTAAAATATCATGCATTAAACTTTAGTGTTTGGTGGTTGGGCACATGCCCCAAACTCCACAGTCATGGTGACCATTGGCGAAAACCACACATGAAACTGTGGTTGGATAAGTGTTAACCCCAGTAAGCTTGCTCATCGTGTGGGAACATTTCAATAGACCATGGCATGTGAACACTTGAAGCCAAAGTTAACGTTGGAGTGCTGGCAGTTGGGGTTGATGTTATATGTTACGACTTTTTTTACCAATGTCATGTGATAAGTCCGCGAAAACGGTTGTGGGGTTGGTCGTTAAGTCAATGGTGGTTACATTTGTTTTAACGTCCACCATGTGAACGCAGCCTATGGGACTGGTGGTAGGTCGAGATCATCAATGGTCTCCAACCCCTAATGCAAACTTCATTAAAATTTATAATAAACCCGGCAAATATACATGTTAAGAAAAACTGGTAGCAGAAATAGTTAAGTGGTGTGTGCGCTCGGTGGTAGGTCGCAGATCGATCTCGGTGGAGTCCCAAAAATTTTAAAACACCATCTCTGAGACACGTGTCACCCTAGAGGCCCACCATGTGTTTCCCTTTAATTGGCCCTTCAAAAACCTTCGACCAGTAATACCCTATCACTTGTCACCATATGACTGTCCTAGAAGGAATATTCTAGGGAATATTTTGAGGAATACTCTAGGAATATTCTAGGAATATTCTAGGATTATTCAAAGAATATTCTTTTTTTTTATTGTACCTTTGCCTAGTCAACTCTGTTCAAATGTTGAAAACTGAATTTTAGTGGACTTTTCAAAATGCGACAACTTCTTCATATGGTGTCGGTTTTTTAAACCGTTCATGGTGCCAAAATCAGGAAGACAAGATCTATCTGGTCGCTCACATTCGATGCTCTTTCAAAAAATTTTAAATTTTAGCTACCACTTAGGTCCTGATCAAAATCCGATTAATAAACTTCATAAAGGTGTATCTCTTAAGTTGAATTCTTAAGTTTGTGAATTCTACATATTTAAACGTTGAGTGTTGAATTTGAAAAATTAATTTTTTAGAGTGCATTTAACATGCCTGTATCATAACTTTAATGAGAAATAATTATTAAGATCCAAAAAATCTTAAAATATCTAGACTCCATGTTAAACTATATCTACTATATCTCCCTTTCTAAACTCAAAGTGAGATATTTTGAAAAGGTGTACATTGTCCATTCTTTAGTAAGGACATTTACATTATCATAATTTGGCAGATCTTCAGAAATCGTTACATTCATTAAATGTTATTTGCTTTTGAATTTTCCCTTCAGAACATCAATAAATTACAAATTATAATTGTACGATGTGTTACCCATTTTCTTATAATAATGACATTCATTTTTACCCTTTGTCTTTATTTGACCACTACAATTGTATTTTGGTTATAATGCAATCTCAAGTTGAGTACAATTTTCAATATTGTGTGCAATGTTTATGTCTTTTAGATTTTGAAAAAAAAAACTTGGTATTGGTTGCAATTCCTAGGTATTCACATTCACACAAAGACCATGGCTCTTAGAATATTGAATTCATGACAAACACCATGGCTCTTATTGTTAGGTCCCTATATTACTAGTATAGTCCCTTATTGTTATTAGTGTAACCCCCTTATTTTTATTATTGTACCCTTGTAACCCCCATTTTTTTATTATTGTGCCCTTAAATTATTATTGTTAGGTCGGCTAGGATTACATTGTGGCCCACTAGGATTACATTATGGCCACATGGACTCCTATATATAGAAAGGAGGTTTTGTAAATTGTATCATCCAAGAATTGTTCATTTATGTAATGTATTGGAGGTTTCCCCTTCGAAGTCGATTATTTATAAGGCGTTGATATCTCTTTTATTCTATTTTTGGAGATGGTTACACAACATTTGGTATCAAAGCTTTGGATTTTAGTGTTTTGCTGCTCCAAATAGGTCATTGTGGAGGTTTCACTATAACTTTTTTTCTACGAAGTTTCAGAAGTTGAAATTTTTAGGGTGCGAAGCTGAACTCCTGAGGAAGATAGTCTAAAAATTCAGATCTTGGTCCGCAATAATTTCAGAGATATGATATGTGGAAGTTAGGTCTTTTTTCAGGCTCCTAAACAGGTCATCGTGGGATTTGCGCTATAACTTTTTTTCTACTAAGGTTCAGAATCTAAAAATTTTAGGGTGCGAAGCTGAAATCCTGAGGAAACATGTCAAAACATTTTAGAGCTTGGTTCAAAATATTTTTGGAGATATGATCTGTGGAAGGTAGTTATTTTTCAAGCTCCCTAATTTAATCTCAAAGAGGTGATCGTGGGAAAATTTCAATAACTCTCTCTCTGAGCATCGGATTGGAGTGCCGTAAAATGCGGTACAAGTACATAGATTCTAGTTTTTGGGCTATCAATTTCAGAGACGAAGGATGAAACAGTGACACGTGGCAAGTCATACAAATTCGCTCTACTAAACCAGTCCATAATTAGGTCATTGTGGGAGATTGGACATAAATTTGTCTTGGAAAATCCAAATCAAGTCAGACCTATGGAATTCAAAAGAGAATTCAGATGGCTACTTCAGTGCTAAATTTCAGATATTGAAGAGCCACAATCACAGAGATAATCCAATTTCAATATCGAGCTCCTCAAAAGAAAGAAAAAGGTGTGTATTTTTTTCCCGATTTGCATAAGTCTTGTTTGAAAAATCAATTTGAATTGATTCCAATGGCATATTGTAGAATAGATATCAGTATTGGGTTGTAAAAAATGCCCCGTAAAAATAATTCAACACCCATTAAGCCTTCAGAAGGCTCTACTATGACTCATGAAGATGAAGAATTGCAACATGATCTATCAAAATTACAAGAGCAAGTGCACCAAATTTCACTCTCGCAAAGAGCGGCAAAAAAAGAAATGGAAGTTTTGAAGAAAGGCGTGGAATCTAAGATAGATGGCATGGAAGCTGTCATGGAATCTAAGATGGATAGCATGGAAGCTAAAATGGAAAACATGAAGAATTATCTAAAAGAAGACATAGAAGGTTTGACAAAGTTGATACAAGAAATGTTTCCTAATGGTGAAAAGACAGTAGTGGAAACTCATGATGAGAACAAAATAAATGTTAATCGTGATTTCATAAACTCTAATGTTGGCGGGAAGAACACCATATTCCAAAAATGGATATAAGGAATTTTGATGGAAAGGATCCTGTAACATGGATACTACAGATGGAGCAATATTTTGATCTCGATAATGTGCAAAACACAAAAAAGGTACGCATTGCAACTTTACATTTAGAACAAAATACATTTGTATGGTATCGATGGCTTTTCTCCCGTAAATTTTTTTTCACTTGGTCAATTTTTACGGAGGAAATGATAGCACATTATGAGGATACAAAGAGCAACACCTTCTTTAGCCAGTTGATAAATCTCAAACAAAAGGGTTTAGTGGGGGAGAACATTAAGGACTTCCAAAAATTGAATATAAGGGTAACTGATATTCCAGAGGAACACAAGATTGATCTCTTCATAGGAGATTTAAAAGATAAAATCCAACATGAAGTTCGCGTTTTGGAACCTGATTCATTGGAGAAGGCATTCAGGTTGGCAAGAAAAAATGAATGTAAAATTATGGCAACAAGGAAGCCTACCACTCACTTCAATAAAGAAGGAAGTGTTTCTACGCCTAGGTTTCCACAACCTACAAGGTTGACACCACAAAAATTGGAAGAAAAAAGAGCAAAAGGGCTTTGATACAGTTGTGATAGCAAATACACTAAAGGTCATAAGTCTGCTGAGAAGAAATTATTTTACATAGATTGTGAAGAGGAAGAAGAAAATGAACAAGAAGAGGATATACACTAGGAACCGGCCCTAGAAGAGGAAGAAATGAATCCGACCATATTTTGTAATGCACTGGTAGGAATTACCACTCCTTAAACTCTCAAGATAGAAGGACATATCAAGACGAAAAAGGTAATAGTGTTGATTGATTCAGGTAGCACCCATAATTTTATTCATTGTAAGGTAGCCAAGGAATTAAATTGTTTCCTCTACCCAGCACCAAAATGTCAAGTGATGTTTTCAAATGGAGGAACTATAAATTTCTCTAGAAAATGCCATAATATCAAGCTAGCCATGGGGGAATATGTATTGACTAGTCCAATGATTTCCATTCCTATGAGGGGTGCTGATGTTGTATTAGGAGTACAATGGTTACAATATTTGGGGACGGTAGCTTTTATTTTTCAAGAACTTTTCTTGAATTTTTTTTCAGAAGGAAAGGAAGTTGTTGCAGGGAAGCTGGGAAAGATAATAAGCTATAATGTCGTGACAAAGCTTCTAAAGAAATAACAATGAGGTGTAATTGCACAATTATGCTCACTACAAGTTCCAACATCAAAATCATCTATTTCTGCAGATCTCCAACAAGTCTTGGAAAATCATTCCAAGGTGTTTGAAACTCCCAAAGGACTCCCACCTATTCGTGATCATGATCATGCTATTCTTTTGATTCCAGGAAGTGTTCCTCCAAACATCAGGCCTTATAGATATCCTTACTTCCAAAAGAGCGAAATTGAACGTATGATTGCAGAAATGTTAGAGGCAGGTATAATTCAACCTAGTCAAAGTTCTTTCTCTGCTCCCGTAGTATTGGTACACAAGAAGGATGGATCATGGCGAATGTGTCCGGATTATAGGGAGATCAATAAGCTCACCATTAAAGATAAATTTCCCATTCCTGTGATTGATGAATTATTGGATGAATTACATGGAGCAATTTATTTTACCAAGTTGGATCTTCGTTGAGGATATCATCAAATTAGAATGAAGACTGAAGATATTCCAAAAACAACATTTCGAACTCATGAGGGTCATTATGAATTTTTGGTCATGCCTTTTGGACTTACCAATGCACCTTCTACATTTCAAGGGTCGATGAATTCCATTTTCAAACCCTTCCTTAGAAAGTTTGTGCTAGTATTTTTTGATGATATACTAATCTACAACAGGTCTTGGAAGGATCATGTTGAACATGTTGACAAGGTGCTCAAACTATTGCAGGAGAAACAATTATATGCAAAAACATCCAAATGTTTCTTTGGAGTACAAGAGGTGGAATATCTGGGTCATATTATATCTCACGAGGGTGTTAAAGTAGACCGTAACAAAATTAAAGCCATTAAGGAATGGAAAGTCCCCACAACCATAAAGCAGTTGCGAGGATTTCTCGGGTTAACAGGGTATTATCGCAAGTTTGTTAAGAGTTATGGGAGAATAGCAGCACCTCTAACAACATTATTGAAGAAAGATGCATTTTCATGGACTCCTGAAGCAACTAAGGCCTTTGAACATCTTAAAGAGGCAATGTGCCTAGCACCGGTCTTAGCTACGCCAGACTTCACAAAAACCATTATTGTGGAATGTGATGCCTCAGGAAATGGAATTGGTGTTGTTTTAATGCAGGAAGGAAGACCCATTGCTTTTGAAAGTCGTCCAATCAAAGGAAAGTATTTACAAAAACCCATTTATGAGAAGGAAATGTTAGCAATACTGCATGCACTAAAGAAATGGAGAACTTACCTAATGGGAAGACACTTCAAGGTAAAAACTGATCATGATAGTCTTAAACACTTTTTGGAACAAAGAATATCTTCAGAAGAGCAGCAAAAATGGGTCACAAGGATGTTGGGTTATGACTTTGAAATAATCTACAAAAAAGGAAAGCTTAATGTTGTTGCAGATGCACTCTCAAGAAAGAATGAAGAGGTGGAAGCATTGCTTTGTGCCATTTCTATTATCCAACCAGATTGGATAACCGAAGCAAGAGATGAATGGAAGAAGGACAAAGATGTATGGACACTCATTCAAAAGTTGCAGCAAGATCCTAGCACATCTGATACATTTAGTTGGAAAAATGATTCCTTATGGTACAAAGATCGCTTATATCTTTGTAAGAATTCCCAACTAAAACAAAAGATTCTTCTGGAATTGCACACTTCTCCTTTAGGAGGACACTCAGGATTTTTAAAAAACTTACCACAGGGTGAAGAAAGAATTTTTTTGGGATGGCCTTAAATCTGATATTCAAAAGTTTGTGGCGGAATGTTTGGTTTGCCAGCAGAATAAAGTGGAAACAATTAAGACCCCGGGACCTCTACAACCTTTATCCATTCCAAGTCAACGTTGGGAGGAGATTTCAATGGATTTTATCACAGGTTTACCTAAGTCCGAAGGAAAGAGTGTCATCATGGTGGTAGTTGATAGACTTACCAAGTATGCACACTTTTGTGCATTATCTTATCCATTTAAAGCAAGTATAGTTGCTACTACATTTATGGACACAATTCAAAAGCTACATGGAAACCCAAGGGTTATTGTGAGCGACAGAGATCCCATTTTTACTGGAAATTTTTGGACAAAGTTATTTTCTTGTTTGGGTACTCAATTAGCTCATAGCTCATCTTATCATCCTCAATCTGATGGTCAAACTAAGATAGTAAATAAATGTTTGGAAGGATATCTTCATTTTTTTGTATCTGATAAACAAACACAATGGGTCAAGTGCTTACCTCTCGTTGAATGGTGGTATAACACTTCGTTCCATACTGCAGCAAAAATGACCCCATTTATGGCACTTTATGGATATCATCCACCATCATTCACATCATCTTTAAGGGAAAATTTGAAGTTTCAAGCAGTGGAAGATCACATCGAGCATCAACAAGAATATATCCAACTCTTAAAGGATAACCTGAATTTGGCACAAAATCGAATGAAACAACAGGCAGATCAACATCGCAGCGAGAGAAGTTTTGATGTAGGAGATTGGGTATTTTTATGGCTACAACCATACAAACAAATGTCCCTCAAGCAAGCTAGGAAGGATAATAAATTATCGCCAAAGTACTATGGTCCTTACAAGGTGTTTCAAAATATTGGTACTATGGCATACAAATTGCAGCTTCCTGATTATTCGTGAGCGCATCTAGTTTTCCATGTTTCATGCTTAAAGAAGGTTATAGGTGAAAATCTTCCAGTTCAAACAATATTTCCAGAACTTGATGAGGAAGGAAAAATCATGCCAGAACCTGAAGCAGTCGCGAAAACAAGAACTCGATAGCTACAGAAACGATCAATTTCAGAGTATCTCATCAAGTGGAAGAACTTACCCACTGAATATTGTACATGGGAGGATGAGAATTTTATACAAAAGCACCCAGAGCTACTCAAGCATTGAGAACAACACTTTTTTGAAGGAGAGGGGCATGCTAGGTCCCTATATTACTAGTATAGTCCCTTATTGTTATTAGTGTAACCCCCTTATTGTTATTATTGTACCCTTGTAACCCCGATTTTGTTATTATTGTGCCCTTAAATTATTATTGTTAGGTTGGCTAGGATTACATTGTGGCCCACTAGGATTAAATTATGGCCACATGGACTCCTATATATAGAAAAGAGGTTTTGCAAATTGTATCATCCAAGAATTGTTCATTTATGTAATGTATTGGAGGTTTCTCCCTCGAAGTGGCTTATTTCTAAGGCGTTGATATCTCTTTTCTTCTATTTTTGGAGCTGGTTACACAACACTTATATTATTGAATTCATGACAATGAAAAAATTAACTTTCATGGCTCAGACCCAGGAATGCCTATTCTAAAACTTTCTTTGTAATGGCTACTTCAACTTTATTTGTTCGAAAGTTGCTAGGTAAGGAAAATTTTAGGAACTAATATGTGTTTATGGATTTTTTTTTTTTTTTAAATAAGTTGATTTCCATTTTTCAAGGTCTCTAAAATTTAACATAAATTTCCATCCTTAAAATTTTCCATGTTACCAGACAGTTGAGTGTTTACTTCCATCTAGCGTGAATAGCCCTGGACCTCCCACATTTAAGTGGGTAATTAGATATCTAATGGATTGCAAATATACACCTAAAAGATGAACTATTCTATGCTGAAGCTTCTTATATATTCAGTCTCAAATTACATAAGAAACAAGAGATTTTAGAAGAAATTACATGTTTGAAAGATGGGCTTACTACTCTTGCAACTGCTAGGAATTAGGGAAATGTAGTGTCATTGGCACCACTTGCACAAGCGACTTCAAAATTACAGGGTAATATTAATCTCAATTTGAAAAGAGAAACTGAGCAAAATGAGAGAGTATACCTTCACATAGTCCTTGAAGTTTATACTCTGCCACCTTTAGGCATAACCTCTTTTGCTAAATCAATGCCTCTAGATGAATCTCTGGCCATAACTTCACCTTCAACATTGGCTTCGACCTCACTTCGGCCAAGCGCTTGTCTGGAATAACCCTGAAGAGAAACATAATTTCTCAATACAGTGAGATAGGTCTGACAAAGTGCCACATTTTCTTAACACAATGAGATAGGTCAGGAAAAAAAGTGTCACAATTTCTCAATACAGTGAGATAGGTCAGAAAAAAGTGTCACATTTCGTAAGAAATATTCCATGAAGGTTTTATATATGAATATTAATTGGGATGCTAATCATAATTTCAAATAATAATTATTACTTGCTAGCTCATTATCAAAATAATTCAACTAGAAATTTGGAAAGAATTAAATTAATTATTAAAAAAATAGTTTAAAAAATCCACAAATTAGTCTAAAAAATTATAGAAATTCTAGTAAGATTATGATAAAATTTGACAGAAATTTTTAAAAATATTTGTTACAACTCTCAAACTTGAGAATTTTGGGTGCCCCACAGGTTTTTGATGGCGCTGAATCCATTTCCACTATCAAAAAAACTATTCAAACACTCCATCATTCTAATTTTTTGAATTTTTTTTTGTTGGATTCCAACAAGAAATCTCTCGTCCTAGCTAATTTGTAGCATCAAAAAACAACACCTTAAAAAAAGTAAGTTACCCATATTTAAGTTCATTATTTATATATTTACAATATCATATTCTTATGGGTGATTCGTATTTTCCCATCCAATATAGGGGTTGGTCTCAATGTAGGCTTAGCCTAAATACACAACCCCCCAAAAAAATAATATCCGATCCAAATTGGACATTTCAAAATTGAAAAGAAAAAGGGCTCCACAATGTTAACATCCACTATTTTGTTGAGATAATTTTTTTTATTTTTGCAATGCCCCTAGTTTTTTTTTTCTTTTTAAAAGAATTGGCTAATGATTTTATATTAATAATGAATGGATTATGGGTCAAAACCCTAAAATCATATTTCTTATTTTTGACAATAAAAGTGTTCCCTTGTCCACACAAAAAGGATGCCATCTCTAGAGTTGCATTTCTTTCCTACACTAAAAGAATTTCTACAAAGAAATCAGAAAAAAGACCCAAGTGTTAGACAATATTTGCAAACAACATAAAACATCAGGGGAGATTAAGAAGTCGCAAACAATGGCATTGGACCCAACAATAAAAAATGACCATGGCCAAAAGTATCAACCCTTTGCGGTCAATGACATTTTTCCTTTCTACATAAGTTCTATAATTGGTGACATCCAATTTGAGCTAAGAACTACAAGATGCAAGATTTTCCCAAGGTAAGACTCAAGAAATACTAGAAACAACCTCCTTGCCAAAACCATTCAAAGAATGATCCATATTCTTAAATGCTAAAGCCACTTGGCTTCCAAGGGAAGCTAAAATGAATGTCTTTGTATTCTATCATATCATCTTGCAGAGGAGTGGCTTCCAACATTGCTTTGGTTGAGAATAAAAAGACCATTATTTCCATTCCCCAAAATTTATGGGTGTTCCAACATATGAAAAGAGAGCTAGTGCACCAAAAATAACGAACACACCAATAATATTTACAATATTTAACCCCCTTCTAGGACTAACAAGGAACAACTTCCCATGGAAGCTCAAGAAAACCTAGTCTTCCTATAAATAATCAAAGTTGAGACTTTGTCAAGAGTTGGGATGAAGCAAAATTTCCATTGTTGGATTGAAATCCTTAGAAGGACATTAAGAAGATTTTTTTTGGGAGTGACACTCTTAATTCCATCCCACTGCATAATGAATGAATGTGCATGCTCATATATTTTTCCAACAAGTCCAACCATAGATACATTATATACGAAGGCTACCCTATGTAGAGAAAATTGATGTGTTTTGTGCTACTTATTACAAAGAAAGTGACATTGTTCAGGAAATGAAAGACAACTAGACCCTAATGCCCTTTGTTCTCTTTAAACACACCATGTGCAAGATTGAGTGGGAAGAAGAAGGCCCAAAATGAGACAAATTTCCAATAATGACATATATAAGAATGGATCTATAATGTATTGGAATTATAAACATAACTAATGGTTAGGGACATGATTACTTAAACCTTCATCCATCTCTATTCTTCCTTGACCAAGGGTGTATTCTTTCTTTTCTATCGTGTCCTCCATTGAGTTTATATGCCTATACATGTTGAAATTATGTTTTTCTTCCTGACACCAAGTCCTTGTTGGCCCACCAACAACTCACCTACATTTTGAGTCAAAATGAAGAGGCCCCCATTTAAAATTTTGGAAAATTCCCTTTTTTCTTACTACTTGGGTGGCTATTGGTTGCTCCTATCGTTATTTCTCATTTTTTAAGTTGTTTGGTCCTCCAAGATTTTGATCTAGTTTTGATATATCTCTTGTTATGAATTTTGGGTTGTCACTTAGATTTCTTGATCTGATTTAGATTGGTTTCACACATCATTTATGATTTAATTAGTTTCCTTACCTCTCCAAGAGCTCTCCAGTGATTCATAATGTGCTTAGTTTTGATCCATGACTAGATCTGTTTGGATTTCCTTCTTCACTTTGAGAATGTGGCTTGCTTCCATGTAAAATTGAAAACAAATATACATTATGGTAAATAAATTTTGTAAATTTATTTTAATTCAATATAAAATATGCTAATTATATAAGTTTCCACACACACACACACACACACACACACACACACACATATATATTACATATCTTATTGTAGTAATATATAAACTACAAAACGTAAAAAAAACTGTGTATTTACATGTTTGAATGACAGTGAAATGAAAAATAGAAGCTTTTATTATGTTTAGAATAATTTTTGTATGCTATTTTTGCAGGATAGGGTAGCTTGCATCATGCACAAGAAATATACTAAGTTGTTCAACTTTCACCTACATAAACAAAATATGTTAGATGTATTATTTTGAAGCAAAGCGCAAACATCTGCCATCAATTTAGCTCCGAGCTATCACCCTGAAAGGTTTTGGTTGAATGCTTGTTCCATGAGCCGCTAAGACTTGTTAACACTTGGGCTTACACGATTACTTAAAGGATAGATCACTTGCTAGATTCTCTGTAATATGCTCCACATATGTGATGGTTGGGGATAACTTGTTCAATAGAAGGGAAACAAAAGTGCAACAAAATTTGAAACTAAAGAAACATGTAAATTATGGGATCTAGGATGGCAACGAATCTCACCAAATTATGGGATCTAGGATGGAAACAGGAGAAGTGATTATGTCTTGAATGTTTGTTATCACCAAGATTGTCAAGAGGATAACTTTGAGATCATCATTATATCAATGTAATTATGGGATTAGTTTTTTTATGGGATTATTCTTCCAAATCTTTATTAATGAAAATTGAAAATGCACGTGGTATGCTTCAGATCAATAAAATATCATTGAATGCAATTGTTTGATTATTTGGGAATTTACAAGGAAGCCAACATGAAAAAAATATATTCACCAAACCTCAAGGCGCATGGGGTTTCATTTTATTCAACGAAAGGAATATGATGTGAAAGGAAAATGAATTCTTGAAGCTACAATAATAAGAATTAAAAAAAAAAATTGTTGGTTTCCAATCTAGTTTAGAGTAACTGCAAAATTTAAGATTTTGTAGTTACTTATATATGTGTGTGTGTGTGTGTGTTTGGATTTTACTGATAATTTTGGATTTTTTTTTTTTTTATATGATTTGTTATAAGTGATGGTGATTTGGATTTGTACCTTGCAAGGATTATCATTATAGTGATAAGATGAAAATAAATATCTCAATCTTTTAAACCGGATCTTTGACATCCTATTTTTCCAACAGTTTGATCTAATTTTCGTTTTGGGAAATAATGTGCAGATTCCTAGGATGGTTTTGGGGTAGTGAACCTGATTTTTAGAGAGTACAATCTCCTTAAAATCTATCTATTATTTGTGGAAAGAAGGTTTTATCAATGTATTATAAAAAATTATAGCTAATTCTTTGAGAGGGGAAGGTCTAGGTCAAGTTTTAGAGAATAATTTGAATCCTCTCTTCATTCTTATTTTTTTTTAGTATAGTAAATTTTTTTTTTCTAGAGGAACAAGAGTAATGATGTTATCAACAATTGGATCAACATTCTTAAGGAAGCATTTATGACTGAATTTTGAGGATTGGCCTCTAAGCTTTATATGAGTTGTTTGTTCAAAGTAGTAAAGTTATTTTTAGTTTTTCTTATGACTATTCTCTATGAGTATTGATGAAGTCTGTTAAATTTGCTTCACTTCTTCATTAAAACATTATGATAATAGTGTTTGTGGAATAACTTTCTGAAGATTATTGTTATCTATTAGCTTGTTCTATTTACTATGAGTTGATTTAGTTTATGTAGGTTTAAAAGTATTTTGCGCTGGTCATGCTCTATAAATGATGCATACACAAAATCTTAAATGATCTTAATGTAGAACTAACTCTATGTTATTATCATTTATTTATGCACATAACCCGAATTGATTTTTGATCAATTTGCTCCTACAGTATAGGGTTTTCACCTTTGCTTGCTTATGATTAGGTAGCTATTAGTTTATGGTTATTTTAGATTTTATTTATTTTTTAGGCTTACATCACTTGAGAGACTTAGTTGGGCAATAAAAAAGTCTGCTCCCATAGAACTAAGTCATTCCTTTGCATTGTTTCCAATTATGTAAGTTTATGGACATTCTTTTGTAAATGTGTATAGTTTACATTGTACATTATAATAGTTAGTTCAAGTTGTAGCTTTAGTTCTATATACATACATCATTAGATATTTTTAGCATTCCCTATCTCATTTCTTCACAAGAGGAAGAGATTCAAACACTAACATAACCTTAAATTTTTTTGGGAGTGACTATCCCAAATGGCTTGGGATATTTGAAGCTTCCAGGTCTAGGTCACATTCCCCTTGTTAACTAAGGTCCTAAAACCCAGGTAAAAAGTCCCTAAGAAAACTGTGACATCATTTTTCCATTAGGATACATCCCTCTAGCCTCTCTCAATGCCCCTAAATTTTTAGCTTGATATTAGAGCTATGTTTTGAAATTCTAGTTTGGAGCTAGTTGCTGTAAGGTGTTTTAAGGTTATCTTAACAAAATATAACAAAAGAACTTTTGAAAAGTTGAATATGTTGGAATGATTGACTTATTTAGATATGAAAAGTTTTTAATCATTATTTTACATAAGTGATGGATTTGAAACAACAACTTGTGACATGGATTCAATGTAAATTTAATATAAGACATATTTAATAAAAATTCAAAGTATTTCTCATCTCATACGAAAAATCACTCCAAATTTTATTCATTGGTAAATCCTTGATACACGAAGAAATAGCCAAATCTACTTTTAACACCCTTAATTGAGTAAAATTGTATTTTTCTACTAAATTCCTTCCCCTTTTCTACCAATATTTTGGAGGAAAATTTCATAAGTTTGAAATTTCCCACACATTACAATTATTCATTAATTACCTAATCAAGTTCTTAATTTTTTAAAGTTTAAAGGTGATTTTTTTTAAAATTAAGCAACAAGCATCTTCTTAACATGTGGGTAAGTCAAGTGTACCATGAAGAGAAAATATGTAATGGTTAAATTGGTTTGTATGAATGTATGTTATTCACATGTGATGTTGTGAATTGTGGATATCTTTATTTCAAGTCGATATTATTGGCTAAGGTGAATTTGTGAAAATATTGAGGGATTGGGGATTTTATTTCCCAGTATTCTCATAAATGATTAAGATATTGCTACTAAATTATTCAATGAGCTTGATAATTCTAGGAAAAATAATTAAATAGGGAAATTGGTATTAAAAAATATTTAGTTTGGTAAATTATGAAAGCCTATAAAGATAAAGATAATGTTGAAAGATAGAAAATGTGAATAATAAGAATGTATTCATGTTACAAATAGTCCTGATTGTGATCAATATCAAACTATTTTCTTCTACTATTCTTATTGTCACCCTTGTTAGTTTTTTCATCTTTTCATATTGATTATATGAAAAAGAAAATTTAAATCATAAATCATTTAAATATTTATCTCGAGATGTTGTAGTAAACATGATACCTTGTCCCTCTTTCTCTCCAATATTAATAGGTTAAATAACTATAGCACAAAAATCAATGTACATTGTCAATAACGTTTTGTGCTTACACTAGAATCAATTCATATTGTCAATCCAATCATTTTAAAATTAATTTAACATCATATATCCAATTGCATCATATCAAAAATCAACATCTACATTGAAATCATTGCATTTAATGCAAGAAATCAAATAAGATTAGAAAATAACTTCTACACTCAAATCAATGCATTTAGTGAAAACAATCAAATAGGATTAGAAATCATCTAAATTGAAATCGATGCATCTAGTCCAAGCAATCAAATATAATTATAAATGAACATCTACATCAAAATCAACACATCCAGTGCAAGAAATCAAATAGTATTAGAAATAACCACCTACACTGAAATGAATGCATCTAGTGCAAGTAACCAGATATCAGTAGAAATAAATATCTACACTAAAATCGATGAATCTAATGCAAATAATCAAATAGGATTAGAAATCACCATCTCCACTTAAATCAATCCATCTAGTGCAAGAAATATTCTTCGTTCTCTCCACCCTCCATCCATATCTATATCTCCCTCCATCTATTTTTTTGTCTCTCCATCTCACCCCCCTAAACACACATGTTCTCGCACTCCATATCTCTCAATCTCTTTGTCACTCCCTCCCTCTCTCCATCTCGCTATTATTCCCTCTCTTCACCTTCCATCTATATCTCTATCTTCCCCTTCTCTCCCTCTCCCCCACTAATATCTCTCTTTCCTCCTTCTTTCCTCTCTCCCTCTCTCTCCATCTTCCTTATCACTTACTCACTCTCTCTCTCTCTCTCTCTCTCTCTCCACATTTATCTCTCTATGTCTTTCCTCTTACCTCCTTCTTTCTCCCCCTCCAAGTCTATTTCTCTTTCCCTCCCTCTCTCTACTCTCTCACATCCTCTCTCTTCCTTCCTTTATTTCCCTTTCTCTCCCATCTCTCTCTCTCTCTCTCTCTCTCTCTCTCTCTCTCTCTCTCTTTGTCTCTCTCTCTCTCTCTCTCTCTCTCTCTCTCTCTCTCTCTCTCTCTCTCTCTCTCTCTCTCTCTCTCTTTGTCTCTCTCTCTCTCTCTTCACCCACCCACTATTTTACTATATACCTCCCCCTTTCCTTATCTCTCTTTCTCTCCCCCCTTATCTCCATCTCTCCTTCTTTGTCTCTTTATCTCACCCCCATACATACATGCTCTCTCTCTATGTCTCTCCCTTGTCACTCCTTCTCTCTCTCCACTTCTCACTCTACATATTTCTTATTTCCTACTTCTCTCCCCCTCCAAATCCATCTCTCTATTGATCCCTCTCTCCTCTCTCTCAAGTCCTCTCTCTCTTCCTTCCTCTCTCTCCCTTTCTCTCCTACCTCCCTCTCTCTTCCCTGATCTCTCTCTCTCTATATCTCTCTAATAATCTATCTTCCCCCATCATTCTCCTCCTCTCTCTCATCCTTCTCTCTCTCTCTCTCTCTCTCTCTCTCTCTCTCTCTCTCTCGGCCCTTCTCTCCCTCCAACTACATTACTATATCCATCCCTCTCTCCTTTTCTCCCCCCTTCTCTCCATACATCCTACTTTGTCTCTTTATCTCACCCCTAAACAAACACACTCTCTCTCCATCTTTACCTTCTCACTCCCTCTCTCTCTCTCTCTACTTTTCTCTCTATATATATTTCTTCTTCCCTCCGTCTCTGCCCCTCCAACTACCTCTCTCAAGTCCTTTCCGTGTCCTTCCTATCTCTCCCTTTCTCTCTTACCTCCCTCTCTCTTCCGCCATCTCTCTCTTCCTCCATCTCTTTATCCTCTAATCCTATCACTATCTCCCTCCCCCTCTCATTCTCTCTCTCCCCCCTCCATATTTGTGTCTCCCTCTCTCACTCTTCATTCCTCCTCTCCCATTTCCTTTAGTTTATCTCCATTACTCCCTTGTCAATCCCCCTATATCTCCCCCTCTATCACTCTATACCTTTATTCTTCCCTCCCATATATAACTAGAGTTAATATATATCATGATATATTTATATATATTATAATATAATAGCTTTAATATTGTATTAATAGAAAGTTATTAAATTTATTAATATTAATATTAATATTATAATATATTAATATGAGTATTATATTTAATAATAATAATAATAATAATAATAATCTTTTAATATTATATTAGGGTTAATAATGTTTTTTTTGCATGGTATTAATAATAATTTAGCCCATGGTATTTGGACCATAGGCTTCACCTAAATAAAACCTATTTTTTGAGTGTTCTTAAATATAAAAGAGATTATGGAGTAAATATGAAAAGAGGTTTTAATTACTTACCATACCTCTCATTTATCTATATTTTTATTTATTTACCATACCTCTTTTATTTACCATGATATTTGGTCCATAGGCTTGTTATATAATTAGATTTTTATTTATAATCATATTTGATATATTTTTAATTATTTACCTTACCTCTTTATGCCTTTTTTATATTTATGTATTTACCATACATATAGTTTATATATATTTCTATTTATTTACCATAACTCTCAAGTAAGTATAAAAATAGGTTTTATTTGTTTACCATAAATCCGGTTTATTTAGATTTTTATTTATTTAAATTTTGAAATATTGCAATTTTGATACGAAAATATTTATATCTTTAAAGATTTTGATTTATTCATAAAACATGGGTTTTATTTTTAAAGATTCATTTTACAAATATTTAATTAAAAGAAATATTAAAATATTTTGGATTTTGATTGTTTGTGTTGAATTATTAAATGGGTGAGATAATTTACTATCTATTCAAATTATATAAATAATATATAGTTGTATTTTAATAATTAATCTCATCCTATTAATAAATTAAAAAAGTTATATATAATCTAAATATTCAAGTAATATAAAATTAAAGATTGGGCCTCATGTAAATTCATTTTATATGTAGATTTCTCATAAATATTTATGTTGCAAACCATTTCTCCAATAATATTTCTCAACGTTTTATTATCCAAAAAATATTTTCACGTGGCATATGTTAATTCCATGAATCTATGCTCGATTTAATACCAAAATAACATCTTAACACATTACATTTAAAGGATTAATATCATGATTAGAATAATATGATTTTTAGTCAACTACACAAATTTCAATAAATAAAATTTTGAAAATGTTTTAAATGTTTTCACATCAAGGACTTCCCATAGGATATATGATAAATCCATGGATTTATGTTCATTTAAGTAGTAAACTAATACCTTTATTAGAAAAATATGATTTGTGGAGAGTTGTCCAAAATTTTATTAAATAAAATTTATATATTTTAACTTAATATATTTTAATATTTATATTCATCATTTTACATTATATTCTAAAAAGATATAATTATCTTTTTTAGTAAATATATTTATATATTTAAATTTTCATTATAATTAATGTATCATGAGAAGACTTAGCATTAATTTAGAGTGAGATTGAATCATGCTTAAGTATGGTCAATTATGATCAACAATAAGAAAAGATAAATAGCAATAACAATAAATTATATTATTATCATTCAATTTTAAACTCACTTCCAAGCCACACATTAAATTGGCATATAAAACTTCTTTTTTTATGGGACAAGAGACCTATATCCTCGTTTAACTGCTAAGTCTATGAAGGCATACATATATTTTATCTTAGTGAAATATAGTAAACCATATGAAAAAAATAAAACCATAACCACCTACTTCCAATCATATTAATATAGTCAAATCGTATCCAACTACTCCCTAGTTATATTCATATATTTTTAACCATAATCAATCTGTGCACTTATCGTGTCAACCATCATTTACCATGGTTAACTATTATAAACTATGTTAATGCTAGAATGATAGTCAATATATATAAACATAGCCATAGTCATATACAATCAAATATAATCAATGATGATTAATTATAAGAAGTATATCGATATTGTTTGGAAATAAATTATTGAATTTATCTAGAAATGTTATCGAATTTCACAAAATACAATGAAATCAAAAAAATTAACAAATCTATTAGTTATGGGTCAAATTCTGAAATATTCTTAAAACCTACTGTATTTTTTCTCAATAAACAAGAAAGAATGGTCATTTGGAGAAGTAAAGAGAGGTTATGTTACGTGAAAGGGCGTTTTGGCATTGGATAACGTCGATTGAGGTATATAAAGTGGCTATCGTTATCAATATTAAACATAGCGTTGGAAATAGGCCACGTTGATTCGTTTAAATATAAAACGTAAAATGGCCATTGTGATTGTGATTGTGATGCCGTTGGCAATGGGTGAGAAGAAAATGGATGATTGGAGAAATTTAATGTATGGTTGCAGAAATGTTAGAGGCTGGTATAATTAAACCTAGTCAAAGTTATTTCTCTACTCCATTAGTATTGGTGCACAAGAAGGATGGATCATGGTGCATATGTATGAATTATAGGGAGCTCAATAAGATTACCATTAAAGATAAATTTCCCATTCATGTGGTTGATGAATTATTGGATGAATTACATGGAGAAAATTATTTTACCAAGTTGGATCTTCATTCAGGATATCATCAAATTAAAATGAAGACTGAAGATATTCCGAAAACACGATTTCAAACTCATGAGGGTCATTATTTATTTTTGGTAATGCCTTTTGGCCTTACCAATGCACCTTATACATTTCAAGGGTTTATTAATTCTATTTTCAAACCCTTCCTTAGAAAATTTATGCTCGTATTTTGTTATGATATACTAATCTACTGCAGGTCTTGGAAGGATCCTGTTCAACATGTTGAGAGGGTGCTCAAACTATTACAGGAGAAAAAATTATATGAAAAAACATCCAAATGTTTCTTTGGAGTACAATAGGTGGAATATCTAGGTCATATTGTATCTCACAGGGGTGTTAAGGTAGACCCTAACAAAATTCAGTCCATTAAGGAATGGAAAGTCCCCACAACCATAAAGCAGTTGCGAGGATTTCTCGGGTTAATAGGGTGCTATCACAAATTTGTTAAGAATTATGGGAGAATAGAAGCACCTTTAACAACATTATTGAAGACATATGAGTTTTCATTGACTCATGAAGCAACTAAGGCCTTTGAACATCTTAAAGAGGCAGTGTGCCTAACACCCATCTTAGCTAGGCCAGACTTCACAAAAACCTTTATTGTGGAATGTGATTCCTCAAGAAATGGAAATGGTGTTGTTTTAATGCAAGAAGGAAGACCCATTTCTTTTGAAAGTCATCCAATCAAAGGAAAGTATTTACAAAAAGCTATTTATGAGAAGGAAATGTTAGCAATAATACATGCACTAAAGAAATGGCAACCTTACCTAATGGGAAGCCACTTCAAGGAAAAATATGATCATGATAGTCTTGAACACTTTTTGGAACAAAGACTATCTTCAGAAGAGCAGCAAAAATGGGTCACAAAGATGTTGGGTTATGACTTTAAAATAATCTATAAAAAAGGGAAGCTAAATGTTGTTGTAGATGCACTCTCAAGAAAGAATTAAGAAATGGAAGCATTTCTTTGTGCCGTTTCTATTATACAACTAGATTTGATAACCGAAGCAAGTGATGAATGGAAGAAGGATGAAGAAGTGTGGACACTCATTCAAAATTTGTAGCAATATCCTACTACATCTAATACCTTTAGTTGGAAAAAATATTCCTTATGGTACAAAGATCGCATATATCTTTGCAAGAACTCCCAACTTAAACAAAATATTATTTTGGAATTTCACACTTATCCTGTAGGAGGACACAGGATTTTTCAAAACTTACGAGAGAGTGAAGAAATAATTTTTTTGGGATGGCCTTAAATCTCATATTCAAAATTTTTTGGCAGAATGCTTGGTTTGTGAGCAAAATAAAGTTGAGACAATTAAGACCCTGGGTCTTCTACAACGTTTATCCATTCCAAGTAAATGTTGGGAGGAGATTTAAATGGAATTTATCACAGGTTTACCTAAGTCTGAAGGAAATACTGTCATCATGGTGGTAGTTGATATAATTACCAAGTATACACACTTTTTTTCATCATCTCATCCATTTAAATAAAGTACAATTGCTACTACATTTATGGAAAAAATTCAAAATCTACATGGAAACCCAAAGATTATTGTGAGTGAAAGAGATCCCATTTTTAGAGATCCCATTTTTACTGGAAATTTTTGGACGAAGTTATTTTCTTGTTTGGGTACTCAATTATCTCATAGCTCATCTTATCATCCTCAATCCGATGGTCAAACTAAGATAGTGAATAAATGTTTGTAAGGATATCTTCGTTGTTTTGTATTTGTTAAACAAACACAATGGGTCAAGTGGTTACCTATTGCTGAATGGTGGTATAACACTTCCTTCCATACTGTAGCAAAAATGACCCCATTTATGGCACTTTATGGATATCATCCACCGTCCATCACATCATCTTTAAGAGAAAATTCTAAGGTTCAAGAAGTGAAAGATCACATCGAGCACCAACAAGAAGTTCTCCAACTCTTAAAGGATAACCTAAATTTGGCACAAATCGAATGAAACAATAGCCATATCAACATTGTAGTGAGAGAATTATTGATGTAGGAGATTGGGTTTTTTTACGGCTACAACCATATAAAAAAATGTCCCTCAAGCAAGCTAAGAACGATAATTTATTATTGCCAGAGTACGATGGTCCTTACAAGGTTTTGCAAAATATTGGTACTATGGAATACAAATTGGAGCTTCCTGCTTCTTCGCGAGTGCATCCAATTTTCCATGTTCCATGCTTAAAGAAGGTTATAGGTGAAAATCTTATAGTTCAAACAACATTGCGAAAAATTGATGAGGAAGAAAAAATGATATTGGAACCTGAAGCATTCATGAAAACAAGAACTCAAAAACTATGAAATCGATCAATTTCAGAGTATCTCATCAAGTGGAAGAACTTCACACTGAAGATTCTACATGGGAGGATGAAAATTTTATACAGAAACACCCAAAGCTACTCAACCATTGAGGACAACACTTTTTGAAGGACAGGGGCATGTTAGGTCCCTCTATTACTAGTTTAGTCCCTTATTGTTATTAGTTTAGCCCCCTTATTGTTATTGTTGTACCCATGTAACCCCAATATTTTTATTATTTTTCCCTTACATTATTACTGTTAGGTCGACTAGGATTATATTGTGGCCCCATGGACTCCAATATATAGAAGGAGGTTTTGGTAATTCGTATAATCCAAGAATTATTCATTTATGTATTGTATTGGAGGTTGCCCCTCGAAGTGGCTAATTTCTAAGGTGTTGATCTCTCTTTTCTTCTATTTTTGGAATTGGTTTCATAACATAAGATGAAAAACATATGTGCTAGAGAGATGTCGTAAGTCTCAAAATAATGTAGATTATTACAAAATCAAGATAGTATTTCAATGAAAGTAAATTATTTTAATTAAATAGTTAATTTAATTAATTTAATTTGAGAATCAAATATGATTGAGACCTCACTGTTCACAACATAAAATAAATTTTCAACCAAACACGCCAAAAATAGTCATGAAATACTACATAATATATAGATATGTGAAAAAAATAATTAAACAATTTTTATCAAAGAAAAACACAAAAACATAGGATAATAATAACCAATACATTGTATATATGCTTATATTAAGAAAATCTTAAAAAATAGTAGTGCAATTTCAAGTCCTTTCTTTTCAAAATTCAAAACCCTTTCTCCATCTTAGATAAGTGAGTTATAGTCTTAATAAAAAGGATAAAAATAAAACCTCATAGCAATATTTTAACAGAACCAACAAAAAAAGAGTAAACAGGAAATAGTTACAACAAATTTGAAATTTGGGACAAGGACTCTCTAACGGTAAGTTTCCATAATTTGAGAATATCCAACAAAATTGTAAGCTGCAGACGATGCTTAGGCTTGACCCTTATCTGACCGATAAAAACAACATTCTTCAATGACGACAAAATCGACATGGTAAAATTGGATAAAAATTGGAGGACCAACCACTGACTGCGAGGTTTAACTAGAAACTACAAATGATATCCAAGGTTAACTTTGGATATGTGATCAATCATTTTGGTCATTTTCTTACCGTGTTCTTGCCATTTTTTTTATAACGTCTTGGCACCTTGCATAGAATATTCAGAGAAGTTATAAATGAGATTGGATTACAATAAAATATTATTGACTTATTCAACTAAATAACTGGAAAGATATTGAGCTTCGTTCACAAAAACTTTAGCCTGTTTCATCGTAATTTCCCATTCTAAGAAAATTATTATGTTTTGAGTTTCATCAATCTTAGGTAGATTTACAGCTCTATCTTCTGCACTTTCCTTCTAAGTAAGAAAATCAGTGTGCTTCTCATTTACATCCTTAAATTAATTTGTCATATCAGACAATTGATCTATAAGATAATTTGCAGTTTTACATTGATCCTGTATTATCATGACCTTATTGCATAATACCTTCTATTGATGCCAGATAGGAGCATTTAATTATTTAAATTCTTTGTTGAATTCTATCAGTTGAGGATTACCATGCATTTCTCTATTTTCTTCTCCATCTCTTTAATCTGATTATCTCTCACCTATACCTCTTTATCATGGTGTACTTTTAAAGCATCAAAATTTTTCTATAACTCTCATACTTGACTCTTCCATTGTTCATTAATTTTTTGTTTCTCATTATTAAGGGCCTATCTAACAAATTAATATTTTCCTCTTTTTCCTTAAGAAGTTCTTGAACTTCTACAACTTTATCAATAGTTGCTGAAGCATAGTAACCTGTAAATTGAGTCACCTTTCCTAAATCCTTTATTGGTGTTTCATGGGAACCTTTCCATAAAAATTTAAAAGTAGAGGCTTTTTCGTATACTAATGAATAATATTGATTTGATTTCCTCTTTTTCCTACCCTTTTTTCCACAACCTTATGCCGAGGAATGTAAAAAATATCTAAGGGAGGAATTTATTCCACATTGAGAATAACCTCAAAGGTGGGTAAAGCGAGAATAAATTCAACATATTTCTAATCATGAATCGAATATATTGCAGTAAGTTCCTCACACCTGGTACTCTATTCAACACTCTTAAAAGATCCTTTATCATCCACTTGCTATGAGGAAGTACTATCTTGAGAAACTGAAGTTTGGGTCTTGATTTTAGGATTTATAGTCATGTTGAATTCATTCCATGCTTTGTTCAACTTGGACTTAAAAATGAACTCTTCAGTTTGATGTGGAGAATAAATGGGAACAAATTCTAGCTGAGGCTTAGGGGGAATGGCCTTTTGTGTAGAATTAGCAGGTTGGACTGTAGATTTTGGTCACTTCTTCGAAGAGTAATGTAACAAATTTAATGGGATATTAGGTATCTGAGAGTTTATATATTGAAAAAACTATTTTTTCTCTTCTTCAGTTAATTGTTCTTGCATTCTCAGTAGTATTGTAGCATATTTAGAGTATTGTTCAAACAAATCATCTAATTTATAAGCTTCATGGAATATCTATCTGAGACTTTGAGAAGCTGTAAAAATCTTCTCTACTACATTAGGATCATACTATCTATTAGGAACCATAAAAATTTTAAGAGCTTGAATGAGAAGGAACTATTTCTCACCATGGTGATAATTAGCCAATGTGAATATGTCGAATTTGGCAAGAAAAATAGGCCATACTTTTTTTTTATTCTTTCAAGAGTTTGGTGATAACATAACCCACTGCTTGATATGATACCTCCCTGCTTAGTAACTTTTCTGTAATAAATAAAAGAAAAACATGAGGATGAGCTAGACTATTGAAAACTCTGATGTAGGTGAACAAATCCTCACCAAACCAACTTTTGACATTTTGAAGGTAATCCATGGCTTCTTGAGACATCTGAGGAGGTCAAGACGTGAATATGGCTTCATAGATAAGAATTATCACTATATGAAAAATTTGTTACAAATGTTGATAATATTTGGACTCCCAAATAACCTCATGATAGATATGAATGGGCTTTGTATCATGGATGGTCCATTTCCACCCCATAGTAGGAAAATATATTGTAAAACACAAAGAATCCATTATATAGGTAGACATGTAAAAATGATGAAGCTTATTCGTAGAAATATTTATTCCATGTATTCCTTGTTGTCTTTCATTTTTTCTTCCATGTCATCCATGACATTCTTCAAATCATCCATCTTAACTTCCACACCTTTCTTCAAACCATCCATATTAGCTTCCCTTCCCTTCTTCAAACCATCCATCTTAGCTTCCTCGCCTTTCTTCAAAACTTCTATTTCAATTTTTGTTGCTCTTTGTGAGAGAAAAATTTGGTGCACTTGCTCTTATAATTTTGATACTTCTTAGTCTTCATGAGTCATAGTAGAGTATTATGAGGGCTTAATGGGTGTTTAACTCATTTTAGGGGGGATTTTGGAACCCAATATTGATATCTATGCTTCAATATGCCCTTGGAATCACTTCAAACTTATTTTTTAAAGAAGACTTATGTATTTTGAAAAAAAAATGCACACCTTTTTCTTGCTTTTGAGGAGCTCGATATTGAAACTGGATTATCTCTGTGATTTCAGATCTTCAATATCTGAAATTCAGTCCTGTAGTAGCCCTCTTAATCTTATTTCGAATGTCACATGTCTTTCTATTTATTTATTTTGGACATATATTAAATTTATAAATAAATAATGTCATTTATTTCCACCAGACCTTTGATTGGTTGACTTATTTTGAAAAAAAAAACATTATTATATGATAATACTCTGATAATGGGGTCTAAACGTCGCTTTCTTTAAGGATTCATTTTGTTTCTTAATTGGAAAAAATATAAAATGAGCATTAAAAATTATGGAAAACTAATGGTGCACAATAAGTATGTGTTATGCAATCCTACAAATTTATTCCAAAAAAGACCATCTAATAATTTCATTATTTACATAAAAAATTGTGTCCTAACATGAAGATATACATTATGTTTTAGAGGAAAAATAACCTACTAATCTTAGAAAAATACCATTTTTTAAAGTTACACCAATTTTCTATAAATAAAAATATATCAAAGAACACATATTGATTATTTAGTTGTCTAGGTGGCTCTATTATTCTTTTTAGTGATCATATTTATGTTTTTCAAAATTTCCATTGCAAATAATAAGTCATAATTATGTCACGTTGTCTTGCACCATCCTAGAGCTATCTTGAGTAATTCAACAAAAATAAGAATAAATTCTCCTAAACTCTATAGTGAAATTAGACATTGATCAATTCCCAATATACCATGGGATGAAATTGTTTAGCTTATAGTGTATTAGATCTAAATTTGAAAATATTTTTCAAACTACCAACCTTCTCAATTTTTTTAACTCAATAAAATTATGGTGATCTTGAAACACTTCTCTTAATGCTTTTAGAGCAAAAAAATAAAATTATAAATGACCATGAGTAGTATCTGGCCTTCTTAAGTTCTCGCTGACCATATTCCATCCTAATGAAAATTACTCATCTTGGTTATCCTCATCATAATATATAGATATAGATAAACATATATAAAAGTACTTGAAATAATATATATATATATATATAGTAATTCCTTCAGTGCTTAACATTAACTTAGACTTGAAATGCTTATATAAAAATATTAGTAAGAAATAAAAATTTCAATATGGATTATATATATATATATATATATATATATATATATATATATCTATATATATATATATATATACAAAAGAAAATATTATTATAATACAATGAAGTATCAAAGAGACTTGTCATTCCTTAATATTTCATTTGCAACAAATAATAAAATATTTCACTATCCACCTTAATTGAAATAATTTTATACTAGTTCAAATTATTTATTAATAATTTTGCTATTAATATTTTGAAATAAAAAGTAAGTTATTGTTGAATAACTTTTCCCTATTAATATAATTTTTTTGGAGCATAGAAATAAAATTATAAATGATTATGATTATCTGGCCTTCTTAAGTTTTTGTTGACCACATTTCATCATAATGAAGATCAATTATCTTAGCCATTCTTATTATCATATATAGAGATAGCTAAACATATATAAAATTAATTGAAATTAAAAAAAATTATTATTAACATTGAGTTGGCTTGTAATAATTTATATATAGAGAGAGAGAAATTTTCTTATTGTGATACAATAATAGTATCAAGGACGAGTGTCATTCCTTAATATTTCATCGTCAACAAACAATAAAATATTTCAATATCCACCTTAATTGAAATAATCTTATACCAACATTATTAATTAATATTTTTGGTTATTAATATTTTGAAATAATATCTCATATTATGAAGCAAAATGAACCTATATTGAAATAACATTTCCTTATCAACATAATGTTTTTCTGGCATATAACATTAATCATATTCGTCTTTGTCACCATCATATATATAAAGATAGATAAACATATATCAAAGTAACTCAAAAAAAAATGTTACTAATGACTTGGCTTCCAATGCTTATAAAAAAATAGTAATAACAAATATAAAAAAATTGAATGTATATTGAAAAAAAAACATTATTATTGTGATATAATGAAGTATCACGAGATGTGTCATTTCTTAATATTTCATTGTGAGTCAATAATAAAATATTTCAATATCGAGTTTAATTAAAATAGTTTTATGTTAATATTTTTTGTTATTAATATTTTGGAAAAGTATCTTATATTTGAGTATGAGGGTTTCCGTGCATTATATTAGATATCATTTTTGGGATTCAACTACATTACGTAAGTCATATATCCCAACTACATTAAGTAAGTCATATTTATATATGAAGAAGTGAGATTGAAACTAGTGAAATGAATCACATAAAGTCAATCATCATTACGTAAGTCATATTCATCTATGAAGAAGTGGGATTGAAACTAGCGAAATGAATCACATAATGTCAATCATCACTTCCGGGGCTTGCACGTGGTGACCGTGACTTCCCGAGAGGTCACCCATCCGGTCTCAAGTGCGCTTAACTATGGAGCTTTACCCACAATCAAGCCCACTTAGCTTGCTACCCCATTTACAAAACCTTAGGAAGTATTGTGCATCATGAAGCATTCAAGTAGACCTCCCTTTACTATTTGTATTTAAGTATGAGGGGATTCCAGAGTGCATTATATAGTATATATCATTTTTTGGATTCAACTGCATTGACTAAGTCATTCATCTATGACCATTTCCATGAGACGTAGTAGTAAATCACTAATTTCTCATGATTTTTGAATAGTCCACTTAACACTCATTGCATTGGGTGATGCTCACGCGGGTGAAGAAATGGGATTGAAACTAGTGAAATGAATCACATAGCATCAAACATCACTTGTGAGGCTTGCACCCTGTAACTAGGACTTCGCGGAAGGTCACCCATCCCACAACTCCTCTCGCTCAAACGCACTTAAAGCAAAAAAGAACCTATTATTGAAATAAATTTTTATTTATTAATATTTTTAAAATTTCATGTGACAACTTGATGTTGAATGTTTAATGAATTACAAATACTCTCTTTGCAAATGTGTCTTTCAAGGCAATAAGAAAGTGCATAATTTATGAATCACATTGAAATGATTTTTTTTATTAATATTTTTTGAAATGATACATATCAAAAATTGAAGGAACATCTCCCTCATACTATGAAGTGAAGGAAAATCTTTTTACTTTAAATTAGTTTGTTTCTCCATATAAATTTAAGTGCCTTTCAGCTCAACAAAAGACCATTAATTTTTTTTTCTTTTTTCTTAAGTGTTGTTTGGTATAAGAGAGATATGAAATTCTTTCTATGCTCAACATGACACACACAAACATATGAAAATAATGTAAATTCATCTTATATCTAGATTTCTCATACATCTTTAGGTTGCAAACTATTTCTCCAATAATATTCCTCAACTATTTCTCCAATAATATTCCTCAACGTTTTATTATCTATGTTTATATATTTTTAGCCATAATCAATATGTGCACTCATATTGTCAACCATCATTTACCATGGTTAACTATCATAAACTATGTTCATGCTAAAATGATAGTCAATATATTTAACCCTAGCCATAGTCATATACAATCAAATATAGTCAATGGTGATTAATTATAATAAATATATAGATATTGTTTGGAAATAAATTATTGAATTTCACAAAATACGGTGAAATCAAACAAATTAACAAATCTATTCGTTATTGGTCAAATTCGGAAATATTCTTAAAATCTATCGTATTTTGTCCCAATAAACAAAAATTAATGGCCATTTAGAAAAGTAAAGAGAGGTTACGTTGGGTGAAAGGGCGTGTTGGCGTTGGATAACGTCGATTGAGGTATATGAAGTGGCGATCGTTGACAATATAAAACATAGCGTTGGAAATAGGGTACGTTGATTCGTTTAAATAACAAACGTAAAATGGCCGTTGGGATGGTGATGCCGTTGGCGGTGGATGAGAAGAAAACGGAAAGGATGGAGCTGTACAAACCCTTGAGGGATTACATCGTTATCGACAAGTCCCTGCCGTTCACGGAATTGATGGAATATTATCTCTACGACATTCAGCAGATGCGCAATGACGTGGAGGAGGGGTCGAGCGCCACGCTGGAAGCCCGTCTCCATCTGCTGCAGAAATACTACAGAGCCCTCTGCATCATGCAGTCCACGTTCCTCGTATCCCTAGGCTTCACCTGGTATGACAGCTTCAAGAAGAATCTAAAGGCCACAGAGCACAACAAATCTTTGGAGAAAGCCGCCATCATTTTCAACTTGGGAGCAGTACACAGCCAGATCGCCGTTTCAGCTGGGTGCCTCGAGGAAGCTTCCAGAGCGTTCCAGGCAGCGGCAGGGGCGTTCTCTTTTCTGAGAACTAATATCTCTGTACAAGCTTGCCAAGGGCAATCCACTCTGGATGTCTCTGTGGAATGTGCATACATGCTGGAGATGCTGATGCTGGCTCAGGCCCAGGAATGCCTATTCTGGAACTTGGTTTCCAAGGGTTCCTCCACTCTTTTTGTTCCACAGTTGCTAGGTAAGGAAAGTTTTATGGATTAGTTTTTCATTATTTTTCGTTAAAAATAAAACAAGTAATTTTTTAAATTTTAACATAAATTTCTATCCTTGAAATTTATTTTTCACGTTGGAAGACAAGTGAGTGTTTACTACCATCAAGCGTCTGTAGCCATAGACCTCCCACCTCTAAATCGCTACTTCCATATCAAATGGATTGCACTAATACACCTCAAAGATGCACTGTTCTATGCTGAAGCTTCTTATAGATTCAGTCTTCATTTACATGAGAAACACAAGATTCCAGAAGAAATTGCACGCTTGCAAGATGGGCTTGCTACTCTTGAATCTGCTAGGAATTGGGGCAACGTAGAGTCAGTTGCACAACTTGCACAGGCTGCTTCCAAATTGGAGGGTAATATTAATCTCAATTTGAAATGGGCAACAGAGCTAAATGAGAGGCTAGCATACCCTCATACAGTCCCTGAAATTGATACTCTGCCACCTGTAGACATCATTTCTTTAGTTAAATCAACGCCTCTGGATGAATCTCTGCCTGCCATTGAAAAAATGTTTCTCGGTCACCTTCAGCATTGGCTTCGACCAGACTTCGGCGACTGCAGCCAAGCGCCTGTCCGGGACCACCATAATTGCTCAATACAGTGAGATAGGTCAGAAAAAAGTGTCACGATTGCTCAAAACAGTGAGATAAATCAGAAAATGTGTCACAATTCCTATGAAATTTTCCATGAAGGTTTTATATAATAATATTAATTTACTAATCTTGATTTGGTTTTATATAATAATATTAATCATGATTGGATTTAAGATTATGGGCCTAAACCCTTACTTAATATTTCTTAGTTTAGACAACAAGGGTGTTACTTTGTCCACACAAATTAGATGCCAGCTCTAGAGTTGCATTTCTTTCCTACACTAAAAGCATTTCTATAAAAAAAACTAAGTAAAAAGACTAGTAGTAGACAATACTTACAAAAGAACATAACTTTTGGGGAGATTAAGAAGTATCAAACACTAGCATTTTACCAAACAATCAACAATAACTATGGCCAAAAGTATCAACCCCATGTGGTCAATGGCATTTTTTCCTTTCTACATAAGTGTTGTAATTGATGACTTCCAAATTGAGCTAAGCACTACAAGACACGAGATTTTCCAAATCTAAGACCTACCAATAAGAGAAACAACCTACTTTCCCAAAAAATTCAAAGAGTTCTCCATATTGCTTAAGTGCTGAAGCAACTTCGCTTCCAAGAGAAGCTAAAATGACTGCCTTCTTATTTCTATCATCTCATTTGGCACATGAGTGGCTTCCAACATTGCTTTTTGTTGACAAGCAAAATACCATTATTTCCATTATCTGAAATTGATTCGTGTTCCACTATATCAAAAGAGATTCGCTCCATAAGATTTTCAATATTTAACTACCTTCTAAGACCAACAAGGAACAATGTCCCATGGAAGCTCAGGGAAACCTCTAAATAATCAAAGTTAAGACATTTTTGTGCATGCCTGTAGAGTTCTCCAACAACTCCAACTATAGATGAATTATATACAAAGACTACCTTATGTAGAGGAAATTGATGTGTGTGTCTTCCACTTGCTACAAAGCATGTGACATTGTTTAGAAAATGAAATACAACTAGACCTTAATGCCCTTTGTTCTCTTTAAACACACCATGCCCAAAATTGAGTGAGAGGCAAAAGGCCCAAAATGAGACAAATTTCCAATAATGACATATTGAAGGATTGATCTCTAATGTCTTCAAAATCTAAACATGTCTAATGGATAGGGACACAATTACTTAAACCTTGATCCATCTCTATTCTTCATTGACCAAGGGTGGATTCTTTCTTTGGTAGCTTGTCTTCCTCTGAGTTTAGATGCCTATACATGTTGAAATTCTCCAGTCATTCAAATTGACAAGTAATTACAATAATCCTTTAAAGAATGGGAGGATGATAAGAGCAAGACACCTTTTCTTTAATTACTTTAATTACTTGTCTAACATTGAGTCAGGGAAAACCATTAAGATGGTTATCTTCTTTGTGAGAGTCGTTTCTAAGACTTTCCACAAAGTAAAGAACAAGACTTGGTTTTTTAGTCTCGACACCAAGTCCTTGTTGGCCTAGTAACAACTCCCCTACATTTTGAGTCAAAATGAAGAGGCCCTCATTTAAAATTTTAGAAAATTCCCTTTTGTCTTGGCACTTGGGTGGCTATTGGTTGCTCCTATCCTTATTGCTTGGTTTTTAAGTTGTTTGGTCCTTCAGGATTTGATCTAGTTTTGATACATCTCTTGTTATGAATTTGGGGTTGTCACTTATACTACTTGATTTAGATTGGTTTCACACACCATTTATGGTTTCCTTCCTTTCCTTGCCTCTTCAAGAGCTCTGAAGTGATTCATAATATTTAGATGCATAACTATATATGTTTGGATTTCCTTCTTCACTTTGAAAATGTGACTTGATTCCATATAAAATTTAAACCAAACACAATAACTTAAATAGTTTAAATAAAACATTGGATATACATATAATTCATTATTGTTAAGACATTTTGTAAATTTATATTTATTCAATATAAAATATGCTAATCATAAAAGTTTCCCCACATATATATATATATATATATATATATATATATATATATATATATATATATATATTAATAAGTTGATACATGTTTTATTGTCATAATATTTAAATTACAAAATATAACAAAAATTGTGTATTTGCATGTTTGAATGACTATTAAATGATAAATAGAAGATTTTATTATGTTTAGAATAATTGTTGTATGTTAGTTTTGCAAGATATGATAGCTTGCATAATATACAAGAAATATTAGTTATAGAATATTTTTGGTAGTAATCATAGGTAATGGAACATTGTTGACTTTTTTGGAATTTAGTCCTAATGATAAATCACACTAGTTTATTTGAAAAGCATTGACAATGTTCCATTACATGCGATTACTACTAAAATAATTAAAATAATTATATAACTTGTAAGGATATATCAAGCCAAAATTCTGAAAAACACAAGAAATATACTAAGCCATTTAACTTTCACCTACATAAACAAAATAACACAATATGTAAATACGTTAGATGTATTATTTTGGAGAAAAGTGCAAACGCCTGCTATCAATTTAGCTTTGTTCCTTGACCGCTGAGACTTGTTAACACTTGGGCTTACACGATTACTAAAGGGACAGTTCACTCGCCATATTTTCTGTACTATGCTCCATATATGTGATGTTTAGGGATACCTGGTCGAATAGAAGGGAAACAAAAGTGCAACAAACTTCGAAGGTAATGAAAGATGTAAATTATGGGATCTAGGATGGCAGCGACTCCCACAAAATAAAAATTTATGCCAACACCACATCACAGGAGAAATGATCACGTAGCGACTCCCACCAAATAAAAATTTATGCCATCACCACATCACAGGAGAAATGATTACGTCTTGAAGTGTTTGTTATCGCCAAGATTGTCGAGAGGATAACTCTGATATCATCGTTATATCAATGTAATTATGGGATTAGTCTTCTAAGTCTTCTAAACATGAAAATTGAAAATGCAAGTTGTATGCATCAGATCAGTAAAACGTCATTAAATGCAACTGTTTCATTATTTGGGAATTTACACGAAAGCTAACATCAAAAACAATATATTCACCAAACATGAAGGTGCAAACGGTTTCATTTTGTTCGAATTTGGTGTGAAAGGAAAAGGAATTCTTGAAGCTCCAACCACAAGAATTCAAATTGTTTTTTCTGTTATTACTGTTTCCAATTTAGTTTAGAGTAACTGCAAAATTTTAGATTTTGTAGTCATATATATATGTTTGGATTTCACTGATAATTTTGGATTTTTTTTACTGGGTTTGTTGTAAGCGATGGTGATTTGGATTTGTACTTTGCAAGGATTATATCGATAAGATGAAAAGAACTATGTCAATATTTTAAATCAAATCTTTGCCATCTGATTTTTTGAACAGTTTGATCTAATTTTCATTTTGGGAAATAATGTACATATTCCTAGGACTGTTTTGGGGTTGTTAACCTGATTTTCAAGGAGTCCAATCTCCTTAAAATCTATCTAGTATTGGTGGAAAGAAGGTTTTATCAATGTAATAAAAAAAATAGTTAATTATTTGAGAGGGAAGGTCTAGTTCAAGTAGTAGAGAGTAATTTGAATCCTCTTTTCATTCATATTTTTAGTGTAGTAAACTTTGGTTTTCTAGAGGAACAAAAGTAATGATGTTACCAACAATTGGATGAACATTCTTAAGGAAGTAATTATAACTGAATTTTGAGGATTGACCTTTAGTATTTGTATGAACTATTTCTTCAAAGTAATAAAGTTATTTTTTGTTTAGGCTTATGAATATTTTCTATGAGTATTGATGAAGTTTGTAACTTTCCTTCACTTATTCATTAAAACATTATGATAATAGTTTTTGTGAAATGATTTTTTGAAGCTTATTGTTATTTATTAGCTTGTTCTATTTAATATGAATTGATTTAGATTATGTAGGTTTAAAAGTATTGTGTATCTGATGCATACACCAAATCTTAAATGATCTTAATGTAGAACTAATTCTATGTTTTTATCATTTATTTATGCACAGAACCTGAATTGATTTTTGATCATTTTTCTCCTACAGTATAGGGTTTTCACCTTTTCTTTCTTGCTATTATATAGCTATTATCTTATGGATATTTTAGATTTTCTTTATTGTTTAATCTTAAATCACTTTAGAGACTTAGTTGGGAAATAAACAAAGTCTCCTCCAATAGAACTAAATCATTCCTTTGCATTATTTCCAATTATGTAAGTCATTCTTTTGTACATGTGTATAGTTGACATTGTACATTATAATAGTGAGTTCAACTTGTAGCTTTAGTTTTAGCATAGATTTAGCATTCCCTATACCATTTCTTCACCAGGGGAAGAGATTCAAAAGCTAATATATACTTAAAATTAAAATTCTTGACTATCCCAAATGGCTTGGGGTATTTCAAGCCCCTTGGTCTAGGTCACATTCCCTTTGTTAATTAAGGTCCTAAAACCCAGGTCAAAAGTTCTAAGAAAATTGTTACACTATTTTTCCATTAGGATAAATAGCTCTAGCCTCTCCCAAGGCCCCTAAAATTTTAGCATGATATTAGAGTTATGTTTTGAAATTATTGTTTGGGGTTAGTTTTTCTAAGGTGTTTTAAGGTTACCTTAACAAAATAAAACAAAATCACTTCTGAAAATTTGAATATGTTGGAATGATTGACTTGTTTAGATATGCAAAGTTTTTAATCATTATTTTGCATAAGTGATGGATTTGAAACAACAGCTTGTGACATGGATTCAATGCAAATTTAATATAAGGCATATTTGATAAAAAATATTTCATATCATACTAAAAATCACTCCAAATTTTGTTCAGTGGTAAATCCTTCATACACAAAGACATATTGAGATCTACTTTCAACACCTTTAATTGAGTAAAATTGTATTTTTCCACTAAATTCCTTGCCCTTTTCTACCAATATTTTGGAGCAAATTTTCATAAGTTTGAAATTTCCCACACATTATAATGATTCCTTAATTACCTAATCAAGATCTTATTTTTTTAATGTTTAAAGGTGATTTTAGGTTTAAATTAAGCAACAAGCATCTTCTTAACATGTAGGTAAGTCAAAATATGTAATGGTTAAATTGGTTTGTATTAATGTATGTTATTCACATGTGATGTTATGAATGGTGGATATATTTATTTCAAGTGGAAATTACTAGGTAAGATGAATTTGTAAAAATATTGAGGGAATGGGGATTTTGTAAAAATATGGATAACTTGTTATGCCTCGCAAGCACCTCCCACTCAGTTAAACAAATTAAGATCTAGCTTATACTTGATTGTGCTGAATTGAATTCTTGAAATAGGTGTATGTGTTTTCAAATTGTTTTAATGCTTTTAGTTCAACTTCTAGATTTAGTTTGAGCATAGATTTAGCATTCCCTATCCCATTTCTTCACAAGGGGAAGAGATTCAAAAGCTAATATAGAATAAAAATTTGTTGGGAGTGACTATCCCAAATGGATTGGGATATTTCAAGCCCCTTGGTCTAGGTCACATTCCCTTTGTTAACTAAGGTCCTAAAACCCAGGTAAACAGTCCTAAGAAAATTTTTACACCATTTTTCCATGCCTCTCCCAAGGCCCCTAAAATTTTAGCATGATATTAGAGTTATGTTTTGAAATTCTAGTTTGGGGCTAGTTGTTCTAAAGTGTTTTAAGGTGACCTTAACAAAATAAAACAAAAGCACTTTTGAAGATTTGAATATGTTGGAATGATTCACTTGTTTAGATTTGCAAAGCTTTTAATCATTATTTTCCATAAGTGATGGATTTGAAACAACAGCTTGTGACATGGATTCAATGCAAATTTAATATAAGGCATATTTGATAAAAAAATCTTTCATCTCATACTAAAAATCACTGCAAATTTTGTTCAGTGGTAAATCCTTCATACACAAAGACATATTGAGATCTACTTTCAACACCTTTAATTGAGTAAAATTATATTTTTCTACTAAATTCCTTGCCCTTTTCTACCAATCTTTTGGAGGAAATTTACATAAGTTTGAAATTTCCCACACATTACATTGACTCATTAATTACCTAATCAAGTTCTTAATTTTTTAATGTTTAAAAGTGATTTTAGGTTAAAATTAAGCAACAAGCATCTTCTTAACATGTAGGTAAGTCAAAATTATGTAATGGTTAAATTGGTTTGTATGAATGTATGTTATTCACATGTGATGTGTGGATATCTTTATTTCAAGTATAAATTACTAGATAAGATGAATTTGTAAAAATAGTGAGGGAATGGGGATTTTGTTTCCCACTATTGTCATAAATGATTAAGATATTCCTATTAAAATTAATCAACGGGGAAAATAATCAAATAAGGAAATTGGTGTTACAAAATTATTTAGATTGATAAATTATGAAAGCTTATACTTATATTCTTACACCTCTTAAGGCTTATAATACTGAAACAAAAATAAATTTAGTAAAGGAAAACACATACTGAATGAACACACAAACATTAAAATTAATCAAAACCAAACACTCAACAAAAGATATGTATTTGGAAAATAGCTCCTTTACTAGGTAGAGATCCATCAAGTTACCTCATAACTGATTTGAAATGGATGGATAACTTGTTATTACTTCCAAGCACCTCCCATTCACTTAAACAAATTAATATCTAGCTTATACTTATACTTGACTGTGCGGAATTGAATCCTTGAAATAGGTGTATGTTTTTCAAACTGTTTTAATGCTTTTAGTTCAACTTGTAGCTTTCGTTTTAGCATAGATTTAGCATTCTCTATCCCATTTCTTCACAAGGGGAAGAGATTCAAAAGCTAATATAGACATAAAACTCGTTTCCAGTGACTATCCCAAATGGCTTGGGATATTTCAAGCCCCTTGGTCTAGGTCACATTCCCTTTCTTAACTAAGGTCCCAAAACCCAAGTAAACAGTCCTCAGAAAATTGTTACACCATTTTTCCATTAGGATACATAGCTCTAGCCTCTCCCAAGGCCCCCAAAATTTTAGCATGATATTAGAGTTATGTTTTGAAATTCTATTTTGGGGCTAGTTGTTCTAAGGTGTTTTAAGGTTACCTTAACGAAATAAAACAAAAGCACTTTTGAATGTTTTAATATGTTGGAATGATTGACTTGTTTAGATATGCAAAGTTTTTAATCATTATTTTGCATAAGTGATGGATTTGAAACAACAACTTGTGACATGGATTGAATGCAAATTTAATATAAGGCATATTTGATAAAAAAATATTTCATCTCGTACTAAAAATCACTCCAAATTTTGTTCAGTGGTAAATTATTCATACACAAAGACATATTGAGATCTACTTTCAACATCTTTAATATTTCTAGGGAAAATAAGTAAATAAGGAAATTGGTATTACAAAATTATTTAGATTGATAAATTATGAAAGCCTATACTTATATTATATTCTTACACCTCTTAAGGCTTATAATACTAAAACAAAAATAAATTTAGTAAAGGAAAACACATACTTAATGAACACACAAACATTAAAACTAATCAAAACCAAACACTCAACAAAAGATATGTATATAGAAAATAGCTCCTTTACTAGGTAGATATCCATCAAGTTACCTCATAACTGATTTGAAATGGATGGATAACTTGTTATGCCTTGCAAGCACCTCGCACTCAGTTAAACAAATTAATATCTAGCTTATACTTGATTGTGCAGAATTGAATTATTGAAATAGGTGTATGTGTTTTCAAACTATTTTAATGCTTTTAGTTCAACTTGTAGCTTTATTTTTATCATAGATTTAGCATTCCCTATCAATTTCTTCACAAGGGGGAGAGATTCAAAAGATAATATAGACTTAAAATTGGTTGGGAGTGACTATCCCAAATGGCTTGGGATATCACAAGCCCCTTTGTCTAGGTCACATTCCCTTTGTTAACTAAGGTCCTAAAACCCAGCTAAGCAATCCTAAGCAAATTGTTACACCATTTTTCCATTAGGATACATAGCTCTAGCCTCTCCTGAGACCCTAAAATTTTAGCATGATAGTTTGGGGCTAGTTTTTCTAAGGTGTTTTAAGGTCACCTTAACAAAATAAAACAAAAGCGCTTTTGAAAATTTGAATATGTTGGAATAATTGACTTGTTTAGATATGCAAAGTTTTTAATAATTATTTTGCATAAGTGATGGATTTGAAACAACAACTTGTGACATGGATTCAATAAAAGTAGATCTCATACTAAAAATCACTCCAAATTATGTTCAGTGGTAAATCATTCATACACGAAGACATATTGAGATCTACTTTCAACACTTTTAATTGAGTAAAATTGTATTTTTCTACTAAATTTCTTTCCCTTTTCTACCAATATCTTGGAGGAAATTTTCATAAGTTTGAAATTTCCCACACGTTACAATGACTCCTTAATTACCTAATCAAGCTCTTAATTTTTTAATGTTTAAAGGTGATTTTAGGTTAAAATTAAGCAACAAGCATCTTCTTAACATGTAGGAAAGTCAAAATTATGTAATGGTTAAATTGGTTTATATGAATGTATGTTATTCACATGTAATGTTATGAATGGTGGATACCTATATTTCAAGTGGAAATTACTAGATAAGATGAATTTGTAAAAATATTGAGGGAATGGGGATTTTTTTTCCCACTATTGTCATAAATGACTAAGATACTCCTATTAAAATTAATCAACGAGCTTGATATTTCTAGGAAAAATAAGCAAATAAGGAAATTGTCATTACAAAATTATTTAGATTGGTAAATTATGAAAGACTATACTTATATTCTTACACCTCTTAAGGCTTATAATAATAAAACAAAAATAAATTTAGTAAAGGAAAACACATACTTAATGAACACACAAACATTAAAACTAATCAAAACCAAACACTCAACAAAAGATATGTATTTGGAAAATAGCTCCTTGACTAGGTAGATATCCATCAAGTTACCTCATAACTGATTTGAAATGGATGAATAACCTGTTATGTCTTGAAAGCACCTCCCATTGAGTTAAACAAATTAAGATCTAGCTTATACTTGATTGTGCAGAATTGAATTCTTGAAATAGGTGTATGTGTTTTCAAATGGTTTTAATGCTTTAAGTGTGAGGAATTAAGCATTATTTTTTGCTGATATTAAGCATGTACAACAACCATAAAGTGAAAAAAATAATTATGAACACATAACAAAAAAAATTAATAAAGGAGTTCCTTAGAATGTCATGGGGTATGTCTCCTTGAGCCCTTGAGCCCTTGTTAACTCACTTGGCTCTTTTGGATTATGGTGGAAAATTCCTTTTACAAGTTGCTACTAAAATAAAATGGTTATTTCGACTATACCATTGGATTTATAATACCATCACACCCCTGGAATGGTTTCTATCTCTCCAGAAATGGATTTTGGCTCCCTTAGACTTGACCTCTTATGTTGGTGCCCTTAAGCTTCCCTGAGCTTCTCTCTGGAACTAACTCCTTAAGAAATCCTTTTATGTCCCTAAAACCTTCTCTAGTATCTGCATCATATATCATACATCCAAAGCAGACAGATCATTTGCTCAAAATGAGCTCTGGCCCCCCAATCTAGGCCTACAACCCCTCGTTTCCCTCATGGCCCTAGTGGCTCCCTCAAACATCCTCGTAGCTTCTTCGACTCTAGAAATCTCCAAATGGCTCTAAAAATCATTTAAATGGTTTTAAAATTTCAAAAATAGTGAGAGTAGCTAAAAAAGGCATATGGCTACTCTTGTTATGCCTCTAACACCTCGTGGCACCCCATGGCTCTAGGCCCACTGAAAATTTCTTTGTATCATCTGAGCCTTCAGAAGTCTTGAAAAGCTTCTAGAAACCCTCCATTGGATTCATTAGGTTTGAAATAGTCAGAATATACTATTGGTTTGCTGAGAATGCTCACTGGATCCTCTGAATATACCTCATTCTCTTGCTGGCCCCTTGTGTCCATGGTGGCCTTTGGAGCTTCTCTGAAGTATCTCAGCCTTCATAAGCCCTCTACTAGCTCTACGAACATTACCAATGGTTCCCGAGTAAATCATGTAGTTGCCTTGGCTAGGCCTCATTCTGTTGCTGGTCCGTGGTGGCCCTTAGAACTTCTTTGAAGAGAAATCATGCTCAAAAGTCCTCTGATGGTTCTACAACCCTTACTGATAGCTCTAGAATATCCAAGAAAATCAAAATTAATTATTCACAGTCCGAAAATGGGCTAATAATGCTCAAGGTAGAGCATAATAAATTTTTCCCATTAACCTTTAAAAAAACTCCACTAAATGTGGAGGAATTGGAGTTGGCTGGAGTAAAAAATGGTGACTCCACTACAAAAGGTGTGTTTGGCCAAAATATCTACCTAAAATACCATGCATTAAAGTTTAGTGTTTGGTGGTTGGGCACATGCCCCAAACTCTGCGGTTATGGTGACCGTTGGAGGAAACCACACATGAAACTATGCTTGGATAAGTGTTAACCCTGGTAAGCTTTCTAACCATGCAGAAACATTGCAATAGACTGTGGCATGTGAACCGTCAAAACTGGATTTAACGTATGTGTGCTGCTAGTTGGGGTTGATGTTATATGTTACGACCTTTTGTAGCAATTTCATGTGATAAGTCCATAGAAACGATTGTGGATTTGGTGGTTAAGTCAACAGTGGTTACATTTGTTTTAATGTCCACCATGTGAATGTGATCTATGGGACCGCTGGCAATCCAACCCCAAATGAAAACTTCATTAAACTTTATAATAAACCCACCAACTATACATGTTAAGAAACACTGGTAGCAGAGATGATTAAGTCCTGCATGTGCTTGGTGGTAGGTCATGTGAACGATCCCAGCGGAGTCCAAAAAATTTTAAAACACCATCTTGGGGACACGTGGCACACTGAGGGCTAGCCATGTGTCACCATTTAATTGGCCCTTCAAAAATCTTTGACGAGTAATACCCTGCCACGTGTCACCATATGACTGGCCTGAAAATAATATTCTAGGGAATATTCTAAGTAATATTCCCTAGAAGATTCTTTTTGCTGACTGTACCTTTTCCCAATCAACTTTGGTCAAGTGTCAAAAATTGCAGTTTATTGAACTTTTCAAGATGTAATAACTTCTTCATACGATGTCAGTTTTTCAAACCGTTCATGACACCAGAATCAAGAAGATGAGATCTATCTAGTTTCTTAGGTTCGACACTCTTTCGAACAATTTGAAATTTGAGCGATCACTTAGGTCTTGATCCAATTGTGATCACCCTCCCCATTGGGAATATTTTGGACCACAAAATATTGATTACCTATGCAATAGATGAGAGTAAAAAAACCTCACATTTCCAGCCTCCTTACACTTTTCCTTTCTTGGCTTAGTGGCTTTGAGCCCCAAACTCGAAGGTAGTCAACACTTCCCTTATTTGATACTCTTGTCCTCCTAAAGAATTGTATCCTCTTTGAGCTCAACCAGAAATTTCTAGCGAGAAATCTTCAATTGAAGGTAGCTGAAAATCATGTCCTTGATCATCGATCAAAGTTGGCTCAAATCAAGAAGTCAAACCACTTCTTACCAAGCCACTTCCAGGGTGATTTTTGCTACTGAAAATCTTCTTCTTATGAGACTTCTATTCTCACATCAGTGATGGAATCTTTGGTTCCAGTTTCGTGAGTCTTTTTATCCTCTTTCTTAAGATGCTTGGGATGATTAGTTGGATGCAATGTCCAACATTGGGCAATGAAATGTCCCTTTTTCTGGCAATGTGTGCAAGTAATTTTTATTCTTTGAGCAAGTTTTCTTCTCTTCAACTGTTTTCGCCATGGCTTCATGGCTGTAGAGTTTTCGCCATAAGATTGAAGATAACCTAGACCTAAATTCTTAGGCCATTGCTCAACCATAATAGGCTCTATCATGCCTTGTCAATGCTTTCTTGAACCATTGCCTTCATAGCCCATTTTTAACTTCAAATTGCACCTTATAACTATAGTCTATTTTTCAAATGAACGTATACATCTATATGAAGAAGAATCTGAAGACAAATTTGAGTTATTTACCTCTGCTTCAAGCATGTGTTTGGTTAAGGCCTCTTGGGCCTGATGGAGCTGCATCTCCATCTCATGTATTTTTTTAAGAAGTCCTTCTTTCTCTTGCTTCATAACAACCAATTTTTCATGAATTATAGTGATTTCATTTCCCTTTTCATACAATCTTTGCACCATATCCTTCAGGATGTAGAAGTATTGCTTCATCTCTTCATTAAAGAGTCTTGTAAAGGAGGATTTAGAAACCTCACTTGAAGAAGTTGTCATCATTAGTAAATGAACTAAAGAACTTAAGTCAAAAATTCACAAAGCTTCAAAACAATTTGAAAAATCTTCTTAAAAATTTGGCTATATATTGAAGCTCTTATCTGTAGCTTGTATCTCTTATTCAAGCAGCCTCTTTTTGCAAATAATCCCTCTTGTGCTTCAAGGGTTGCCTTGAGTTCCTTTGGGTAAGGAGGATGCTTTCAGCCGTCTTCCTTATTTTCCTCCTTTGAACTTAGCTAGAAGTAGCTTCCCTTCATCTCTAGCAAACTCAAAATTGTAAGCATTAGTCAATTTGCAAACAATTAAATTCATTGCAGTGTTAAACACATTTTAAGTCAAACAAGCAACCTAATGCTCTGTCAAGAAAGCCAACTAATTCTCTTAAACCATTTGATTTGAAATGCATGGATAACTTATTATGCCTTGCAAACACCTCCCACTCAGTCAAAAAAATTGAGATCTAACTTATACTTGACTATGAAGAATTGAATTCTTGAAATAGGTGTATGTGTTTTCAAACTGTTTTAATGCTTTAAGTGTGAGGAATTAATTTTTTTATTTTTTTAATTTTTTTAATTTTTAATTTTTTATTTATTTTTATTATTTTTATTTTTATTTTTATTTATTTTTTTTATTTTTTTTATCTTTTATTTTTTTTTATTTTTTTCTGTTATCAAGCATTTAAAGAAACCATAAAGTGCAACAAATAAACATCAACATATAACAGAAAATTTCATAAAGGAGTTCACCCCAATTGTTGTGTAACCAGCTCCCAAAATAGAAGAAAAGAGAGATCAACGCCTTAGAAATAAGCCACTTCGAGGGGGAAACCTCCAATACATTACATAAATAACCAATTCTTGGATGATACAATTTACAAAACCTCCTATCTATATATGGGAGTCCATGGGGCCATAATGTAATCCTAGTGGGCCACAATGTAATCCTAGCCGACCTAACAATAATAATTTAAGGGCACAATAATGACAAAATGGGGGTTACAAGGGTACAATGATAAAAATAAGGGGGTTACACTAACAACAATAAGGGGCTATACTAGTAATATAGGGACCTAACATGCCCCTCTCCTTCACAAAAGTGTTTTCCTCCACGCTTGAGTAGCTCTGGGTGCTTCTGTATAAAATTCTCATCCTCCCATGTAGAATCTTTAGTGGGTAAGTTCTTCCACTTGATGAGATACTCTGAAATTGATCGATTCTGTAGCTGTCGAGTTCTTCTTTCCGTGACCGCTTAAGGTTCCAATATGATTTTTCCTTCCTCATCAAGTTCTCGGAATATTGTTTGAACTCGAAGATTTTCACCTATAACCTTCTTTAAGCATGAAACATGGAAAACTGGATGTACTCACGAAGAAGAAGGAAGCTCCAATTTGTATGCCCTAGTACAAATATTTTGCAAAATCTTGTAAGGACCATAGTACTTTGGCGATAATTTATTATCCTTCTTAGCTTGCTTGAGGGACATTTGTTTGTATGCTTGTAGCCATAAAAATACCCAATCTCCTACATCAAAACTTCTCTCACTGCGATGTTGATCTACCTGTTGTTTCATTCGATTTTGTGCCAAATTCAGGTTATCCTTTAAGAGTTGGAGAACTTATTGCTGATGCTCGATGTGATATTCGACTGCTTGAACCTTCGAATTTTCCCTTAAATATGATGTGATGGATGGTGGATGATATCCACAAAGTGCCATAAATGGGGTCATTTTTGCTACAGTATGGAAGGAAGTGTTATACCACCATTCAGCGAGAGGTAACCACTTGACCCATTGTGTTTGTTTATCAGATACAAAACAACGAAGATATCCTTCCAAACATTTATTTACTATCTCGGTTTGACCATCAGATTGAGGATGATAAGATGAGCTATGAGATAATTGAGTACCCAAACAAGAAAATAACTCCGTCCAAAAATTTCCAGTAAAAATGGGATCTCTGTTGCTCACAATAACTCTTGGGCTTCCATGTAGCTTTTGAATTCTATCCATAAATGTACTAGCAACTGTACTTGCTTTAATGGATGAGATAATGCACAAAAGTGTGCATACTTGGTAAGTCTATCAACTACCACCATGATGACACTCTTTCCTTCAGACTTAGGTAAACTTGTGATAAAATCCATCGAAATCTCCTCCCAACGTTGACTTGGAATGGATAAAGGTTGTAGAAGTCCCGGGGTCTTAATTGTTTCCACTTTATTCTGCTGGCAAACCAAACATTCCGCCACAAACTTTTGAATATCAGATTGAAGGCCATCCCAAAAAAATTCTTTCTTCACCCTGTGGTAAGTTTTTAAAAATCCTGAGTGTCCTCCTAAAGGAGAAGTGTGCAATTCCATAAGAATATTTTGTTTTAGTTGGGAATTCTTACAAAGATATAAGCGATCTTTGTACCATAAGGAATCATTTTTCCAACTAAATGTATCAGATGTACTAGGATCTTGCTGCAACTTTTGAATGAGTGTCCATACATCTTTGTCCTTCTCCATTCATCTCTTGCTTCGGTTATCCAATCTGGTTGGATAATAGAAATGGCACAAAGCAATGCTTCCACCTCTTCATTCTTTCTTGAGAGTGCATCCGCAACAACATTAAGCTTTCCTTTTTTGTAGATTATTTCAAAGTCATAACCCAACATCTTTGTGACCCATTTTTGTTGCTCTTCTGAAGATAGTCTTTGTTCCAAAAAGTGTTTAAGACTATCATGATCAGTTTTTACCTTGAAGTGTCTTCCGATTAGGTAAGTTCGCCATTTCTTTAGTGCATGCAGTATTGCTAACATTTCCTTCTCATAAATAGGTTTTTGTAAATACTTTCCTTTGATTGGACGACTTTCAAAAGCAATGGGTCTTCCTTCCTGCATTAAAACTGCACCAATTCCATTTCCCGAGGCATCACATTCCATAATAAAGGTTTTTGTGAAGTCTGGCGTAGCTAAGACCGGTGCTAGGCACATTGCCTCTTTAAGATGTTCAAAGGCCTTAGTTGCTTCAAGAGTCCATGAAAATGCATCTTTCTTCAATAATGTTGTTAGAGGTGCCGTTATTCTCCCATAATTCTTAACAAACTTGCGATAATATCCCGTTAACCCAAGAAATCCTCGCAACTGCTTTATTTTCTTGGGGACTTTCCATTCCTTAATGGCTTTAATTTTGTTAGGGTCTACTTTAACACCCTCGTGAGATATAATATGACCCAGATATTCCACCTCTTGTACTCCAAAGAAACATTTGGATGTTTTTGCATATAATTGTTTCTCCTGCAATATTTTGAGCACCTTGTCAACATGTTCAACATGATCCTTCCAAGACCTGTTGTAGATTAGTATATCATCAAAAAATACTAGCACAAATTTTCTAAGGAAGGGTTTGAAAAAGGAATTCATCAACCCTTGAAATGTAGAAGTCGCATTGGTAAGGCCAAAAGGCATGACCAAAAATTCATAATGACCCTCATGAGTTCGAAATGCTGTTTTTGGAATATCTTCAGTCTTCATTCTAATTTGATGATATCCCGAACGAAGATCCAACTTGGTAAAATAAATTGCTCCATGTAATTCATCCAATAATTCATCAATCACAAGAATGGGAAATTTATCTTTAATGGTGAGCTTATTGAGCTCCCTATAATCCGGACACATTCGCCATGATCCATCCTTCTTGTGTACGAATACTACAGGAGCAGAGAAAGAACTTTGACTAGGTTGAATTATACCCGCCTCTAACATTTCTGCAATCATACGTTCAATTTCGCTCTTTTGGAAGTAAGGATATCTATAAGGCCTGATGTTTGGAGGAACACTTCCTGGAATCAAATGAATAGCATGATCATGATCAAAAATAGGTGGGAGTCCTTTGGGAGTTTCAAACACCTTGGAATGATTGTCCGAGACTTGTTGGAGATCTGCAGAAATAGATGATTTTGATGTTGGAACTTCTAGTGAGCATAATTGTGCAATTACGCCTCATTGTTATTTCTTTAGAAGATTTTTCATGACATTAGAGCTTATTATCCTTCCTGGCTTCCCTACAATACCCCGTAATTCGAATTCCTTTCCTTCTGAAAAAAATTTCAAGAAAAGTTCTTGAAAATTAAAAGCTACCATCCCCAAAGATTGTGACCATTGTACTCCTAGTACAACATCCACACCTCCCATAGGAATGGCAAGCATTGGACTAGTCAATACATATTCCCCCATGGTTAGCTTGATATTATGGCATTTTCCAGAGCAATTTATAGTTCCTCCATTTGCAACCATCACTTGACATTCTGGTGCTGGGTATAGGAAACAATTTAATTCTTTGGCTACCTTACAATGAATAAAATTATGGGTGCTACCTGAATCAATCAAAACTATTACCCTTTTCTTCTTAATATGTCCTTCTATCTTGAGAGTTTGAGGAGTGGTAATTCCTGCCAGTGCATTACACGATATGGTCGGATTCATTTCTTCCTCTTCTAGGGCTAGTTCCTGGTGTATATCCTCTTCTTGTTCATTTTCTTCTTCCTCTTCACAATCTATGTAAAATAATTTGTTCTTAGCACACTTATGACCTTTAGTGTATCTGCTATCACAACTGTAGCAAATCCCTTTTGCTCTTTTTTCTTCCAATTGTTGTGGTGTAAACCTTGTAGGTTGTGGAAATCTAGGCGTAGCAACACTTCCTTCTTTATAGAATTGAGTGGTAGGCTTCCTTGTCACTATAATTTTACATTCAACTTTTCTTGCCAACTTGAATGCCTTCGCCAATGAATCATGTTCCAAAATGTGAACTTCATGTTCGATGTTATCCTTTAAAGTGCCTATGAAGAGATCAATCCTGTGTTCCTCTGGAATATCAGTTACCCTTATATTCAATTTTTGGAAGTCCTCAATGTGCTGCCCCACTAAACCCTTTTGTTTGAGATTTATCAATTCGCTAAAGAAGGTGTTGCTCTTTGTATCCTCATAATGTGCTATCATTTCCTCCGTAAAAATTGACCAAGTGACAATTTTTTTACGGGAGCAAAGCCATCGATACCATACAAATGTATTTTGTTCTAAATGTGAAGTTGCAATGCGTACCTTTTGTATGTTTTTCACGTTATGGAGATCAAAATATTGCTCCATCTGTAGTATCCATGTTACAGGATCCTTTCCATCAAACTTCCTCATATCCATTTTTGGAATATGGTGGTTCTTCCCACCAACATTAGATTTTATGAAATCATGATTAACATTTATTTTGTTCTCATCATGAGGTTCTTCTACTATATTTCCACCATTAGGAATCATTTCTTGTTTTAAGCTTGTCATCAAGCCTTCCATGTATGCTTTTAGATCATTCTTCATGTTTTCCATGTTGTCTTTCATGTCATCCATCTTAGCTTCCATGCCCACTTCCATGCCATCCATCTTAACGTCCACGCCATCCATCTTAGCTTCCATGCCTTTCTTCAAACCGTCCATCTTCACTTCCACGCCTTTCTTCAAAACTTCCATTTCATTTTTTGTTTCTCTTTGCGAGAGTGAAATTTGTTGCACTTGCTCTTGTAATTTTGATAGATAATGTTGCAACTCTTCATCTTCATGAGTCATAGTAGAGCCTTCTGAAGGCTTAATGGTGTTGAATTATTTTTACGGGGCATCTTTTAGAACCCAATACTGCTATATATTCTACAATATGCCCTTGGAATCAATTCAAATTGATTCTTCAAAGAAGACTTATGCAATTTGGAAAGAAAAATATACACACCTTTTTCTTGCTTTTGAGGAGCTCGATATTGAAATTGGATAATATCTATGATTGCAGCACTTAAATATTTGAATTCTAGTATCAACATAGCCCTCTGAATTATCTTTCGAATGCCATAGGTCTGACCTAATTTGGATTCTCCAAGACAAAGTTGTGTCCAATCTACCACAATGACCTAATTCTGGACTGGTTCAGTAGAGCAAAATTGTACAACTTGCCACGTGTCACTATTTCGTCCTTTGTCTCTGAAATTGATAGCCCAGAAACTACATTCTGTGTAATTTGAACCATTTTTTATGACACTCAAATCTGATGCCCAGAGAGAGAGTTATTGAACTTTTCCCACGATCACCTCTTTGAGATGAAATTCAGGAGCCTGAAAAAGCACTACCTCCCACAGATCATATCTCCAAAAATATTGCGAACCAAGCTCTAAAATTTTTTGATGAATTTCCTCACGATTTCAGCTTCACACCATATGAATTTTAGATTCTGAAAATTCGCAGAAAAAAATTTATAGCGCAAATTCCACGATGACCTGTTTAGGAGCCTGAAAAAAGACCCAACTTCCACAGATGATATATCCGAAAATAGTGCGAACCAAGCTCTGAAATTTTTAGAACATATTCCTCAGGATTTCGACTTAGTACCCTAAAAATTTCAGCTTCTGAAACTTCATATAAAAAAATTTATAGCGCAAATGCCACGATGACCTGTTTTCTGAGCAAACAAACTAATCCAAAGTTTCACATCTAATGTTGTAAGGCTTCCAAAATAGAAGAAATGAGAGATAAACAATTCAGTGTTTTCATTTTGAGGGGAAACCTCCAACATATTACATAATAATGTTCTTGGATGATACAATTTACAAAACTTTCATTCAGAGAGTCCATGAAGCTACAATGTAATCCTAGTGGGGCTGTTGCAATCCTAGCCGACCTAACAACAATAATTTATACAACAAGAATAACAAAACAAAGCATAAGGGCAAATAATAACAACAATAAGGGGTTACACTAACAACAATAATTTGTTTACTGAAATATAGACCTAACACCAATGTCAAATATGCCCTGTTACACTAACAACAATAACGGGCTATACTAGTAATATAGGGACCTAACACCAATGTCGTGGGCTACGTCTCCTTGAGCCCTTGTCAACTGACTTCACTCTTTGGGATTATCATGGGAAATTTATTTTACAACTTAGTACTAAACTCCAATGGTTATTTGTACTCTACCATTGGGTTTATAATACCACCATACCCCTAGAATGGTTGATATCTCTGTGGAAATGGATCTTGACTCCCTTAGACTTGACCTCTTCTATTGTTGCCCTTAAGTTTCCTTGAGCTTCTATATGGCACTAACTCCTTAAGAAACTATTTTTTTTCCCTGAAACCTTATCTAATGTCTCCAGCATATATTATACATTAAAAATAGACCGATCATTTGTTCAAAACGAGCTTTCGCTCCCCAATCTAGGCCTCCAACCCCTGGTTCCCTAGTGGCTCCCTGAAACTTCCCTGTTACTTCTTCAACTCTAGAAGTCTCCAAATGGCTCTAAAAATCCTTTCAATGGATTCAAAATTTCCAAAATAGTCAGAATATACTATTATCTTGCTGAAAAAGGCCTTTGGATGCTCTAGTTACGCCTCCAACACCTCGTGGCACCTTGTGGCTCTAGGCTTACTGAAAACTTCTGTGAAGCATCTCAGCATTCATAAGTCTTAAAAAGCTTCTCCAAATCCCTCCATTAGATTTAGAAGGCTCACAAAGTCAGAATAGACTATTGGTTTCCTCAAAATGGTCACTCATTCTCCTGTTGGCCCCTAGTGGCCCTTGGAACTTCTCTGAAACATCTCGGCCTTCAAAAGTCCTATGTTTTCTCTTCAAAGCTCACCAATGGTTCCAGAATGTCTAAAACATCTAAAATTGACTATTGGTTTCCTAAGTAAGGCCTCTAGCTTCCCTCGCTAGGCCTCATTATTTTGTTGGTCCCTTGTGGCCCTTGGAACTTTTTTGAAGCAAAATAATGATCAAAAGTTCTCTGATGGCTCTGCAACCCTCACCGACAGCTCTCGAATGTCCAAGAAAGTCTAAATTGACTATTCACACTGCCAGAATGGTTAAATAATGTTCAAGATAGAGCATAATCAGTTTTTCCCTGTAACCCCTAAAACATCTCCACTAAATGTGGAGGAAGTGCAGTTAGATGGAGTAAAAAATGGTGATTCCACTCCAAAAAGCACGTTTGGCCAAAATTTCCACCTAAAATACTACGATTTAAAATCTTGTGTTTGGTTGCTGGGCACATGCCCCAAACTCCACAGTTATTGTGACCGTTGGCAGAAACCACACATGAAACTATGGTTGGAAAAGTGTTAAAGCGAGTAAGCTTGCTAACAATGTGGAAACATTGCAATAGACCATGGCATGTGAACCCTCAAAACCAGAGTTAATGTTGGAGTGCTTACAGTTGTGGTTGACATTATATGTTACGACTTTTTTTAGCAATGTCATGTGATAAGTCCGTGGAAACAATTGTGGAGTTGGTAGTTAAGTCGACAGTGGTTACATTTGTTTTAACGTCCACCATGTGAATGTTATCTATGGGATCATTGGTGGTCCCCAACCCCGAATGCAAACTTCATTAAACTTTATAACCAACTTGCCAACTATACATGTTAAACAACATTGTTAGCAGAGACGGTTAAGTCTTGCGTGCACTTGGTGGTAGGTCATGCGATCGATCATGACAGAGTCCCAAAAAATTCAAAACGCCATCACGGGGACACGTGGCACCCTCACGGTGAGCCACGTGTCGCCCTTTAATTAGCCCTTCAAAAACCTTCGACGAGTAATACCTTGCCACTTGTCACCATACGAGTGGCCCAGAAGAAATATTCTAGAGAATATTCCAAGAATATTCTAGGAATATTCCATGGAATATTATTTTTTCTGACTGTACTTTTTTCGAGTCAACTCTGGTCAAATGTTGAAAATTACAGTTTACTCGACTTTTCAAAACGCGATAACTTCTTCATACATTGTAGATTTTTTGAACCATTTGTGGTGTCAGAATCAGGAAGACAAGATCTATCCAGTCACTCAGGTTCAAGACTCTTTTTAACACTTTGAGATTTGAGCTATCACTTAGGTCCTGATCCAAATCTAATCAATAACCTTCATAAACATGTATCTTTTAAGTTTAATTCTTAAGTTCGTGAATTCTACATATTTAAACACTAAGTTTTGAATTTGACAAATTAATTATTTAGAGTACATTTCACATGCATGTATCATAACTTTAATGAGAAATGATTATTAAGATCCAAAAAATCTTAAAATATCTAGACTCCATATTAAACTATATCTACTATATATCCATTTCTAAACTCAAAGTGAGATACTTCAAAAATATGTACACTATCCTCTCTTTAGTAAGTTCATTTACATTTTCATCATTTGGTGGATCTTCAGAAATCATTACATTCATTATATGTTATTTCTTTTTGGATTTTCCCCTTAGAACATCATTAATTCAAAATTTACATTTGTACGATGTGTTACCCATTTACTTATAATAATGTCATTCATTTTTACCCTTTCTCTTTAATTGACCACTACAATTGTATTTTTGCTATAATGCAATCCCTAGTTGAGTATAATTTTCAATATTGTGTGCAATGTTTATGTCTATTAGATTTTGAAAAAAAACTCGGTATTGGTTGAAATTCGTAGGTATTCACATTCACACAAACACTATGGCTCTTAAAATATTGAATTCATGATAAACACCATGGCTCTTAGAATATTGAATTCATGATAGTGAAAACCTTAACTTTCATGTCTCAGGCCCATGGGAATGCCTACCACTTTCTTTGTAATGGCTACTCCAACTCTATTTGTTCTGAAGTTATTAGATAAGGAAAATTTTAGGGACTAATATGTGTTTATGGATTAATTTTTTTATTTTTATTTTTATTTTTATTTTTAAATAAACTGATTTCCATTTTTCAAGGTCTCTAAAGTTTAACATAAATTTCCGTCCTTAAAATATTCCATGTTACCAGAAAAGCTAGTGTTTACTACCATCAAGGATCTGTATCCTTGGACCTCCCACTTTAAATGGATACTTCGATATCAAATGGATTGCACATATACACCTCAAAGATGAAATGTTATATGCTCAAGCCTCTTATAGATTCAGTCTCAAATTACATGAGAAAAAAGAGATTGAAGAAGAAATTGCACGCTTGAAAGATGGGCTTGCTACTCTTGCAACTGCTAGGAATTGGGGAAATGTAGTGTCACTGGCACTGCTTGCACAAGCTGCTTACAAATTGGAGGGTAATCTCAATTTGGAAAGAGAAACCAAGGAAAATGAGAGAGTATACCTTTAGACCGTCCCTGAAATTGATACTCTGCCACCTGTAGCCATAAATTATTTTGTTAAATCAATGCCTCCGGATGAATCTCTGGCCGTAACTTCACCTTCAGCATTGGCTTCGACGAGACTTCGACCAAGCACTTCTCCAGACTGACCCTGAAGAGGACCAGAATTGCTCAATACAGTGAGATAGGTCAGAAAAAGTGTCACAATTGCTCAACACGGAGGGATAGGTCAGAAAAAAGTGTCACAATTTCTCAATACAGTGACATAGGTCAGAAAAGGGTGTCACAATTCGTAAGAAATATTCCATGAAGGTTATATATGCGAATATAATTGGGCTGCTAATTATAATTTCAAATAATAAGTATTACTCGCTGGCTCATTATCAAAAGAATTCAACCTGAAATTTTGAAATAATTAAATTAATTATTAAAAAAATAGTTTAAAAAATACACAAATTAGTTTCGAAAATTATAGAAATTTTAGAAAGAATATAATAAGATTTGGTAGAAATTTTTGAAAATCTGGGTTACAACTATCAAACTTCAAGATTTTAAGTGCCTCACTAGTTCTTGAAGGTGTTGAATCCATTTCCACTATCAAAAAAAACTATTCAAACACTCCATCGTTCTTATTTTTTCAATTTTTTTTTGTTGAATTTGGGCAAGAAATCTCTTATCCTAGCTAATTTGTGCCCTCAAGAAACAACACCTTAAAAAAAAAAAAAAATTACCAATATTTAAGTTCATTATCTATATACTTACAATATCATATTCTTATGGGTGATTGGTATTTTCCCATTCAATATAGAGGTTGCTCTCACTGTAGGCTTAACCTAAATACACAACCCCCCGAAAAATAATATCCAATCCAAATTGGAAGTTCGAAAATTGAAAAGAAAAATGACTCCACAATGATGACATCCACTATTTTGTTGGGATAATTTTTTTTTTAATTTTTGCAATGGCCCTAGATTTTTGTTTTTTTTCTAAAGAAACAAGTAAGGGTTTGATATTAATCATGAGTGGATTATGAGTCAAAACCCTTACATCATATTTCTTATTTTTGTTAATAAGAGTGTTCCTTTGTCCAAACAAAATAGATGCTATCTCTAGAGTTGCATTTCTTTCCTACACTAAAAGCATATCTACAAAAAATCAACAAAAGACCCAAGTATTAGACAATATGTGCAAAAAAACATAAAACTTCAGGGGAGATTAAGAAGTAGCAAACACTCCATTGGACCCAACAATCAACAATGACCATGGCCAAAATTATCAACCCCTTGTGGTAAATGACATTGTTTCCTTACTACATAAGTGTTGTAATTGATGACTTCCGAATTCAGCTAAGAAATACAAGGCACAAGATTTTCCCAAGCTAAGACTAGAGTAATAGGAGAAACAACCTCCTTTCGAAAACCATTCAAAGAGTGCTCCACACTGCTTAAATACTGAACCCACCTCACTTCCAAGAGAATCTAAAATGACTGTCTTTGTATTTCTATCATATCATCTTGCACATGAGTGGCTTCCAACATTGCTTTGGTTGACAAGAAAAAGACCATTATTTGCATTCTCCAAAATTGATGGGTGTTCCATCATATCAAAAGAGAGCCACTACACCAAACTGACTAACACACCAATAAGATTCACAATATTTAACTACCTTCCAAGACCAACAAGGAACAACTTCCCATTGAAGCTCAAGAAAACCTAGTGTTCCTCAAAATAATCAAAGTTGAGACTTTTTCACGAGTTGGGATGAAGCAAAATCTCCATTGTTGGACTAAAATCCTTAGAAGGACATTAAGAAGATTGTTTTTGGGAGACACAAGATGACACTCTTAATTCCATCCCACTGCATAATGAATGAATGTGCATGGTGGTAGAGTCTCCAACAACTCCAACCATAGATACATTATATACATAGCACCAAATATATATATATCTATATATATATATATATATATATATATATATATATATATATATATAGATATATAGATATATAGATATATATAGAGTAAATTGATGTGTTTTGTGCTACTTCTTACAAAGCAAGTATCATTTTTCAGAAAATGAAAGACAGCTAGACCCTAATGCTCTTTGTTCTCTTTAAACACACTATAAGCAAGATTGAGTGGGAGGTAGAAGGCCCAAAATGAGACAAAATTCCAATAATGTTATATTTAAGAATGGATCTTGAATGCCTTGGAATTCTAAACATAACTAATGGATAGGGAAGTGATTACTTAAACCTTGATCCATCTCTATTCTTTCTTGACCAAGGGTGTATTCTTTCTTTGCTAGCCTGTCCTCCATTGAGTTTATATGCCTATATAGTCCCTACACCAAATCCCTATTGGCCCACTAACAACTCACCTACATTTTGAGTCAAAATGAAGAGGCCACATTTAAAATTTTGGAAAATTAACTTTTTTCTTGGCACTTGGGTGGCTATTAGTTGCTCCTATCCTTATTTATTGTTTTTTAAGTTGTTTGGTCCATCAAGATTTTGATCTGGTTTTGATGTATCTCTTGTTATGAATTTGGGTTTCTCACTTAAATTGCTTGATCTGATCTAGATTGGTTTCACACATCATTTATGATTTACTTCCTTTCCTTTCCTTGCCTATCCAAGAGCTCTAGAGTGATTCATCATGTTCATAGTTTTGATCCATGACTATATCTGTTTGGATTTGCTTCTTCACTTTGAAAATATAGCTTGCTTCCATATAAACTTGAAAATAAATACAATAGCCTAGATTGTTTAAATAAAACATTGTATATACATTTAATTCATTATGGTAAATACATTTTGTAAATTTATATTAATACAATATAAAATATACTAACTATATGAATTTCCATATATATATATATATATATATATATATATATATATATATATATATATATATTTATTTTTTTCTCTGGATGGAGAAAAATCTTTATTTTATATTAAAATAACAAACCGGCCCCCGAATGGGGTTGTTACAGTGCTCCTGGAGCTGTTTAAACTCTTAATAAGTGTTTTTTTAGTGCAACACTGATGGGCTTTTAACAGATACCCCTACTGAATTACATCCAAAAAAACTATCTGTTTTCTTTTTCCTTAAAATTTAACTTCATCCTTTATGTAGGATGGCTTCCAGATCTTCGCTGTGAGAGGTCATTGACGGCGCAATGCTATACTCCCCGAACAAGCAAGATTACCACGTAATTCAAAAAAACGTTCTAGTATTTGTATATTTGAGGCTGATTTGTTTCTTACGCATAAAATTCACGGTTATCCGGAATTTCCAAAAACTGCGAGAACTGGATGAGCTCTTCTGTATATTTTAAACCAGATGGATTTCTTCCAGATTAGCAGAAGTATCCATAATTTTCAGTGTGCCTGGTGGGAGGGTGAATATATATATATATATATATATATATATATATATATATATATATATTAAAAAAGTAAGAAAACTGTGTATGTTATTTTTGCAGGATAGTGTAGCTTGCATCATGCACAAGAAATATACTAAGTCGTTTAACTTTCACCCCCATAAACACAATATGTTAGATGTATTATTTTGAAGCAAAGTGAAAAAACCTGCCATCAATTTAGCTCTGACCTATCACCCTGAAAGGTTTTGGTTGAATGCTTGTTCCATGAGCCCCTAAGACTTGTTAACACTTCGGCTTACACGATTAATAAAGCGAAAAATCACTCGCCAGATTCTCTGTAATATGCTCCACATCTGTGTTGTTTGGGGATAGCTTGTCGAATAGAAGGGAAACAAAAGTGCAACAAACTTTGAAGGTAAAGAAACATGTAAATTATCGGATCTAGGATGGCAACGACTCTCACCAAATAGCAACTTATGCCAACACCACATCACAGGAAAAGTGATTACGTCTTGAAGTGTTTGTTATCACCAAGATTGTCCAGAACATGACTCTGAGATCATCGTTATATCAATGTAATTATGGGATTAGTCTTCTAAGTCTTCTAAACATGAAAATTGAAAATGCACGTGGTATGCTTCATATCATGTAAAATATCATTAAATGCAACTGTTTGATTATTTGGGAATTTACAAGGAAGCCAACATAAAAAACAATATAGTCACCAAACGTCAGTATATTCACCAAACGTCAAGGTGCACAGGGTTTCATTTTATTCAACGGAAGGAGTCCCATGTCAAAGGAAAAGGAATTCTTGAAGCTACAACACAAGAATTCAAATTGTTTTTCTGTTATTACGTTTTCCAATCTAGTTTAGAGTAATTGCAAAATTTTAGATTGTTCTAGTCACTTATATATATCTTTGAATTTTACTCATAATTTTGGATGTTTTTTTGATAGGGTTTGTTATAAGCGATGTCGATTTGGATTTGTACCTTTCAATCTTTTAAACCAGAATTTTGACATCTGATTTTTTCAAAAGTTTGATCTAATTTTCATTTTCGGAAATAATGTACAGATTCCTAGGATGGTTTTGGGCTAGTGAATCTGATTTTGAGAGAGTCCAATCTCCTTAAAATCTATCTAGTATATGTGGAAAAAATGTTTTATCAATGTATTATAAAAAAATTTAGCTAATTCTTTGAGAGCAGAAGGTCTAGGTCAAGTTTTAGAGAATAATTTGAAGCCTCTCTTCATTCTTATTTTTTTTTAGTATAGTGAACTTTGTTTTTCTTGAGGAACAAGAGTAATGAATAGCCCAGTATGACTCCCATGTAGGGTATATCAGGTTATAATGTCGGCCAAATCTTTAACCTAATCTTGAATTTTATATAACTTTAATATTTATATTATATATAACTTTTTTAAGCTATTAATGGGCTGAGATTAACTATTAAAATACAACTATGTATTATTTATATAATGTTAATGGATAGTAAACTATATAAGTAAATTTGAATGGATCAAAATTTACCTTTAACAAAAACATTTACCATATTGAATTTCCAAATTAAGTAAAATTTTAAACATCTTTACTCTTTACTAAATTCAATACCATTTCCTAAATCAAAGGAAAAGAGTTAATTCAACAAAAACAATCAAAATCCAAAATCTTTTAATATTTATTTTAATTAAATATTTATAAAATGAATTTTTAAAAAGAAAACCCATATTTATGGATAAATTAAAATATTTAAAGACATAAATATTTCCCCATCACAGTTGCAATATTTTAAAATTTAAATAAATATAAATATAAATAAACATGAGGTATGGTAAATAAATAAAACCTATTTTTATACTTAATCCACAACTATTGTAAATAAATAAAAATATATAAATTAGATGTATGGTAAATAAATAAAAATTCTTTTTATATTTACTCCATAAACCTTTTTATATTTAAAAAAACTTAAAAAAAGGGGTTTTATTTAGATGAACCCTATGGGACTAATACCATGGGACAAATTGATATTGATACCATGGCCCAAATACCATATTAATAAAATAAGTATGGTAAATAAATAAATACAAAAGAGGTATAAAGAGGTATGATAAATAAATAAATATAAAACATGTATAAAGAGGTATGGTAAATAAATAAATATAAAAGAGGTATAAAGAAGTAAGGTAAATAAATAAGAATATATCAAATAGGACTATAAATAAAAATATAATTATATAATAAGCCTATGGGCCAAATACCATAGTAAATAAAAGAGGTATGGTAAATAAATAAAATATAAATAAACCTAAGGTATGATAAGTAAATAAAACCTCTTTTCATATTTACTCCATAATCTGCTTTATATTTACAAATATTTATGTTCATTAATTTACATAACTAAGAAGAAATAGAGAGAGAGAGAGAGAAGTGGAGAGAGAGTGTGTATGTTTAGGGGTGAGATAAAGAGACAAAGTAAGATGTATGGAAAGAAGGGGGAGAGGAGAAGAGAGAAGGAGAGAGGGAGGGATATAGCAATGTAGTTGGAGAGAGGGAGGGGCGAAAAGAGAGAGAGAAAGAAAGGGAGATGGGGAAGAGAGAGGATTAGAGAGAGAGAGAGAGAGAGAGAGTAAGAGAGAGGATTGGAGGGAAAAAAGAGACGGAGGTAGGAGAGAAAGGGAGAGAGAGGAAGGATGAGAGAGAGGAGGAGAGTGATGGGGGAAGAGAGAGTATTGGGGAGAGAGAGAGAGAGAGAGAGAGAGAGAGAGAGATCAGGGAAGAGAGAGGGAGTTAGGAGAGAGAGATAGAGGAAGGATGAGAGAGAGGACTTGAGAGAGAGGAGGAGAGAGGAATCGATAGAGATGGAGTTGGAGGGGGAGAGATGTAGAAAATAAGAAATATAGAGAGTGAGAAGTGGAGAGAGAGAAGGAGTGACAAGGGAGAGAAAAATAGAGAGCATGTATGTTTTGGGCTGAGATAAAGAGACAAATAAGGAGAGATGGAGATAAGGGGGGGTGGGGGGCAAGCAGAGATAAGAAGAGAGGGAGGGATAGAGTAACATAGTTGGTCGGTGAAGAGAGAGAGGGAGGGAGAGAGATGGGAGAGAAAGGGAAAGAGAGGAAGGAAGAGAGAGGATGTGAGAGGGTGGAGAGAGGGAGGGAAAGAGAGATGGACTTGGAAGGGTTGGGAGAGGGAGGTAATAAGAAAGACATAAAGAGAGAAATGTTGAGAGAGAGAGAGAGAGAGTGAGTGATAAGGAAGATGGAGAGAGAGGGAGAGATGATAAGAGGAGGAAAGAGAGATATTAGTGGGGGAGAGGGAGAAAGGGGAAGATAGAGATATAGATGGAAGGTTAAGAAAGGGATGAAGAGAGACATGGGGAAAGGAGGGGATTGACAAAGAGATTGATATATATGGAGCGCGAGAGCGTGTATGTTAAGGGGGGTGAGATAGTGAGACAAAAAATAAGAGATGGAGGGGGATATAGATATGGATGGAGGGTGGAGAGAGGGAAGAATATTTCTCACACTAGATGGATTGATATAAGTGGAGATCATGATTTATAATCCTATTTGATTATTTTCACTATATGCATCAATTTTAGTGTAGAAATTTATTTGTAATGATATTTGATTACTTGCACTAGATGCATTGATTTCAATACACGTGGTGATTTCTAATACAATTTGATTGCTTGCACTGAATTTGTTGATCTCAATTTAAATTTAAATTTATAATTAATTTTGATTACTTGAACTAGATGAATTAATTTTAATGTAGATTATTTCTAGTCATATTTGATTGTTTACACTAAATGCATTGATTTTAGTGTAGATGGTGATTTCTAATCCTATTTGATTTCTTTGAGTAAATTCATTGATTTGAGTGTAGATTTTGGTTTCTACAGAGAGACAGAGTGAGTGATAAGGAAGATGGAGAGAGAGGGAGAGAGGAAAAAATGAGGAAAGAGAGATATGAGCGGGGGAGAGGGAGAGAAGGGGAAGATAGAGATATAGATGGAAGGTGAAGAGAGGTAAGCAGAGAGAGATGGGGAGAGGGGGTGATTGACAAAGAGAATAATATATATAGAGTGCGAGAGCATGTGTGTTTAGGGGGTGAGATAGAGGGACAAAAAATAATAGATGGGGGGGATATAGATATGGATGGATGGTGGAGAGAGGGAGGAATATTTCTCGCACTAGATGGATTGATATAAGTGGAGATGGTGATTTCTAATCCTATTTGATTATTTTCACTATATGCATCGATTTTACTGTAGATATTTATTTCTAATGATATTTGATTACTTGCACTAGATGCATTGATTTCAGTGTAGGTGGTGATTTCTAATACAATTTGATTTCTTGCACTGAATGTGTTGATTTGAATTTAGATGCCAATTTATAATTATATTTGATTACTTACACTAGGTGAATTTATTTCAATGTAGATGATTTCTAATCCCATTTGATTGTTTGCACTAAATGCATTGATTTTATTGTAGATGGAGATTTATAATCCTATTTGATTTCTTTGACTAAATGCATTGATTTCAATGTAGATGTTGGTTTCTAGAGAGAGAGATTGAGTGATAAGGAAGATGGAGAGAGAGGGAAAGAGGAAAAAAGGAGGAAAGAGAGATATTAGCGGGGGAGAGGGAGAGAAGGGGAAGATAGAGATATAGATGGAAGGTGAAGAGAGTGAAGAAGGGAGAGATGGAGAGGGGGTGATTGAAAAAGAGAGTGATATATATGGAGTGTGAGAGCATGTGTGTTATGGGGGTGAGATAGAGAGACAAAATACAAGAGATAGTGATTTATAATCCTATTTGATTATTTGCACTAGATGCATCGATTTTAGTGTAGATATTTATTTCTAATGATATTTGATTACTTGCACTATATGCATTGATTTCAGTGTAGGTGGTGATTTCTAATATTATTTGATTGCTTGGACTCGATGTGTTGATTTCAATTTAGACGTTGATTTATAATTATATTTGATTATTTGCACTAGATGCATTGATTTCAATGTAGATTTTTTCTAATCCTATTTGATTGTTTTCACTAAATGCATTTATTTCAGTGTACATGGCGATTTTTAATCCTATTTGATTTCTTTTATTAATTTCATTGATTTTAGTGTAGATGTTCGTTTCTAATCTTATTTGATTGCTTGCATTAGGTGCATTGATTTCAATGTAGAAGTTATTTTCTAACCTTATTTGATAGCTTGCATTAAATGCATTGATTTCAATGTATATGTTGATTTATGATTTCATGTAATTGGATATATGATGGTACAATAATTTTAAAGTGATTGGATTAATAATATGCATTGATCTTAGTGTAAGCACAAAAAGTTATTAACAATGTACATTGATTTTTGTGTTATAGTAGTTTAACCTATTAATATTGGAGAGCAAGAGAGACAAGGTATCATGTTTACTACAACAGCTTGAGCTAAAGATTTAATTGGTTTATGCTTTAATTTTTTTTTTCATATAATCCATATGAAAAGATAACAAAGCTAACAAGGGTGGCAATAAGGATAGTAGAAGAAAATAGTTTGAGATTGATCACAATGAAGACTATTTGTAACATGAGTACATTATTATTATTCACATTTTCTATATTTCTACACTATTATTTTCACTTTGCATTCAAAAAAAATATTTCATCATTTTTCATAATTATAGTTATTAAAAATATTTATCATCTCATTGTTTGCACTAAATGCATTGATTTCAGTGTAGATGGCGATTTCTAATCCCATTTGATTTCTTTAAGTAAATGCATTGATTTAAATGTAGATGTTGGTTTCTAGAGAGAGAGATTGAGTGATAAGGAAGATGGAGAGAGGGGGAGAGAGGAAATAAGGAGGAAAGAGAGACATTAGCGAGGGAGAGGGAGAGAAGGGAAAGATAGAGATATAGATGGAAGGTGAAGAGAGTGAAGAAGAGAGAGATGGAGAGAGGGGGTGATTGAAAAAGAGAATGATATATATGGAGTCCGAGAGCGTGTGTGTTACGGGGGGTGAGATAGAGAGACAAAAGACAAGAGATAGTGATTTATAATCCTATTTCATTATTTGCACTAGATGCATCAATTTTAGTGTAGATATTTATTTCTAATGATATTTTATTACTTGCACTAGATGCATTGATTTCAGTGTAGGTGGTGATTTCTAATACTATTTGATTGCTTCGACTCAATGTGTTGATTTCAATTTAGACATCGATTTATAATTATATTTGATTTCTTGCACTAGATGCATTGATTTCAATGTAGATTATTTCTAATCCTATTTGATTGTTTTAACTAAATGCATTTATTTCAGTGTAGATGGCGATTTCTAATACTCTTTGATTTATTTGAGTAATTACATTGATTTCAGTGTAGATGTTGGTTTCTAATCTTATTTGATTGCTTGCATTAGGTGCATTGATTTTAATGTAGAAGATATTTTCTAACCTTATTTGATTGCTTACATTAAATGCATTGATTTCAATGTATATGTTGATTTATGATTTCATGTAACTGGATATATGATGGTACATTAATTTTAAAGTGACTGGATTAAAAATATGCATTGATTTTAGTGTAAGCACAAAAATTTATTGACAATGTACATTGATTTATTTGTTATAGTAATTTAACCTATTAATATTGGAGAGCAAGAGAGACAAGGTATCATGTTTACTACAACAGCTCAAGCTAAAGATTTAACTGGGTTATGCTTTAATTTTTTTTTTTCATATAATCCATATGAAAAGATAACGAAACTAACAAGGATGGCAATAAGAATAGTAGAAGAAAATAGTTTGAGATTGATCACAATGAAGACTATTTGTAACATGAGTACATTCTTATTATTCACATTTTCTATCTTTCAACACTGTTATTGTCTCTTTGCATTCAAAAAAAATATTTCATCATTTTTCATTATTATAGTTATTAAAAATATTTATCAACTCAACAAACTAAGGTAAATAAGAAAATTTAAAATTAAAATGACCAAGTTAATCGCAGAAATATTTAGCATATTTAAAATGATTATATTAATATTTAATATATTTACATATTATTTATAAAATTAGTCATATCTGCGATAGATTTTCCTTGGCAACACATGACTGAAACCAGCCTAGATCCATCTTAACTCCAGATCTATCAAGCGCCCAGAGGGATCAAATCTGTCAAGGTGCAAACCTTTTCTCAAGTTTTGCACTCGAAAAAGAGGTTTGCACCTCGAGATATTTGATCCCTCTCGGTGCTTGATAGATTTGGAGTTAATATGGATCTAGGCTGGTGTTATCAACAATTGGATCAACATTCTTATGGAAGCAATTATGACTGAATTTTGAGGATTGGAATCTAATATTTGTATGAGCTATTTCTTCAAAGTAGTAATGTTATGTTTAGTTACACTTCTGACTATTTTCTATGAGTATTGATGAAGTGTGCAACTTTGCTTCACTTCTTCATTAAAACATTATGATAATAGTATCTGTGAAATTATTTTCTGAAGATTATTGTTATCAATTAGCTTGTTCTATTTACTATGAATTGATTTAGTTTATGTAGGTTTAAAAGTATTTTGTGATGTTCATGATCTATATCTAATGCATACACAAAATCTAAAATGATATTAATGTAGAACTAACTCGATGTTTTTATCATTTATCTATGCACATAACCTTAATTGATTTTTGATCATTTTTCTCCTATAGTATATGGTTTTCACCTTTGCTTGCTTGTGATCGGGTATCTATTACCTTATGGTTATTTTAGATTTTATTTATTTTTTAGGCTTACATCACTTTAGAGACTTAGTTGGGCAATAAAAAAAGTCTCCTCCCATAGGACGAAATAATTCCTTTGCATTATTTCCAATTATGTAAGTTTATGGTCATTTTTTTGTATATGTTTATAGTTGACATTGTACATTATAATAGTTAGTTCAACTTGTACCTTTAGTTTGATGTACATACATCATTAGATAGTTATATCATTCCCTATGCCATTTCTTCACAAGAGGAAGAGATTCAAAGGCTAGCATAGCCTTAAAATTTGTAGGGAGTGACTATCCCAAATGGCTTGGGATATTTGAAGCCTCTTGGTCTAGGTCACATTCCATTTTTTAACTAAGTTCCTAAAACCCACATAAAAAATAATCAAAACCAAAAATTCATCAAAAGATAAGTCTTTAGAAAATAGCTCATTGACTAGGTAGATATCCATCAAGCTACCTCATAGCCTTTATAAAGGTGTATATATTTAGTTGAATTCTTAACTTATTACATTGTACATGCATGTATCATAACTTTAATGATAAATTATTATTAAGATCCACAAAATCTTAAAATATCTAGACTCCGTGTTAAACTATATCTACTATATATCCCTTTCTAAACTCAAATTGAGATATTTTCAAAATTTGTACATTTTCCTTTCTTTAGTAAGGTAATTTACATTGTTATCATTTTGTGGATCTTCACAAATATTTACATTCATTACATGTTATTTTATTTTGACTTTTCCCTTCAGAACATCATTAACTCAAAATTTACAATTTTAGGATGTGTTACCAATTTTCTTATAATAATGACATTCATTTTTACCCTTTTCTTTAGTTAGCCACTAAAATTGTATTTTGGTTATAATGAAATCTCAAGTTGAGTATAATTTTCAATATTGTGTGCAATATTTATGTCTTTTAGATTTAAAAAAAAAAACTTCGTATTGGTTCCAATTCCTAGATATTCGCATTCACACAAACACCAACTATCACAATCAACAATCAACAGCCATAATCACCCCCATAATATATTATCAACGGCCCAAAATACATCCATAACGATTTCTTTCCTTGGTGAAAAAATTTGTGGCACAAAAGGAATAAGTGATGGCTAATGAGATGAGGTTCTCCCTATAATGTAAGATACCAAATATTCCTATCCAAACAACAAGTATTGTCTCATTGATTCCATTTGGAAATTGATGAGTTTTGCACCAATTTTTCATTTAATGAGGAGATCCTAATATTAAAGGATGCACAATTATAATATATATGATAATAGTAGAATTGTTAATTAATTTAGGTCCCTTGCATATGGAGTTTATCTATGTGTATTTCACCATGTCGCTTCGACTAAACATTTGGAATTGAAGAGAGTAGATGAAAATGGAGGATATGGTTGATGCATACATTTATTTCATATGGTTAGTGTTGAATTACATATGAAAGGTTTCATATATTATGTTAGTTACTAATTTATGAGGATATTGGTGGCCACCCACCTCTTCAACTCTCTCAATGGTTGTTTACCTTCTTCACAATTTTTTTAATGATTTTTTGGGACCTTAAATTCTAAGGCCATTTTGAGGCCCTAAAAATGGTTTTTGGAAACTTCAGGTGTAATGGGCTATGATGGAATTCTTCTCCCAAGTCAAAATTTTTATGCCTTGTATAGTTATTTCAAATGAGTTATTATATGCACCAAACATATATTGTATAAAAAATGCATTCCCTTGGGGAATCGATGTACCATCTAATTAATTCAGGGCCAAAAAACATTGTGGCATTTGATCTTATATCGTTATGGTTCCAGACTTCTATGATTCTTTATTTATGTTAAAAGGCCATTCTTTTGGCCTCTCATAATAGATTTTGCAAATGCACACAAGTTCCATCTCTCTTTGTTTAGAGATAAATACCTCAATTTTATTCAATTTTTGTTTTAAAGTATTATTTTATTTCATTTATTAATATAAGTTGTGTTTTCACCATATCATTTTGATTTATGTTATATTTCTCTATGTGTCTTTCACTTTTTTCCTTCCTTTCATTTCATTCGTTAGGAAGAATTGTTCTTACCAACCTAAGTGGCCTTCCAATTTGGAAGAAAATAGAGATGATGGACGAGGAGATCCTATCAAGATTTTATGTAAGGAAGCAATAGTGTGATAGAGGAATGAGATGATGGAAAAAATTTCCTAGACATTTCAATGACTTCCAAAAAAACCAAGGCACTTTCAACCAACAATAATTTCGGAGATGAAACACTATTCAAGGTACAAGTGAAATTTTATATCTTGTTATTTTAAGGCCAAATAGATGCATATTCTTTGGAGAAATGGTTAAATATGTTAGATGGATATTAATCTGGAAAAAAAATAAATGAAATGAAAATATCACCTTTGTGCTCCTAAAAGTCCTTCCCCATGTCAAACATTGGTGGGAATGTTACTAGGAGAAACAAAATGAATATGAGTCTACAATATTCAAGGAAATAACCTCTTTGGAAGATTTTTTTGATGAAATTAAGGAGGAATTATACCATGTAGATAAATTTGATGACCAATACATGATATGGAAAACCCTGTAACATCAGAGAGACTAAGAAATGGCAAGTACACAAATATTTTCCATATCTTGCACTAAATGTTGGGTATCTAAGACTTTGAGCAAAAATATATTTTAAAGAACCATAGTGGGCTACACAAGTACCCAAAAATGGATATTATGTCTTGGACATATCCTCATTCAGATTAATTTCAATGTGCTAACAAAATTGAGAAAAACATGAATGATAAGAATAAGAAAATGTTGGGGTTTATGATTCCATTGCAACATAATCATAGAAAGGGCATCCAAAACTTGCAAAATAAGGGACAAAGAAAAGGGATCCAAGACATCACAGAAAATTAAAAGTAATAGAAAGTCGAAAAGGACATTGAAAAGTGGTGTGAATTTCATAAAATACCTTATAAAGAAACTAATGAATGATGTTTGAAGCATTCACTGGAAAATATTAGAGAAAAGGAAACATATTTCATCTTTGATGTAAATTTAGAGTAGGATAAGTGAAACAAAATAATTAACATATAAGCCAATGTTACCATCAAGATCAAGAATTTTCCACCATAAGATCCAAAGGAGCCTAAATAGGGGGAGCACCTCTTCCATTCACAGAAGTGGGTGAAGGGTATCACCTTCAATTTCATTGTTGATATCATGAGGAAAAAGATCCTAATATAAAATTAGATCATCAATATATTGATGTTTATCACAATTCCACAACCCAAACCATACACCATTGGTTGGTTGATCCATGGAAGAGAAATCCATGTAAGCCAATAATGCCAATTGACCTATGATAATAAGCGCTGAAAATATGATGTAATATGTGATGTTCCCCAACTAAAAGATTGTGATATCTCTTAAGAAAACTTTATATATATAGAAACATCACGTTATTTATTAGTCTCATCCTGATAGTGTCATTTCTACACTTGCAATTCAACTCTCTATGCTTTTAGAAGTAGTTCAGACTACTAAAGTTTAATTGATATCAACAAAATAGTGTCAAAAGGTAATATCTTATATTGAAAAGTTTGTTGCTGAGAGAAATTTTAAGGTGAAACTATGTGGAGTACGTTTAATTCTTTCTAATGTTTTAGGTGCACACTGCACCCATCTTTAGGGATGTGAGAAATAAATGATTACAAATGAATGCTGCAAATCCTTTGAGCAAACCAAAATCCCCGTATTTATTCTAATTTACAGTTCTAACATCATTAGATAGGCCTATGAAATAGAGAAACATCCTGAAAAATTTAATTGAGTATGGCTATAATTTAAGTCAATCTTGTCAACAAGTTAGCCACCATCTAACTCATTTGTTCCCCACACCCCTCATTCTCTATTTCCTCTCTCATTCCCTATTTTCCTTTCTCTCCCCTGGCCCCACCCCACTTTTTTTTCCTATGATATTATATCCTTATATCTAATAATATTATGTTAAAATAGATTCCTATAATTAATCTTTACATATTTTTTTCTAATCAATTGATTTTTTTCATATTATAATAACCTTACAATTTTATTGATATTTTATATTTTTACAATTATTTTATTTCTTTTTTAGTAAATTGGTTAATCAAGTTCTATTTTATTAACCATTTCTATCCTTTACCATTATCCCTCTTAATTTCCTCTTATCACCCACTCCAAATCCATTTTCTCTATTTTAATTCTTATCTCTTTTCTTTTAATTAATCAATGAATTATATAAATCCATTATATTGACCCTTTTTCTTAAGAAATAATTATATATTTTAGTATTTTTGATCTCTTTTATTTTATTATTTGTATTATTGTTTAACAACTACTTTATTATTTTAATATTATTCTTTAACGACTAATTCAGTAAGCTTAGTTCTATTAAAGTATTCATAAAAATTGTTTATAATCATTCAATTCTTAAGTGTGTGACCATAATTGGAATGTCCACGAGAAGCATTATACATGATTAAAATTTTTTCTAAATATAAATAACTCTGGAAATATACACTCTCTCAAGATTTTTCTCTTCATTGTTTTGCCATAAGATGAAAGGGAGGCCACTTGTACAACTACAACCTTAGCATGAGGTCTCTCTACATACCAAAAGCAAGTGTAAAATATTGTAGAGACATCCAAGGATATCTTTGTTCCTATTGTGTGTGTGCCTCTACAATATCAAGTGAAACACTTAATTGACTTGTTACTTGGTGCTACTTTACCTAATGAACATAGACACACACACACACACACACACACACACACACGGATATATATTATCTCTCTTGCAGAATGAGGAAACAAAATTTCAAATTCATGAGATCATACAAAAGGGACACATTCAACCAAGCCCCACCTCTTGTAGGAGTCCAATTATGTTGGTGTAGAAGAAGGACTCGAGATGGAGAATTTGTATTTACTGTAGATCCTTAAAAAAATATTGTCAAGAATAGAGACAAATACCTAGAATTAACAATGTTATTGATGAACTTAAGGTTTCCAAGATTTTTTAAGATTGATTTGAAGCCAAGCTATTGCTATGTTCCAATCACACAAACTAATTTATGAAAGACAATCTTCAAGTCTAGAAAATGTATTTTTGAGTGTTTGGTCATTCCATTTGGTTTGATTAATGCTCCAACAAAGTTAATGAGGGTGATGGATGATATCCCGTGGTGATTCACAAATTATTTTTTGGTTGTATATTTGGAATACATCCTCACCTTCAATGAAACCTACATAGAAAACATTTTGAGCACTTTGAGAAAACACAAGTTGTATGCCAAATTTTATAAATTCTTTTTCGACATGTATAGAATTCAATATTTTGGATACCTTGTCTATGAACATGGGGTGCATGTGGGCCCATCCAAGATCCAAGTAATTTAGGCTTCCTATATTCTAGAACCTCCTCTACTGTAATGTGTTACATTATGCACAAAAATATCAATGTTTTCCCTAAAAATACCAACACTAAGATCATGCATTTAGATAGGTCATTAGTTAACATAATTGGTGAAAAAACAATAGTATTATAAATTATAAGGATACTTTTCTACTTGTTGGTATCACCTATGTTTACCCCATAAAGGGAAGAGAAATCAAATTTGGGTAAATGGCAGGGATAATTTTAAGGATGGAAAATTATCTTGAAGTATAAAAAATTGGCGAATCTCACTAGTCCATAAAATGAAAACTATAAAATGTTTATTGATGTATTTGTAAAATTATTCAAATTTATAATTATATTATATATATAGTCTATATAATGTTGGCAATTTTTAACATAAAATAATTTTATATTTTAAAATTTGGGCGAATCATTTTTATAAAGAAATGGAAATTTGCGAATCTTTTTTTTTGAAAAACCATGGAAAATTAGCCCACCTGCGAATATTAGCCCCTAAAATTTTCCATGGTAAATGGAGAAGCTACTATGAAGCACACAATAACTAAATTGAAGGGGCCCAATTAGCCATTTAGCTTTGTGGGTAATACATTAGGGAACCTATTGATGGTGCTTGAAATATAGGTAAGGGTTTGATATTAATCATGAGTGGATTATGGGTCGAAATCCTTACATCATATTTGTTATTTTTGACAATAACAGTGTTCCTTTATCCACAAAAAATAGATGTTATCCCTACAGTTGCATTGCTTTCCTACACTAAAATAATTTCTACAAAAAAACTAAACAGAAAGACCCAAGTATTAGACAATATTTACGAAACAACATAAAACTTCAGGGGAGATTAAGAAGTACCAAACACTCGCATTGGACCCAACAATAAAGAATGACCATGGCCAAAAGCATCAACCCCTTGCGGTCAATGGCATTTTTTCCTTTCTACATAAGTGTTGTAATTGATGACTTCCAAATTGAGCTAAGCACTACAAGACATGAGATTTTCCCAAGCTAAGACTAGACCAATAAGAGAAACAACCTCCTTGTGCAAACCATTCAAAGAGTGCTCCATATTTCTTAAATTCTGAAGCCATATGGCTTCCAAGAGAAGCTAAAATGAGTGTCTTTGTATTTCTATCATATCATCTTGCAGATGAGTGTTGCTTTGGTTGACAAGAAAAAGACCATTATTGCCATTCTCCAAAACTAATTTGTTCCCACATATCAAAAGAGAGAAACTCTACCAAACTAACTAACACACCAATAAGATTTACAAGATTTAACCACCTTCCAAGGCCAAACAAGGAACAAATTTCCATTGAAGCTCAAGAAAAACTAGTGTTCCTCTAAATAATCAATGCTGAGACTTTTTCACGAGTTGGGATCAAGAAAAATTTCCATTGTTGCAATGAAATCCTTAGAAGGACATTAAGAAGAATGTTTTTGGGAGACACAAGATGACACTCTTAATTCCATCCCACTTTGTAATGAACTAATGTGCATTGTTGTAGATTTTTCCAACAACTCTAACCATAGATACATTATATACATAGCTCCAACCATATATACATTATATACAAAGGCTACCCAATGTAGAGGAAATCCATTTGTTTTGTGCTACTTGTTACAAAGCAAGTGACATTGTTTAGAAAATTAAAGACAACTAAACCCTAATTCCCTTTGTTCTCTTTAAACACACCATGCTGCAAGATTGAGTGGGAGGAAGAAGGCCCAAAATGAGACAAAATTCAAATAATGACATATTTAAGAATGGATCTTGAATGCCTTGTAATTCTAAACATAACTAATGGATAGGGACCTAATTACTTAAACCTTGATCCATCTCTATTCTTCCTTGCCCAAGGGTGTACAATTTTTTTGCTAGCTTGTCCTCCATTGAGTTTATATGTGTAGACACATTGAAATTTTGTTTTTATTAGGGACACCATGTCATTGCTGGCCCACCAACAACTCACTTACATTTTGAGTCAAAATGAAGAGGCCCCAATTTAAAATTTTGGAAAATCCCCTTTTTTCTTGGCACTTAGGTGACTATTGGTTGGTCCTATCCTTATTTCTTGTTTTTTAAGTTGTTTGGTCCATCAAGATTTTGATCTGGTTTTGATGTATCTCCTAATATGAATTTGGGGTTGTCACTTGGATTGCTTGATCTAATCTAGATTGGTTTCAAACATTATTTATCATTTACTTACTTTCCTTGCCTCTCCAAGAGCTCTCTAATAATTCATAATGTGTGTAGTTTTGATCCATGAATTTATCTGTTTGGATTTCCTTCTTCACTTTGAGAATGTGACTTGCTTCCATGTAAACTTGAAAACAAATACAAAGCCTAGATGATTTAAATAAAACATTGTATGTACATTTAATTCATTATGGTAAATACATTTTGTAAATTTATATTAATTCAATATAAAATATGATAATCATATAAGTTTCCACACACACACACACACACACACACACACACACATATATATATATATATATAATAGTAGTAATATATAAGCTACAAAAATTAAGAAAACGGTGTATTTGCATGTTTGAATGACTATTAAACAACAAATAGAAGCTTTTATTATGTTTAGAATAATGGTTGTATGTTATTTTTCAGATAGGGTAGCTTGCATCATGCACAAGACATATACAAAGTCGTTCGACTTTCACCTACATGAACACAATATGTTAGCTGTGTTATTTTGAAGCAAAGTGAAAACACGTACCATCAATTTAGCTCTCACCAATCACCCTGAAAGGTTTTGGTTGATTGCTTGTTCAATGAGCCACTAAGACTTGTTAACACTTGGGCTTACACAATTACTAAAGGGAAAAATCACTTGCCATATTCTCTATAATATGTTGCAGATATGTGATGTTTAGGGATAGCTTGTTGAATAGAAAGGAAACAAAAGTGCAACAAACTTTGAAGTAAAAGAAGCATGTAAATTATGGGATCTAGGATGGCAACGACTCTCACCAAATAGAAACTTATGTCAACACCACATCACAGGAAAAGTAAATACGTCTTGATCACCAAGAT